>CM037592.1:20509269-21076635 GCA_021018995.1 Chloranthus sessilifolius | reverse complement strand
AAAGTTCGAAGATAGTATATTTTTCGATGAGAACTTGTTTACTGACCCCGATGTCAAGGGTGAGACCAAATGGGCTAGGAACTATTTGGTCAAAGCGGGCCTCGGTAACCTACTGACGCCACTCCATGGGTGTTACTACCCTAGACTAGTTCGCCTATTTTACCAGGGGTTGGAGGAGGGTCCGACTGATGATATCGTTATGACCAAGATTGATGGTCGTGACTACACCTTTACCCGTCCCACGTACACGAGTCCCTAGAGTGTTATTTAGACTTCGTGCCTGAGACCACCCTCTTTCCATTGTTTGCGGAAGAGGTGAGATTTGAGGAGATCATGACCGAAATAATTAATGGGAAAAAGGGGTTCGGATCGTCCATTAGGAGGGTTGATTTGCCCCATTACATGTGGATGTTTGATTCTATAATCAAGTGTAACCTCTACCCGATGCGCCATGATACCGAGAGGGTGGAGTTGGTCCAACAGGCCCTATACGTGGCATTCCGCGGCCGTTGGTTCGACGCCACCAAGATCGTTTTAGAGGGGATGACATACATAAAAGGAAAGTTGATGAAGGATCATTTACGACCAAAGGAGAAGATGTCGTACGCTCGCTTCATTTCATGCATGCTGGAGTGCTATTCCGACGCTCTAGGGTACGCCATCTCACCCCATGAGGAGAAGGCTACGGACCACGTGAAGCACTACTCCATCGCTTCATGGGGTCATAGCTATCGATTGTTGAAGAGGACCCTACCAGTTGGGGGCCCAATAGCAACACAACTAGCACCACCACTCGCACCACCACATCAGCCGCCGCTTGTAGGGGGAGCCCACCCCGTTGTTCCACCAGCTGAGGCGGCACCCTCTCATACCATCGCATCCCCTACGCCACGTCGCGATCGTGGCTGACACCTATCTCATCCTACCACCGGCGGCGGCATGCCCGCGCCTCGATCGAGGGCGTGTTGGCGGATGAGGCCAACAACCAACAGATGAATCAGTGCATGGACTTTTTGAAGTACCACGCCATGCGGTACATCTATCCGTTAGACTACGGTAGCGCCTCGCGAGAGAAGGCTTGGGCTGGGCGACCGGTTTCCATATGGGTCGGCGGATGCGGCACATCGGCTCGGCGCCCAAGCCCGATCTAGCAGGCGGCCGGCCAGACAGGCAACCCATGACACAGACCAGCCTAGGGAGGGGACCGCATGAGCGGGATTGGATCACTTTTTGAGCGATGTTATGGTGATTTGTTTTCGAGTTTTGTATTGTAATTGGGGGGGGGTACAATGTGATTAAGCGAATATAAATGAACAAATTGTAATCTTTTGGGAAATCAATAGAAAAATATTTTCATTGTCATTACCAATGTTATTTCTTTATGGACATTGTCATTCTTGCATGCATGTGTTGATGTACTAAGCCACCATGTGAATGGATGTGTGGCATTCCCTGTGTGTGGGGGACCACAGTGACACACATTTGGGTTTATTTTCGAGGACAAAAATTCCCAAGGTGGGGAGAATGTAATATCCCAAAAATTTGAGCATTAAACAGTGACCTCGGGATCCATGCTCGACTGGTCGTAGGTTTGACCAAAGTGAGGGTCAAACAGTGGAACTAGGAAAGAATGTATAGATGTGAGGTAGCATGACCTAAGAGTAGTGCATGGTGTTAGTTTAGGGCCACATACACCTATCTCTGGTGTATGTGTTTAACACCGAAACTGGAGAGAGGTTATAAGGGCTTTAATAACCTAAGGGTTCTTGTATTTTGTTTGGTAAAGAGAGTTAAGAAGAGAGAGAGAGAGAGAGAGAACCAAGGTGAGTTAATGTGGCTTAATTGAAGGAAAGGCTGGAGCATTAAATGCCGGATTCAACGTGATTGGAATTGTTGGAGCAAAAGTTGGAACCCTAACCATTCAAATCAACCATTCAAGCTTTTAAGAGATTGATTTGAGGTGACTCTTATTAGAATTAAATGCATAGATGTTTGATGATTGAATTCAGTCAAGTGTAGTTAAAAAAATATAGAATTAAATGATAGAAAAGAAAGAAAAATAGAGAGAAAGATTTGGAAGAACAGCCCGAAAAGGGACTGGTTTTTGGCCAAATCGATTAATCAATTTTTAGAATCAATTAATCGATTTTGGTCTAGAAGTTGAAAAAGCAAGAATGTCTGAGTTCGATTAATCGATCTCGAAATCGATTAATTGATTTTGAAAGTCGATTAATCGATTTAGAAATCGACTAATCGACTGAGTATCTCCAGTGGCTGGAGAGATAAAGCTTGGGAAAATCTACTAATCGAATTGGGAAATCGATTAATCAATTTTGGATTTCGATTAATTGATTTCGGAGATGGATTAATCGATTTTTGATTTTTGACTACTCGATCTAAGATCGATTAACTATCTTTAGGATTTTCGATTAATCGATTTGGGATCGATTAATCGATTTTGAATTTTCGATTAATCAATTTAGGAATCGATTAATCGATTTAGGGTTTCGATTAATCGATTTTGGAGATCGATTAATCGATTTTGACAGTTTGACTTGACTTCTTAATTGGACCTTGGGGTTTATGGAGGGTCTTGGACCTTCTCTATTGCATCTTTATTGATGTGTTGCATATGTTATGGTGTACCATAGGTGGTATGTGTGAAAACAAGCATAAGGAGCCGTGTGGGACCTTGATATTTGGACCTTCAGAGACATGAGGTAGGGAACACCTTGAACATGTACTTTAATTGTAAGAGCATGTATGTAGTGGTATAGAAATAAAATGAATCATTTAATCTCCATGTGTGTATGTGTGTGTGATACACCAATGAAATGAAGCATGCTTTAATTATGTAAATCTTGCAAAAGTAAATAAGAATGAGACATCCCCAGGGGATGAGGAAGTGATAAAGGCATCAGTGTGATGCGAGTAATTTAGACATCCCAGGGTTGTAAGAGAGATTGTAAAGCAAGATTGAAAAAAGACTGATAAGGCCTAATTGATATAAAGGAGCACATTTACACGATGAATAATTATATGTAAAGCACATGATATTTTTATTATTTAAGGTTTGAACAGAATATCCTACCGACGTGGCGAGATATCCACGACTGACTTGGCAGAATATCCGTGACGATGCGGCTGACCAATCGATTACTGCCGATGCAAGCGATCTATCCGTCTGTGATAGCACATCGAGGATGTTGAGATGAAATTTAACGCACGCCTATGAGAAAGGGACCTGGGTAGTATTTACAGTGGATATATATAACAACTATCTATTTAGACGACGATAGAGGGTATTCCATCGGGCCACCAGTAAACTTCAATGCATATTGTAATCATTTAAACTATTTTTCAGAAAGTTCATAAGTACATCATGCTAAGAATATCATGTAATATATGTGAGGATTTGACTTATATGTTCATTGTGTTGTTCCCTATTGAGCTAGGATGTAGCTCACCCTTTAGACTGTACGTCGCAGGTCCAGTGCTAGCAGCGGCCGAGGCTTTGGGAGACGTGGATCCGGGTGATTCAGATTATGTGCCTGGGGAAGAGTTGGAGCCTCCTCTCGAGGACTTGTTCTAGGAGATTCTGTTGAGTACTTTGATAGAGAGATTTTGAGAGTACATTTGTACGGCTTGGTATGTCAAGCCTTATTTTGGGAAATGTAATTAAATTAATATAATTCTTTAGGTGAACGATCTGAGGTGATCTGTTCATCACCGATGGTTTGGATCGGTTCTCTATTCATGCGTTGGCATGAAAGCAAAACTGTCTTTTGAGGTTTATACCTAAAGTAGTATGTTGGTTTGCATATTATTTAGTCATTTATTTATCTCATTTTGTTATTGCTTGCCGTACCAATGGTCCGTACAGATCTATGGGGCACGGTCTTGAGGATCGTGCTGATGGCACGGGTTTTGGGGTGCCGAAATCCGAGCTGTCACATGAACCGTATGAACTGACTAAGTGAGCGTGCCCGTGGTAACACTTTGTGCCCGTGTACAACCTAGAAGCAAAATTTACCATAAATGAAAGTTTGTTAGTGATAAAACTTATTGGGCTAATTGGGACGACTATTTGGGTCGATTAATTTGGGCTGACCTTATGGACCAATTGGTTGGACTGACTTTGGGCCTTGGTTGGTGTGAAAAATGTGTGTATGTGTGCTTCACACCAAGCCTAATTTATTGGATAAGAAATTGAAACATACAAGTGAAATATGTGTGTGTGCTTCACACCATGTGAGAGTAGAAGGATAAAAGTGAACACATATGTTATGTGTATGTGGTTCACAAGGGAGCCCATGCACAAATTTTGTACCTTAGGTGTATGCGTCTAACACCATAGGCGGTTAGTGGATAAGGTAACGCCTATTTAAGATGTTAGTGGTTGACATGTTAGCAAACTCAAATTGCTAGAATAAAGGGTCTCACACTTGAGCTTATTTTTCCTTGCTTTAGTGTTGTAAGCTAGAGAGAGAGAGAGAAGAAAAGGAAAAAATAGGGTTTGAAGAGAAAAATAGTAGGAATCACTTGACTCCTTGGTTGATAATCCATTAGATCATGAGGGATGGTGTGTATGTGTGTGAAGGATAGATAATCATATGATTTGGTCGGTCTCGTGGTGATCTGAGTGCTTAGCGTGGAGGAGGGAACGATTTGGGTTTTTGAAACCCTCTTGTTTCTTTAAAAAAGAACAATCCGATCTACGGAGGGATCATCGAGGTTAAGGTAAGAAATCAATGCTCTTTGGGTTTAAAATGTGTTATTTAGCGTTCATTGTGATGTTTGAGGAGTATGGTTGAGTTTTAATATAAAATGGGTTTTTAAAAAGTCCAAAACATGCAAAATCACGCACAGTCGCTCGTTTGAGGTTTGCTCGAGCGAGCCTTGAAATTCGCTCGCACGAGTGGCAGAACCTGTCTTGGTATTTTAGCCGTAACTTTCTACTCTGAACTTCGATTGATGTGATATTTGAGGCGTTGGAAAGAAAATAACTAAATCTACAACTCTTATGAATTAATCAACTTATGAATCAAATGTTTTGAGGTTCAAAATGGAGTTGGAAGTTAGGCCATGTTCTAAGTTGACACGTTTTGACTAGAGTACCGATACAATTACGACATTTTTGCCATAACTTTTCACTTCGAACTGCGATTGATATAATTCTCATGGCGTTGGAAAGAGAACAACGATATCTACAACCTTTGTGAATTAACTAACACTTGAATTCAAATATTTAAAGGTCAAAATTTAGTAGAAAGATAGGTCAAGTTTAAGTTAGTCATGAGCTCGCTCGAACGAGCTATTTCTCGCTCGCGCGAGAGGCCTTTAGTAGGCATATGTAGTATTTGATGCTCTGACCCTCGCTCGTGCGAGGATTTAAGTAAATTATTTCTCACTCACGTGAGGCCTCACGTGACACTCTTCAGATAACTAGATGTTAGATCGATTGACGAGAAATGACCCAGTTTGTGCTCGTCTTTGAAGCTTGAGCTCGCTCATGTGACAAAGTACTTAAAGTTTATTCTTTTGCTCTGAATTCTTTAGAAATGTATACCATGAGTTCTTTTAAGTATTCCTAAGGGAAAGTTTGGATATTTTGAATGTAGGATTAACGTGTTGAGGATATGTAGTGGACTCTCGTAGGAGCTATTTGTGGAACGGTTTAAGCGTGACTTGAGGTAGGGAAAACTTAATATCATGTGTATTTAATACATTAGCATGTGTGATATGTATGAAATATCATTTATAAAATCATGTGAGCTTTGATATGATGTGTTCTTTGATAAAATCATGTGAATTTTTATGTGAGGTGTTTTTTGATAAAACCATGTGAGTTTTGTTATGACTTTGAATTGAAAAGAATATGAATAAGTATGTTTCAAAAAATGTGTCGTTATGAGGAATCTTTCAAGCTTCCATCCCATTTGATGCGTGTGTTTGGGAATTTGTACGGACTTTCAAACTTAGTTATAATTATCACTTTACACGGCGATAAGTTATATATATGCACTTTGATTTGAGGTTTATATGTGAATACCCGACCGATGCGGCGGTATAACCGTGACTGACGCAGCAAAATATCCGTGGATCGGTGTACCCAATCTGTACACCCTTTGTGGTATGTGTGCTATGTGAATCATACCGTACAACGGTAATTTATGTTCGGTCAAGTGTCCAACTCTCTAGAACCTTGGATATATGTGACAATGGTTCATGTGAACGACGATGGTGGGTACTCCATCGGGGGCTCGAGGCTATAGTTCCTCATGCAATAAATTAAGTAAAACACTCTTAAGTTTTTATTTTATGTCAAGACCATAAGGCGAACTTGCGTTTATGTTTCCAAGTGTCATGTATGCGTTTCATATCATGACATCAAAAGTGTGCATCTGTTTTGATAAGCTTTGTATTCATTCTAATATAAGATATATATTTGATGTTTGTAATATGCATGCTATGAGTTTTTCCCTGCTGAGCTTGGATGAAGCTCATTCCTCAACTATACGTCACAGGTACAAGTGTGGAAGTAATATCCTGAAAATTTAAGTGTTAAGTAGTGACCTCGGGATCCGTGCCCGACTGATCGTAGATTTGACCAAGTGATGGTCAACGGTGGACTCATAAAATGATGAACTAATGTGATGTCAATGCGACATAAGTGTAGTGTATAGTGTGAGTTAGTAGTCACGTACACCTATCTTTGGTGTAGGTGCTTAACACAGAAAACAGAGAGAAGATATAAGGGTTTAATAGACTTATGTTTCTTTGGTTGGGTTGTTGAAGAGAGTTAAGAAGAGAGAGAGAGTAAAGAGGAGTTATTGAGCCAAGAGTTAATGCAAATCAAGAGGGGGTTAAGCATTGATTGCCGGATTTGACATGTGAAAGATCATTGAAGCGAAAAGCTGGAACCCTAGCCATAAAACCCAACAAATCAATCCTTTAAGAGATTTATTGAGGTGAGTTTTGTTAGATTGTAATGCCTAAAGATTTGATAAATTTAATTCAGTCAGGTATGGTTAAATGATAGATTAAAGACCTAGAAAAGAAAGAAAATAGAAAAGAAAGGGATTTGGGAAGAACAACACGAGAAGGGGCTGAGTCTGGCCAAATTGATTAATCGATTTTGAGAATCGATTAATCGATTTTGGTCTTGAAGTTGAAAAAGCCAAGATGCCCGATTTCGATTAATTGATCTGGAAATCGATTAATCGATTTTGAAATTCGATTAATCGATTTGGAAATAGACTAATCGACTAGGTACCTCCAGTGACTGGAGAGAAAAGACTTGGGGAAATCTTTGGATTTTAATTAATCAATTTGGGATCGACTAATCGATTTCAGACTTTCGACTACTCAATTTGAGAATCGACTTTGCCATGTTGGGGATTTCGATTAATCGATTTAGGGTTCGATTAATCAATTTTGGGAATCGATTAATCGATTTTGACTGTTTCACTTGACTTTTTAGTTGGACCTTGAGGTTCATGGAGGGTCTAGGACCTTCTCTATTGCATCTTTAGTGATGTGTTGCATGTGTTATGATGTACCATAGGTGGTACGTGTGAAAGCAAGCATAAGGAGCCGCGTGGGACCTTGATGCTTGGACCTTCAGAGACTTGAGGTAGGGAACACCTTGAACATGTACTTTAATTGTAAGAGCATATATGTAGTGATATAGATATCAAATTGAAAATATTTTAACTGTGTAAATCTTTGTAAAAATGGGTGTGTGTGTGACACCAAGAAAGTGATAAAGGCATCAGCGTGATGCGAATAACTGAGACCAAGTAAGTTAATGAAAATGAGGCATCCCCAGGGGATGAGAAAGTGATAAAGGCCTCAGTGTGATGCGAGTAATTTAGACATCCCAGGGATGTAAGTAAGATTGAATAACTACTGTTAAGGCCTAACTGATATAAGATAGCACGCTTACACGGTGAACAACTATATGTAAAGCACATGTTATTTTTATTATTTGAAGTTTGTTTAGGATACCCCACCGACATGGCGGGATACCCACGACTGACTCGACAGGATATCTGTGACCGGTACGACGGCCAATCCGTACACTGGTAAGGAGGTTTATCTGTACATAGTAAGCACATCCCAGGGATGTTGATATGAGATTAACCCCGCCGCCTATGAGAAAGGGGCTTGGGTAGTATTCCCAGGGAATATATATAATAACTGTCTATTTAGACGACAATGGGGGGTATTCCATCGGGGCTCGATGCTATATTGCTCGGGGATTATTTAAGTTGAAGATTTAAATTTTGCTTTAGGCTTGTTCAGTGTCATTCATGATAAATTAATAGTAAAGTGAAACAATGCATTCTACCAGTAAATTTAAATGCAAATTTGCCATCTTTTAAACTGTTTTTTCAGTAAGTGCATAGATACATTATGCTTAGAATATCATGGAATATATGTGAGATTTTGACTTATATGTTCATTTCGTTGTTCCCTATTGAGCTAGGATGTAGCTCACCCTTTATACTATACGTTGCAGGTCCAGTATTAGCAGCGGCCAAGGCTTCGGGAGACGTGAATCCGGGTGATTGATTCGTGCACGAGGAAGAATTAGAGCCTCCTCCTGAGGACTTCTTCTAGGAGACTCTGCTGTGTACTTTGATAGAGAGTCAGTTTTGAGAGCAGATTGTACGACTTGGTATGTCAAGCCTTTATTTTGATAAACAATGTAATTAGATAGATATAATTCTTTTGGGTGAACTATCTGGGGTGATCTGTTTATCACCGATGGTTCGGATCGGTTCTCTGTTCATGCAGTGGCATGAAAGTAGAGCTGTCTTTTGTATGTGCCAGATGGGCATATTGACTTTTTCGCTTTATGCAGTTATTTGCTTTATCTCTTTATTATTGTTTGTTATACCAATGTTCCGTATATATCCATGGGGGCACGGTCTGGAGGATCGTGTTGATGGCATGGGTTTCAGGGTGCCTAAATGCAGGCTGTCACAGTGGATCAGGAGCGAACTTTGGAGAAAGGCTTGGGATCTTCCGTTTGAGGAATTCTACCCTAGGTAAGGATGGGGCGAGTCATGTTTTGGTTTGTATAGTGGATATTTGGAATCTTTGAATTTGGACTTGGTATGTCCGGAGATTTAATACATTGTAAGAAGTGTAATGTAAGTTTATTTTTGGAAGCCACTGTTTAGGTGATGGTCGGCCATCACCAGTGGTTTTCCTATGGCCCATTTTATTTAAATGGTTTAGTATAGAAGAAAGCTTTTGGTTGTTATATATTTTTTTGCTTGACTCTACTCTGGTAGGTATACCAAGAAATTTTTGTATTCGGATTATGAAGTGTGATCCGACGGTCCGATTTTTCCTGAGTTTATGATGTAAGAAAGAAAAAAAAAATATGATACGAGTTTTTTATGACTTTGGGTCATTTTGGTTTTGGTAAAAGTTTGACTTTTATAAAAGTTTAATTTCATTACAACATGCAAAATTACATTAGATACTAGCATTTACAACTTTGTTATTTAGTTTTATATTTTTTTATTGATCAAACTTTTTATTTGAGTTTGACTTTTCAAACTCTGGCTTATGTAATTTAATAATAAATAGTGATTACTATGGTGTTAATTTGTAACGTAATATAATATCATTAAAAAAATTGGTTACTATTTGACTTTAATTATGATTTTAATAAATAAATAGAAAGTCAATCTATGACTAGTGCAACACGAAGTGATAAGTTACGTATTTTCCTAAATAATTTTTTTTCTTCTTTTCTCACTAAGTATTTGTTCAAACCATGGGTCAAAAAATCGTCCGATACCGATACGTATTGCCCGATACGTATCGGTTTTAGACCTAGGCGGTACGATACATTGCCTATGTATCGTACCCCCTAAAAAATAGGGTAATTATCGTCTGATACGAAAAATAAAATTATCAGACGATACGGGCAAATTATCGCCCGTATCGTCCGATACGTCTGATAATTTGAAATTATCGTATGATAATTTCAAATTATCGGACGGGCCCCACCTCCTTGTCTTTTTCTCTTTTGTTTTTGTCCTTTTCTGTTTGTTTTTTTATTTTGTTATAATTTTATATCTGTTGCATATATATTTTTGATTTTTTTATTGATTAAAACATTGCAAAAGCAACAGATATAATTTTATATCCGTTGCATTTGCTTTTTGCAACGGATATTAGCGGCAACAAATAGTTGCAACCCGCTATAAACGAGAATCCCTCTTCTTCACTTGCAAAACCCTCGAGAAAATCTTCTTTTTCTTCACTTGCAAATCACCCGAGAATCTCTTCTTCTTCTTTACTTGCAAGCCACCTGAGGATACCTTCTTCTACACCACTATACTTCTTCTTTCTCCACTTTTCTTAGCCATCGGAGACCGAAATCGTAGACACCGAATTGTCACACTCATATTTTCGTCGGATATTTAAGAGAATGTATGATTTTCCATCATCTAACTTGTATTTTTAATTATTTTTCATTAGATCTATCATATTTATTACTATTTTTTTTAAAAAACTAATTTTTATTTATTACTAATATTCTCATTAGATCTACCATCGCCGGATGATGCTTATTCATCTCTAAGTACTTTATGATGACCGATTTCGGCACCTCGAAATCAGTGCCATCATCACGATCCTCCAGTTCGTGCCCCAAGGCTATGTACGAAACATTGGTATAGCAAGCAAAACCAATCAGGTAACATGCATTAATAATATATTATTCTCTATAATGAAGAGCTCAAAAATACTTCTCATTCCATGCCAAGGTATGGACAAAAGAGCCGGCCTGAACCATCAGTGATACAACCAAGTCACCCCAGATGGTTCACCAAAAAGAATATCGAAGTATAATTACATTGTTTATCAAAATAAAGGCTTGACATACCAAGCTGTACAATCTGCTCTCAAAACTGACTCTCTATCAAAGTATACAGTAGGGTCTCCTAGAAGAAGTCCTAAGGAGGCTCCAACTTGTCCCCAGGCACGTAATCCGAATCACCCGGATCTACGTCTCCCGAAGCCCCGACCGCTGCTAATAATAGACCTGTGATGTATAGTCTAAAGGGTGAGCTACATCCTAGCTCAATAGGGAACAATATAATGAACATATAAGTCAAAATCTCACATATATTCCATGATATTATAAGTATGATGTACTATGCACTTCTTTGGAAAAACAGTTTAAAAGATGATAATTTGCATTTAAATTTACTGTTAGTTTGCATGTTTCACTTTACTGTTAATTTATCATGAATGACACTGAACAGGCCTAAATCAAAACTTAAATCTTCAACTTAAGTAATCCCCAAGCAATATAGCATCGAGCCCCAATGGGACACCCTCCATTCTCGTCTAAATAGACAGTAGTTATATGTATTCCCTTGGAATATGACCCAACCCCTTTCTCAATAGGCGTTGGGGTTAAATCTCATCTCAACATCCCTGGGATGTGCTTGCTGTGTACGGATAGACCTCCCTTGCTGTATCGGATTGGCCGCCGTCGTCATGATATCCCTGCCGAGTCGATCGTGAGTATCCACCTTCGTTGGTGGGGTATCCTAACAAACCTCAAATAACAAAAAATAATATGTGCTTTACATATAGTTATTCAACGTGTAAATGTGCTATCTTATATTATTTAGGCCTAGTAGTTATTCAATCTTACTTACCTCCTTGGGATGTCTAAATTTCTCACATCACATTGATGCATTTTGTTACTTTATCATCCCCTGGGGATGTCTCATTCTCATTTAATTTCTTGATCTCAGTTACTCGCATCACACGGATGCCTTTATCACTTTCTTGGTGTCACACATGCACCCTTTTTACAAAGATTTACATAGTTAAAATATTTTCAGTTTGAGTTCTATATCACTACATACATGCTCTTGCAATTAACGTACATGTTCAAGGTGTTCCCTACCCCGTGTCTCCTGAAGGTCCAAGAATCAAGGTCTCATACGGTTCCTTATGCTTACTTTCACACGTACCACCTATGGTACATCATAACACATGTAACACATCACTAAAGATGTAATAGAGAAGGTTCTAGACCATCCATGAATCTCAAGGTCAAATTAAGAAGTCAAGTGAAGCTGCCAAAATCGATTAATCGAAAGCCAAAATCGATTAATCGAAATCGAAAATCAATCGATTGAATTCCTTAAATTCAATAGATTGATTTTGAGAATGCAAATGAGCCACCAAAATTTGAATTTTGAATTCAATCGATTGAATTCAAAATTTAATCGATTGATTTCAAAATTCAATCTATTGATTCGGATATGGAATAATTCTAGCCCGGGGCCCTATTTAAACAATAGGATGTTTAGGGTTCAGGGTGTCTTCTGCTCGGTAGATTTTCTTAGGGCCTTTAGCAATTTTTTCTTTGATATTTTTAGTTTTGTATTTAGATAAAAGCTGTGTAAGGTTGTGATCTTCTCCAAAAAGATCAAACGGTTGACAAATAAAAGAGCAATTTTTGTGATGGCTTTCGATTTACATTGTCCGTGTGGATTAAGGATGAGCGGCTAAACCTCTCATTCAAGGAGGAAGCGACCCCTAGATGAGTAACTAACTTACTTTTAAGCTTATAATTTCTTGTTAAAATTATTGAATCGTACGACTTTTAGTGTGTGCTTCATCGTGTTATCATCGAATACTCATTTATAGCCGTCGACCGTGTGATCGGCGATAATAAACGAATTATTCCACCTAGATCGATCTTGTAGATCGATATAGGATGCCGTGCGATTGATTCTTATGGTTGTGATTTTCCAATTTGAGATACGCTATGCCTTTCGCATGATGCATGTCGTGATTGGATGCGTCATAGTGTTTGGATAGGGTATGCCGAATCAATAATTGTATTTTCATCGATTCGTTTTTCTTGTAGTTAAATGATGGTATAATGATTTAACATAGAATTGTGTGGTTGATTGTAGAAAAGTTACAAATCTAGGGTTAGCAAACTCCTTGATCATTTCATCATTGTTAATTTCTTAATCATAGTTCATCCCTGCATAGCTTGATTTAGTTCTTTTGATTATTGCATTGTGTAGTGGTAAATCTTGACAATGAAATCTCTCACCCTTGGTACTTCCTTGGGTCTTTGAAATCTCTTTAAAATTAATCTAATTTTACGCTTCCTTGTGGGTTCGACACCCTTGATTTCGCCGTGCTACAATCGAACTTGTGCACTTGCAAGGGTACACTTTAAAACCGATCAAGTTTTTGGCGCCGCTGCCGGGGAATTGCGACGAAATTTTATTATTTTTTTAGGAGATTTTTGTTCTCTGGTTGCCAGTCAACCGATTGATTTTTCATATTCAATCGATTGACTGAGAAGCAAAGATTGCATCTCATTAAATTCTTTGTTGCTAATCAGTCTATTGATTTGTAAAAATCAATCGATCAATCTTAAACTATGCACATTTCCCTGTTTCATTTTTTTTATTAAAAAAAAAAAAACAACTTTTTCTGTTCTTGGTTGATTATAAAATTTCTAGTGGAAATATAAAATACATCACTGTTTGTTAGTCAATCGATTGACTTCTCAAATTTAATCGATTGACTGTGCTTGTCAGTCAGATTTTTTTTTTGTTTTGCATTTGATTGTCCTGTCAATTAATTGAACTTATAAGTTCAATCAATTGAGTACTTTAATCTCAATCGATTGAAATTATTGGTTGTTCCCATTCTCAATCGATTGAATTGATATATTCAATCCATTGATTTCCAGAATTCAATCTATTGATTTTGGGAGTTCAATCGATTGAATTTATAAATTCAATCTATTGAATTTGGAAATTCAATCTATTGAATTATTTGATTCTTTTCCCTATGTTGTTTTGGTTCATTGATGTATGAGCTTTACCGATCTCATCGTCCAACTCTTCAACCGTTGGATTGAGAAATCGAGCGAGCTTGTAAAACAAATCTGAGAAGCAATCGAATCCAACATAATAACTCCGAAGTTATGGCCGATCAAAGACAAAGAGAAGGAGAAAGGAATGTGAACAACAACAATAATGGTGAAAACCATCGTGAACCACCAGAAGGCCCACGAACGTTGGAACAATACTATGATCCTGGTCCTTACGAGGATTAAGATAGTATCGTTCATGCTCCCATTCTAGGGAATCACTTTTAATTCAAATCGGCAATGATTCAAATGTTGCCCATTTTTAATGGATTGAGTAATGAGAATCCATATGCTCATCTGACCGAATTCATTGGGGTATGCAAAATGTTTAGAGTTCATAATGTGACTGACGAGATAGCTAAATTGCGACTTTTTCCTTTCTCTTTGCGAGATAAGGCGAGATCGTGGTTTAATTCGTTAGAACCAAGATCCATCACGAGTTAGACGGAGTTGCAACGCGAATTCTTAAAAAAATATTTTCCCATGAGTAAAACCAACGAGTTACGTCAGAAAATTCTGGTTTATGCTCAGCAACCTGCTGAAACATTTCACGAATGTTGGGAGCATTTTAAGGAATTGCTTAGAAGCTGCCCTAATTATCATATTCCAAGATGGCAACAAGTTCAGAGTTTTTACAATGGACTGATCCTAGAAGAAAGACATATGGTCAATGCATCGTGTGGAGGATCCTATTCCATAAAGAGCATGACGAAATATGGGCTCTATTCGAAAGGTTGAGTCAAACCTCAATGCAAAACGAAACTTTGGGACGTGTTAACCTTGATTTATCAACAAAGTCTCATGTGTTGACAAAAGAGGGGTTGTTTGATGTTAACAACAATACCTCTGAGTTGTCAACAAAAGTCGATATGTTATCAAAACAAATGAATATGTTGCTTGCCGCAACTCAGCAAGCTAAAACCCTCAATGCCCCTACTATTTGCGCAGTTTGTGAGAATCAAGGTCACACATCTAACGAGTGTCCAACCACTCTAATGATTTTTCCCGAAGAATCAAATCCCCAGGAGAAAGTTAATGTGACTCAGTCATATCAACGGCAAGATAGGAATCCTTATTCAAACACCTACAATCCTGAGTGGAAAAACCATCCTAACCTAGGGTGGGGAGGATCAAGTCAAACTAGACAAGGAAACCAACAGTATAAAGTAAATACATCAAGTGGACAACAAGCTCTTCATCCACACCAGAATTCTAACTTCCAACAGAATTCGAATTTCCAACATAATTTGAATTATCAGCACCTAAATTCTGAGTACCGTCAACATCAAAATTTCCACCAAACCAATGCTTCAAGTTCAAGGAATTTTGATTTTGAAGAAAAATTGATGCAGACTCTGCAAGCTCAACAACAAACTATGCAAGCTTACCAGTAGTCCATGGCCAAAATGCAAGATCAGATCGGTCAATTGGATAACCAAATGAGTCAAAGAGAAGAGGGAAGGCTTCCTAGCCAACCTATTAACAACAACTCATGAGGCCACGCACCATCTGGTGAAGGGCCATCAACCAACCATCAGCTGAAGGCTGTAACAGTCTTGAGAAGTGGTCGAGTGATCGACAACCATGTCGAAATTCCATCTGAAGCTGAAGAAATAGAAAAAGAAGCTGAAAAGGAAGAAGAACCAAAAAAAGAGAAGAAGAACGAAAATCCCAAAAATGTTCGACAGGAACTTGAAGTGGACCCAAAGAATGGAAATAAAGCCCCATACACCTAAGGCACCATTCCCCAGTGCCTTACACCCCATCCAGGTTGGGGAAGGGTCCTTCAAAAATGGACGATATTCTCGAGACGTTTAAGCAAGTAAAAATCAATCTTTCTTTGCTCGATGCCATTAACCAAGTTCCTGCATACTCCAAGTTCTTCAAGGACTTATGCACCCGAAAGAGGAAGGCACGTACACATGTGTCCAAGAAAGTGTTCCTGACTAATCAAGTTAGTTCCATCCTGAAGTTGAATGTGCCACCAAAGCTTAAGGACCCGGGAGTCCCAACTGTTGCATGTATTATTGGTGGACAAACAATTGAAAGAGCACTCTTAGATCTGGGAGCAAGTGTGAACTTGATCCCATTCTCGGTGTACGAAAAATTAGGCCTGGGTGAATTGCAACCGACTGCGGTGACACTTCAATTAGCAGATAGGTCTGAAAGACGACCTAGGGGTATCATTGAGGACGTCTTGGTAGGGATCGATAAATTTGTCTTTCCTATGGACTTTTTTGTTTTGGATATGGAACAACGAGTCAAATCAGAAAACCAAATGCCCATTATCCTTAGACACCCCTTCCTTGCAACTGCAAATGCCTGTATTAACTATCGTACAGGAGTGATGGATGTCTCCTTTGGAAATATGAAAGTGAGATTGAATGTGTTCAATGCTATGAACCATTTTTCCAATGAAGAAGAGGTTGATTGCTTTTATATTGATTAGGTTGATGAAGTGGTCGAAGAAGCGCTTCCCTCGATGCTCACTAAGGAGGAATTTGAAACCGCCTTGCTGACAATTTATGATGAGGGAGGAAGTGTTGAGCAAAATTTTGAGGAAATGAACACCATCTCAATTTCTCAGGAGAAGAAGCCATGGAAGGCACGGATTGAACCATTTCCCGTGGTGGAAAAACCTAAATTGATGCCTTCAATTGAGCAACCACCAAATCTTGAGTTGAAACAGTTACCTGATTCACTTAAGTATGTTTTCATGGGACCATTTGAAACACTTCCGGTGATAATCTCTGCAACTTTGTCAGAAAAGCAAGAAGGAGAAATGATTGGAGTACTCAAGAACTACAAAAGAGCAATCGGATGGACATTAGCCGGTCTAAAAGGGATAGATCCGTCGGTGTGTATGCACAAGATCCACCTTGAAGAAGGTAGCACACCGTCAAGAGAGGCACAAAGACGGCTGAATCCCAACATGAAAGAAGTTGTTTTGAAAGAGATTATCAAATTACTTTATGTAGGAATCATTTATGCAATTTCAGATAGTGAATGGGTAAGTCCAGTTCAGATTGTTCCAAAGAAATCGGGAATAACAGTGAAGGAGACCACCGACGGGGAATTAGTGTCTACACGTGAGACCACTGGATGACGTGTATGTATCGATTATCGGAAATTGAACACTGCCACGAGAAAGGACCATTTTCCCCTGCCATTTATTGATTATATTCTAGAAAAGTTGACAGGACAAGAATATTATTATTTTCTTGATGGTTACTCGGGATACAATCAAGTGCCTGTATTTCCATCAGACCAAGAAAGACAAAGCGTTTACTTGCCCTATGGAACCTTTGCATATCGAAGGATGCCTTTCGGACTTTGTAATGCACTGGCCACTTTTCAGCGTTGTATGTTAGCAATATTCTCGGATATGGTTGACAAATTCATCGAAGTATTCATGGACGACTTCTCGGTTTTTGGGAGGACCTTTGAAATGTGTATGAACCATTTGACATGTGTATTACAACATTGTGTAGAATCTTTAAAAGAGCCATTTTATGGTTCAACAGGGAATTGTGTTAGGGCATATTGTTTCCAAGAAAGGAATTGAAGTCGACAAGGCAAAAGTCAACTTAATTGCTAATTTGCCACCACCAAGGAGTGTTCGACAAATCCGATCATTTTTGGGGCATGCCGGGTTTCTGGAAGATTTATCAAAGATTTTAGCAAGGTGACTAAACCATTATGTACCTTGCTTGGGAAGGATGTTCCTTTCATCTTTGATGATGATTGCATGAAAGCATTTTTGAAAGTAAGAGAACTGTTATCCAATGCTCCCATAATTCAACCTCCGGATTACTCGCTTCCCTTTGAACTAATGTGCGACACATCTAATTATGCAATTGGAGTGGTTTTAGGCCAAAGAGTAGATAAATTACCTCATGTAATTTACTATGCAAGTAAAATACTGATCGACGCACAAATAAACTACACCACCACAGAGAAAAAATTATTGCAGTAGTTTGCGTTGGACAAGTTTCGATCATACTTGCTCGGGTCCAAGATCATAGTTTTTTCTAATCATTCTGCACTTAAGTACCTATTGGCAAAGAAGGATACAAAGCTAAGACTGATCCGATGGATTCTGCTGCTGCAAGAATTCAATTTTGAGATACGATACAAAAAGGGAGTTGAAAATGTGGTTGCAGACCACTTGTCTCGTATACTTCCTGAAGCAACATCTTATGCAGAACCTATTCGGGATACCTTTCCCGATGGGCAATTGATGGTTATCCGTGCGGCTCTAAATGGAACTCCTTGGTATACAAACATCGTCAATTCCCTAGTTACGGGTCAAATCCCGTTGCAGTGGGGTAAAAATGATAAAAATTTGTTCTTCTCCCAAGTGAAGTACTACTTCTGGGATGAACCACACTTGTTTAAATTATGCTTTAATCAGATAATCCGGCGATGTGTGCCCAAAGAAGAACAATCAAGCGTGATGAATTTTTGTCATAATGGATCTTGTGGAGGTCACTTTGGGGAACGAAAGACCGCATTCAAAATTTTACAAAGTGGATTCTACTGGCCCACTATCTTTCGCGATGCAATGGATTATTGCAAGGGATGTGTAAAATGTCAAAAATTGGGAAATATCTCTAAACAAGACATGATGCCATTGAACTCGATTTTGGTTGTCAAAATTTTTGACGTGTGGGGAATCGACTTTATGGGACCATTTCCCCCATCATTTGGGTTTCTCTACATTTTGGTGGCTAGACTATGTCTCAAAATGGGTGGAAGCTGTAGCCACTCAATCGAATGACCACAAGGTGGTGGTAAAGTTTCTTAAGGAGAACGTGTTCAACCGATTCGGAATACCCCAAGCTATCATCAGTGATGGTGGTTCACACTTTTACAATCGCTAGTTTACAACTTTAATAAAGAAATATGGAGTCACTCACAAAGTGGCAACACCTTACCATCTGCAAACTAGTGGTCAAGTGGAGGTGTCAAATCGTGAAATCAAGCAGATTTTAGAAAAGACTGTCAAAACAGATAGAAAGGATTGGTCTCTTCGCCTATCGGATGCTCTTTGGGCATATAGGACGGCATTCAAGACACCAATTGAAATGTCTCCATTTCGGCTTGTGTTTGGTAAGGCGTTCCACCTTCCAGTTGAAATTTAACACAAAGCCTTTTGGGCAATCAAACGGTTTAATTTTGACATGCAATCTGTTGGATCAAACTGTCATCTACAACTAAATGAACTCGATGAGTTACGTTATGATGCATATGAGAATGCTAGACTTTACAAGGAACGATCCAAAAGGCTTCACGATAAGTTAATCTCCAGAAAGGAATTTCATCCAGGGCAAAAAGTTTGGCTGTTCAATTCAAAGTTAAAATTTCATCCGGGAAAATTGTGATCAAGATGGGAGGAATCTTTTCAGGTCATTTCCACATCCGAATTTGGTGCCGTCGAGATTAGAGACATCAAAGATAATCGAATTCTGAAAGTAAATGGTCAACGACTTAAACCGCTGCTTGAGTCGAAGTTTCAAATGATGGTTGAAGAAACAGATCTCATTGAGCCGCCAATGTGATGAAGAATTGGCCGAGCTGTCGACACTTAAACTTAGCGCTTCTTGGGAGGCAACCTAAGCCCCTTGTAAATTATTAATTTAGGGATTTTATTTGATAGTTAAAACAATAAAATAAAAGGGAGTGACCTTAGCTCTAGTGTTGTTTTAAATGCGTATGATTTTGTGCAATGAGGACATAGCACCAATCAGGTTTGGGGGTGGTGTGCTCAAATGCGTGATTCATGATTTTGCAGTATACATTTAACAATATTTTATAAGCACCTTCAATACCATGTTTAAAAAAAATATCATGATTTATTTTTGGCATAGTTTTCAAACTTTAATCACTGATGCATATAAAATTTTAATTTTTAAATATTTATGCCATGATAAAAATGTTGTTGTTTAGGATAATTAACTCCATTGTGAACATTTAAAGATTAATTTGAATTTTATGCCTAGAAATATTTTTTTACACTTCGCCATGCTTGAATTAGGAAATCAAAAGATTAGTTCAAATTTGGAATTCTAGGATCCTAAGAAAGACTAAACCCGTGAGCTTTAGAACTTTTTCCTCATTCTTGATGAGTGCTAAAATAAATTCGGAGTATCTTTGAAATTCTTGCTTAATTGTTGAAATCTTATATATTTTATCTCGGTTTGTTTATTTCGCATGCTTTATATCATTGCGCTAGAACTCATTGCGTTTAAACTCAAGACAAATAGGCATCATTACCATCGTGAAAGGAAATGATCAAAAGCCATCATTGGCTCGTTTCTGCCTAAAATTCCCCACCTTATATTGATTTTCCTTGTTGCACCCCCTTTGAGCCTTGATTGAAAATTTTTGTCATAAATATTCCTTGTTAAGCTATATTAATCATACCCCACACTGGTTTGAAAAAAAGAATACAAAACTTTACCTTTCAATCTTTGAGAAATTAGGAAAGAGGGACAAGAACAAGAGAGAAAGTGGAGAGTCATGGGGATAATACTTGCAAGGAGCATATGGCAGAAAAATATGTGCATAAAAAAAAAAAATAATAATAAAAAAAAAGGAATGAAAAGAAGGAAAAAAGTTGAAAAGAAAGAGAAATCTTGAAAATCCGAGAGAAAGAGTGGAAAGATAGAAAATTAAATTGTATTTCTTTTTCTAGTTTCTCAGAGAAATTTGAATCCAATTTCCCCTTTCTTACATAACCTTCACCCGAGCCCCATTACAACCATAGAAAAGACCTTCGTGATCTGATCTCGGTTGGTAAATACCTTGTGGAGAGTGATGATGCAATGACTGTGGTGGTTGGTATAGTGTGCTTCGGATACAAATATCTTTCACCATGAGATTTCTTTTAATTCTTTGATGCACCGTCTTTCTTATATCATGTGAGACCTTTTTGTTTGTATTGTAACTCTCTCACATGTGTGCAAAAAGTAAATCATTTATCGGAGCGATTTTGTTTTAAGTGTATACCTAAGGTGAGGATTGAGTCGAAACTTTGGATCCGATGATTCCCGATTTGGATTAATCCAGCAATGAAACGATTTTCGAGAGGGATGATCAACTCCGCAAATATCGATCGAAACTTGAACCCGTGTATAGGTATGAAATTTAAGAAAGCACAACAATTGAAATGACCGTGCCAGCGGAATGATGGGATACTACTTTTTGAAGCGAGCGAATATAGATGCTAATTCAAGCGAAAAGCATTGGCACATGTGCACATGACATTCTAAGCATAAATGAAAAATTGGTCTAAGAATCGGAGCATTGGGTTAATTGGAATAAACAACAGTGGAATTATCACACCATCGGTATTTGAGAATGAACTTTTGCATGCTGAAATGATTATTGGTGTTTAATTTTAAAGGTATATATATTATATAAACCGATTTTGAAAACTCTTCTATCGATGATTTTGAAAACTATGTTTTTTGAAGTTTGTAGGTATCTTCACTGAAAACCTATAGGATACACAACTCCTACCCTAGGGATCACCTAGAGGTTTAAAGGCTTATTGCATATGCTAAATGCAATCGTGCTCCCTACGAAAGTGGCATTTAATTTTTTAGGATGTTAGTTTAATTTGCTTTGACATATTTATCATTCTCTTTGCTCGAGGACTAGCAAAGTGTAGGTTTGGGGGTGTGATCTGTGCCGAAATATGACTATATTTTTCACCCTAAATATTAACATTTAGCTATCCGATGAAGGCATTCTAACGGCTGCTGTATAGTTTTAGTGGTTTCAGGTGTTATAAACCGTGGGATGTTGAAAGAGCTTAAGTGAACATAATTAAGAGACTATATGAAATTTGGACCATGGAGCCAGCGGAAGCATTGAAATCCGTGAAAAAGACTGATTGGTCTAGCCACAGTTTCGAGAGTTAAATATGTCACATGCCCAGTTCACTTGATTGAGATTTGAAACTCAATCGATTGAGTTTAAAAAGCTGCCCAAAAATCAATAGATTGATTTCCAAAATCAATAGATTGATTTCCAAAAATCAATAGATTGAATTTGGAATTCAATATATTGATTTCGAAAATCAATCAATTGAATTCCTTAAATTCAATAGATTGATTTTGGTAATGCAAATGAGCCACCAAAATTCGAATTTTGAATTCAATCGATTGAATTCAAAATTCAATCGATTGATTTCAAAATTCAATCTATTGATTCGGATATGGAGTAATTCTAGCCCGGGGCCCTATTTAAACAACAGGATGTTTAGGGTTCAGGGGGTCTTCTGCTCGGTAGATTTTCTTAGGGCCTTTAGCAATTTTTTCTTTGATATTTTTAGTTTTGTATTTAGATAAAAGCTGTGTAAGGTTGTGACCTTCTCCAAAAAGAGTAAACGGTTGATAAATAAAAGAGCAATTTTTGTGATGACTTTCGATTTACATTGTGCATGTGGATCAAGGATGAGCGGCTAAACCCCTCGTTCAAGGAGGAAGCGACCCTTAGATGAGTAACTAACTTACTTTTACGTTTACAATTTCTTGTTAGAATTATTGAATCGTACGGCTTTTAGTGTGTGCTTCATCGTGTTATCATCGAATACTCGTTTTAAACCGTCGACCGTGTGATCGACGATAATAAACGAATTATTCCACCTAGATCGAATAGGATGCCGTGCGATTGATTCTTATGGTTGTGATTTCGAATTTGAGATACGCTATGCCTTTCGCATGATGCATGCCGTGATTGGATGCGTCATAGTGTTCGGATAGGGTATGCCAAATCAATAATTGCATTTTCATCGATTTGTTTTTCTTGTAGTTAAATGATGGTATAATGATTTAACATGAAATTGTGTGGTTGATTGAAGAAAAGTTACAAATCTAGGGTTAGCAAACTCCTTGATCATTTCATCATTGTTAATTTCTTAATCATAGTTCATCCGTGCATAGCTTGATTTAGTTCTTTTGATTATTGCATTGTGTAGTGGTAAATCTTGACAATGAAATCTCTCACCCTTGGTACTTCCTTGGGTCTTTAAAATCTCTTTAAAATTAATCTAATTTTGCGCTTCCCTATGGGTTCGACACCCTTGATTTCGTCGTGCTACAATCGAACTTGTGCACTTGCAAGGGTATACTTTAAAACCGATCAATTGTCGAGAGAAATTAGTCACTCTTTACCCCAAAAAGGAGAAGCCATTCAAGGCCACTGGTATTCGACCAGTCGTTGTACCCTTTATATTAGCAATTTTAGCTGAACGACTGATCAATAAAGGTTGCCAAGGATACCTTGCCTTCATACAAGGACAAGAGGACGAGAAGGTCGATTTAGCCAATATTCCTGTCGCCTGTGAATTCCCCTATGTATTCCCTGAGGAGTTACCGGGTTTATCGCCAGAAAGAGAAGTTGAATTTATAGTCAACTTAGCTCCAAGCACATAACCAGTGTCAAAGAGTCCACATCGAATGACACTGACTGAGTTGAAGGAATTAAAAGACCAATTAATAAAGGATTCATTCAGCCAAGTGTGTCCCCGTGGGGAGCACTGATATTATTTGTCAAAAAGAAGGACAGATTGTTGCGACTGTGCATAGACTATCGAAAATTGAACAAGCTAACCATAAAGAACCGGTACCCACTCCCTAGAATAGATGACCTCTTTGACCAGTTGTAAGGAGCAAAATTTTTCTGAAAAATTGATTTACGATCCGGCTATCATCAGATGAAGGTGAGAGCCGAAGATGTTCCCAAAACAGACTTCCGCACAAGGTATGGTCATTACGAGTTCCTCGTAATGCCATTTGGGCCGACCAATGCATCTGCCTCCTTTATGGACCTTATGAATCGGGTATTCAAACCCTATCTGGATCAGTTTGTAGTAGTGTTTATAGATGATTTACTCATCTACTCCAAGTCCAGAGAACAACACGAACAACATCTGAGGTCAGTGCTACAGACACTCCGAGATCATCACTTATATGCCAAACTCAGTAAATGTGAGTTATGGTTAGAGCAAGTGACCTTTCTGGGACATATCATCTCAGAATCAAGTATAATAGGGGACCCATCCAAGACTGAAGTAGTAGTAAGTTGGAAACAACCCACGACTGTCATCGAAATCCGTAGTTTTCTTAGACTCGCTGGCTATTATTGTAGGTTTGTAGAGGAATCTCAAGCATCGCTGGACCACTCACACAATTCACAAGAAAGGACGTTAAATTTGTCTGGACTGAGGCTTGTGAGAAGAGCTTTCAAGAGCTCAAGCAAAAATTGACGTCTGCACCTGTCCTCACTCTACCTGATGGCAACGGGGCTATGCAGTATTTACTGATGCGTCGCACATGGGTTTAGGCTATGCACTAAACCAACATGAAAAAGTGGTAGTATATGGGTCAAGACAACTGAAGGAACATGAGGAAAACTATCCTACTCACGACCTCGAACTGGCTACGGTTATATTTGCCTTAAAAATTTTGAGACACTATCTATATGGTGAAATATTTCAAATCTTCACCGATCATAAGAGTTTGAAGTATCTCTTCACACAAAAAGATCTGAATCTGAGATAGAGGAGGTCGATGAAATCATTAAAGGACTATGACTGCTCGATATAGTACCATCCGGAAAACCAATGTAGTAGCCGATGCATTAAGCCAAAAATCATCCGCATAACCGCACACCTAGTAGAATGCATAGATGGCAACTATTCGACGTAACCTCTTATGACACCACTTTTGAACTGAATGAATCCGAAGCTTTGATAGCTAGTATTAAAATCCAATCAACGCTCTTCGAATGGATCAAAGAACTCCAAGCGTCAAATGTAGAACTCATGGCTATCAAAGCGGAATGCTCCGGTGGAAATCATCCAAATTTCTCGATAAAGGATGACGGGTCCTTGACCTTCGTGAGGATGAGTATGTGTAGATGAAGTATTGAAGCTTGAAGTGTTAGAAGAAGCCCACAAGTCTGTGTACACTATACATCCGGGCAGCACCAAAATGTATCAGGATCTCAAGAGAAATGAAAAGAGACATTGCATAACACGTCGCTAAATGTCTTGTATGTCAGCATGTCAAGATCGACCATCGACACCCAGTGGGCTTACTCCAACCACTACCGATCCCTGAGTGGAAATGGGAAGATATCTAAATGGATTTTATACTTGGGCTTCCAAGAACACATAAAGGTTTCAATGCAATCTGTGTTATTGTCGACCAGTTGACCAAATCAGCTCATTTCCTACCATATAGCATAAGATATGCAGCTGATAAACTTGATGAGATATATTTGAGGGAAATAGTCCGGTTACATGGAATACTCTCAAGCATAGTGTCAGATCGGGACCCCCTTTATACGTCAAAATTCTGGCAACGGTTCCAAGAGAGAATGGGTTCCAAATTAGTGTTCAGCTCCGCTTTTCACCTTAAGCAAACGGGCAAACAGAAAGAGTGAATCAAATCATCGAAGATATGCTCTGATCCTGTATGTTGGATTTTCAGGGATCTTGGGATAAGCATTTACCCTTGATCGAGTCCGCGTACAACAACGGTTACCAGGTGAGTATCGGCATGGCGCCTTTTGAAGCATTATATGGCCACTGATGTAAATCTCCACTCAACTAGGAAGAAATCGGTGAACGTATACAATTAGGTCTTAAACTCATAGAGAGTACAAATGAGACCGTCCGTCTCATCCGTGAACAACTGAGAGTAGCTCAAAGTTGTCAGAAGAGCTATGCTGATCTTAAGAGATCAAGTGTCGAATTTCAGGTAATTCAGGTGCACAATTGCCATTGTACATTTCAATGTAACTCGCATAAGACTAACCATCATGTTCCTTGTCAGGTTGGAGATCATGTGTTTGTGAAGATCTCACCAACTAAGGGTGTCTTGCGATTTGGGCGGCGAGGGAAGCTCCACCCTCGATATGTTGGACCTTTTCAGGTTTTAGGACGTGTTGGCGAAGTAGCTTACCGTATAGCATTGCCGCCACAGCTGTCTAGTGTCCACAACGTCTTTCACATGTCGATGCTCAGGAAATATGTGAAGGATACGACACACGTATTGGACTACCAGCCAATCGAGATCCAAGAGGACCTTACGCTGGTTGAGGTACCAATAAAGGTATTGGAGCATAAGGAACAAGTACTACGAACCAAGAAGATTCTGCTGGTATTGGTTCAATGGCGAAATCACTCTCCTGTGGAGGCGACATGGGAGCGAGAAGCGGAAATCCGAGATCAATATCCCAACCTATTTGTATAACAAAGTACATTAACTTTTGGAACTAATGTTGTTATTAGAATTAATTCTGATTGTGTAAGAATCTATAATGTAAGATTAAGGTAACTTTGATATGTTCTATTATGGAGATTCGTCTTGTGGATACGAGTTGGATAGTTAATTATAGGTAGTTAGTCACAATCTATGAGTATATGACTAACCATAGGCCATAATACGTAATCATCATCACTCCAGAGACCTTAGCATTGAAATTAAAAATTTATCACAATGGATAAGTGAATACTAAAGGTAAGAAAAATCTTAACTACAATAACCTAACTGTATGCAGGTGGAATGAGTTCCCAACTCAGTCTAAGCAACCTAAGTCCTGCCCGTTCAAGCGTACTTCGAAGACCGTTCGAGCGGCTTCTAGATCTATAAATAGGGCAGAAACCCCAAATCTCATTTCCGCGACGTTTCAAAACCTCTCTATGCTCGTCTTCTTCCTTCCCTCTCAAGACCAAGCCCAAATCTCCTCTGGACAACACCATTTCGTTGCTTTTCGGTTGGATTTCTCTGGATTTTAGTGCTAGATCTGGTGCATAGCTCCTTTTACACGGTAAAACTCTATAAACCCCCATTCTCATTTCAATTTTTGGGATTTCTTTGCACCTATATGGCTCCCAGGAAGCAAACTATTTCTAAACTCCCGACCGCGTGACCCAAAGCCTCTGCCAGCGCCAAGGGCAAGGCCCCGACCACCTCCAGATCTCCACCAATGAAAGACCAACCCGAACCGTGGTGGGATGTGAAAACGTGCAAACTGGAATGGTCCTTCGACCAAGCCCACTTCAGTGATGAAGCACCCCTATGACAGTCGGTTAAATTCCTTGAAAAAGCAGGCTTCACCACCCTCTTTAGACCGTTTCACGAGCACTATTACCCACGAATTGTTAAACTTTTCTACTAAAACCTTAGTGTAGATTAGAACGAAACCCGTACCACCAAAATCGATAACTAAATGCTTCAAATTGATCATGATAGATTTGCCATGGCCATGGGTGTGCCGTTAGGATATGAAAACACTCGGAACTACTCCCACCAAATCCTAGCTGGGTACCTTTCCATTGAATTATTGTAGAAATGACCAATGGACAACACGGGCTTGGTAAATCAATCAAGGGTGCACAATTGCCGCCGGATATGTGGTGGATTGATATAGTTCTTAGGGGAAATCTTTACCGTTTAGTTAGAGAAGACGATAGGAATGGAGTGTTTTTGTAAGCCCTGTTCATGGTATTCGAGGGCAGATGGTTCGACGAGGCAAAAGTTGTCATCGATGGACTAATTTACGCACACAACGACATGCTAGAGACCAGAAAGAAACCATTGACCACCATGCCATATGCGCGCCTCATATCGCGAATGGTAGAGGAATACCAAGACGAAATCAATGGATTTACCATAAACACAGATGAACCACAGGATACCGACAACAATAAGTACTTTGGATGTGAACAGTGGGAATCAGCTCAATGTACAACTGGTAGGAAAGTTCGAGGCCTACCGCCATCGATAGACGTGCTCCCCAACAACTCCTCCAATTTCATAGACCTCGCGCATTTAATGGACTTCCAAGGAGCAATGCTCATAGAAATCATGAACTATTGCTTTCCGGATGATGCCGCTTAGCAAATCGCTAGGCCACGAGGACATACCTCCCATGCTGCTGAGCCTTCTGGTAATCTTTCCACACAAATCGTATACATTTACCAGCCTTATTACAATGTTAGCTCTCGTAAAACTGATATCCATATGTTACACTTTAGACACATTTTGTATACCTTTGCGATGTTTTAGACATATCAGTCTCCATCCATACTTGAAACGATTAGATCTACTCACACACCATCACTCTCAACACTAACAGTTACGTAGTTCACACCCCTGAGTATGAATGTAAAATATTACACTCTGTATATACTAGGTACACCCAGCTAATGCGCATAAACTTTCCATTCTCTATGACAGAGGCGAGTATAGTGCAGTTACTGCCTCGTCTTCATGTCCGTCTTCAAATTTTGAGGATGAAAATTTCTATAAGGAGGGGAGGATGTGACACCTCGTACTGTCACACGTATGAGGTCCAGATTGATGGTGTGTCACAGACCATTAGAACCTTGCAACGGAAATGATACATGAGATCACTAGCCACTTGAAGACCCATAAGGAAACCAACTTGGATTGAGGGGCCATTTGGACTTGGGCCAGGGGCTATTTTTTTAGAACTAACCATTTGGGGACATTTCAGGAGCTAAACCCTTGTGGGCATCCCCAATACTATAAGGAGGCACATGCCATTGATTTTCCTGGAAGGACCAATAAGACCCTACGGCCTGTATGGGGGTGCGATGGATTGAGACCCATTTTCAACCCATGAGTGGAGAACCGATGGATGGACTGCATACCTTGAGTGGGAATGTATAAACCAAACACCAGATCTATGTCACCTTGTTTTAAACGCATGCATGTAACCATGCAAATGATTATTGCATTGGTTTAGACATCCGTGTAAGAAGAAGAGTGAACGAAGTGAAGGAAGGAGAGCCATTCCCTTCTCCTCCATTTTCGGTTTAGGCGTTGCAGCCAAGCTCCAATTCATTCTGAGAACCCCACCCCTCCGCTTCGCATCGACATCAAACCCTATAACTAGGAGCACCACGACCCTGTAAACCACCCATTTCAGTGAGAGAGCCATGACAGCGGCGTACAGAAACCATTGATCCAACACCCTGGGGTCGTTGAGCATTGCATGCGAGGGAAAACTTATAGAGGTAACCCTCATTTCGTGTATGTCACAACGTAGAGCCCAAATATCCTACTAGGTAGTGATGCTCGAGGCCACATGCAAGGATTTCAAGGATTGAACGCAACCGAAGCTCGGAATGAGCCGCTTCAGGGTTAACCATTGAAATCCTTGCATGAACTCCATAATTTGGGGGTAATGGCAAGTAGAAAATCACGTTTGGATCTTGTGTGATGAATCTTATTGTTGGGCGTATTCTAATAGACATCTCATAGTTGACCAATTGCTCTTTTATGCTTGTTAGATGTGTTGTTAGACCATCTCGGGAAGCCATAGGGGCTGGTTCGAGTTTAGAGTATGGGCTCTTTAAGATAGAAACTCTGTATTGTATGCTCGAGCGTGAATCGCCCCATGCGAGCAGAATCATCACCTGAAGCTTATGCTCTAGTGGGAACTCCAAGCTATTTTGGCTCGGGTCAAAACCGCCGAAGCGAATCGAGGCTTTTTGTACTAGAAGCACGCCGGCGTGCATTTTTACCGGCAGGTGGACTGTTTTGAAGCATACGCTCGAGCGGGAATCTTAGGTCTATTTTTCTCGGGTCAAAACCGCTCAAGCGTAAGTTGAGAGAGTGTACTAGAATTACGCTCGAGCCGGTATGGAGCCGCGGAGAAATACCTAAAGCCTACGCTCCAGCGGGATTTTTAGGCTTATTTCGTCGAGTCAAAACCGCCGAAAGCGCATATGCTAGGTGCCATTGGGTACCGCTCGAGCATGATAGAACCACGCTTGAGCGTGAATGCCTATTTTGAACTTTTGTGAACTTCTATGCTTGGGACTTGACTCGTAAGCTAGAGTGTTATACATGGGGATACGTAGTAAGTAACCATGTCTAAGAAACATGTTTAGCCTTATGAATTAGGGGAAAAAGCACGGGGAAAAACGTCTTGAAATGAGCATGTAAGATGACAAGTGAACTTGACGTGACTTAAGGTAGGAAAAATACCTTTGCCACCTATATGTTTATTTTGAATTTAGGTTTATGATGCAAATATCCAATAAATGGTATTTTCAGCATATTGTATATATATATATATGCACATGTATTTGAAATTCTCATGTTAATATTTGATTTCCGCATACATGTTTTACATGATTCATGACCGTGCATTTTGATCTCGCATTGTCTTGCCTTTCCAAGTACTTGCTCCTAATTTGTGTTCACGTGTACTTGGTATGTGCCTGAGTTTTTATGTGTGCACATGTGCAATGAGGCTAGAGTCCCCGAGGTAAAAACCCAGTATTCCTAATACGGGTTGCTCAGTTCTCTAATACGAGATGCATTGCCATGTGAATTATTTTGAGGGTGTTAGATGTAAGGGGAGTGGAGTCTCCATGAGAGGGGTGGAGTCCCCAGGGTCACGACCCTGTGTTCCTAATACGGACTACTCAGTTCCCTAATACGGGACACTTACTCTAATACCATGTGATATGATATGTCTTGTTTCATGATATGTGATCCATTTAAATTTCAGTTTGTCTTCGATATATGTGCTCATGTCCCGTTTCCGCTTACTTGTTCAGCTTGTACCTGAGTTTGAATTACCTCTATGCAGTAGTTTGACATGAAATACTCTTTAACATAATTTGACTCGTTAAGGCATAGTAATTGTACTTTGAGCTCGCATTTGATATTTGAATATGCAAGCATAAATTCCAGTTGTTTTTTTTCACTTATGCATCGAGAACTTGGATTGGCTATGTTAATAATGTATTTTCTCTATTGAGCTTGGATGAAGCTCACTCCCAACTATACATCACAGCTTCAGGAGCTGGGACGCCACGGGATCCGGAGCACGAGGATGACCCGGATTATAACCCAGCCGAGGAGGAAGAGGAGGAGGATCATTTGGAGCATCATTTGGGGAGTTCCATTTTGGGATTTTGGGATTTTTGTGAAGAAAGAGAAACGGTAAATGGGGCATGTTTTGTAATTAAATACTATATGTTTTGGTCCATTGTTTAGATGGAGGTCGGCCTTCATCGGTGGACTATGGTTATTTTGGACGTGTACATGGGATAGATAGACCAATGGTTTATGTTGCCTTTTCTTTCTGTTGTAGCTCTGTATTTTTTTTTTCTGTTGTGCTTACTTTGTTTCTGTATGAGAGCTTACCATTATGCGATGGCTCGGTCCTTCCTGTTATTGATGATGGAAAGAGCGAGTTGTCAGGAGGTGATGTTGGGCATCAATACCATAACATCACTATAATTCGGATCACGTGTATGATCCAACGACACAGGTTGTTTTTGTGGTAAGGAAAAACCCGGGCTCTCACATTTACACGTGCCTGTTGATTGGGTTGGGCTGGAGCATATTGTGGATGTGGCATATCAGGCTGAGCCACATGTTCTGGCTCGTGTTGTTGTTGTTGTTGTTGTTGTTGGTGTTGTTCTTGTGCACGTCGTACAATTTCTTGATCCAGGCGGTGTTGGACACTTGCATTTAGGCTTACACAACTAAGCCTAAAATCTTCCCATTTTTATATTTCTGTGTTGTCGGTGTACTTCGGCTCATCACGTGGAAACTCATACTCTTCATCCTCATCCTCCTCTAGATCCTCGTATTACTCGATCATTATGGAAATCAATCGAGCGTAGGGTAAGTTCATCATAGGCTTCCTGACACCTTCCCTTGCATGGTTACGGGCATATAAAATTCCATCCCTTACCACCAGAGGAGCATTGAACCACTTCTCCTGATAGGCTGAATACAGGGCTTGGAGAAAACTATCTTGTCTTTCTTGTTCATGCCACATAGGGAATAGGTTCTTTCTGAAAATTACATCCAATAGCCACATGTTGGCCGACAACTAGACTCTTCTCATTGATTGTCCAGTTCCATGCTCTCCATGAGTCATGTTGGTGATGATGTCATTGAATGATACTTGTCTAGGGTTCGGGGGTTGCAAATGTTCATTGTTCACGTATTTAGAAGAACATCCCATAACAATGGGGATGCCAGATAGGTCCAATTGAAAAGTTCGACCATCGATTTCCGTGCACAAAGACCTATGGTCAAAATTTGGTAAAATAATTTGACCAACCTAGGGTAATAGTAGTCTATAAAGGGCTCTAGTAGTGTCTTCATCCCAACTACATCAAGGTACTGCGATGTCCATCGAGTGGTGTTTTGGTTCTCAAAAACGTAGTTGTGGAACGACCATTAAGTTTCAAAGGTTTTGGCATTCCACCAATCGAGCGGTTGCCAACGTACAGGTGGTGGAGGAACGACCTTGGGTCGTTTTGATGTTGGTGTTTTAACTTGGCTTTTGAACTCGAGGGTTTTGAAACCCCTTTGTTTCCTAGGTCCCATTGTCTAGAAGTTCAAAAGTTCTTCAAATAAAGCCACAAAATAGGTAAATCACACCTTGCACGCCGAGGAAATCCGAAGATAAAGCCTCATGGAAGAATTTTGGACACGAATCCGGCAGCAAACCAATCCCTCATGGCAGGGAGAAAAGAGCCCTAGCTTTGGGGTTTTAAAATTTTTAGGCTGAAATAAAAAAAAATGGGGCCGAAACCCCTTTATACTCTGATGGTCGCGCGCGCAATATTCAATGTCGCATGCGCAACTTTCACTTTTTGAAGTACCGCCTAAGAAGTCGTTTGCGCTATCTTTCAAACTCGCGCGGGCAACTGTCTCAATCCTGTCCCTAGCTTTTGGGCATCTGGAGGGCTTGCGCGCATGAGTTTCAGGGTTTGCGTAGGTGACTACTCCAGGTTGGGTTTCCTTATTTAAAACATCCCTTGAACTATTTTCTTACCTTAAACCCATTCATTCATGATCATCTGCACCACGTCTATGAACAAGGTCATTTATAGCGTATCTAAGCAATACTTTAAGACACATGATTGTCAATTTAGGATGATATCCAAAACTTTACACGCATATCCAATTTAGGAAATTCTTAATCGTTGATTCACAACCATATTTTTATAAAATTGAGTGTGGCATAACACACTTCTGCATCATAACATCTCATAACATATCTATAGCCAATATCTCCATCACTCGAAGAGTTGCGGATAAGCGTCGCTAATATCTAACTCTCTTTCCCAGGTGACCTCTTTTGGAAAATGATGTTGCCATCTCACAAGTACCAACGGTATCCTTTTGGTACGCAACACTTGTTCTTTCCGATCGAGAATTTGAATCGGCTCTTCTCTAATAGTCATATCTTCCTGAATCTTGATCGGTTGGTAGTCTAAGACGTGTGTTGGGTCTTTCACGTATTTCCTTAGTATCGATACATGAAACACACTATGCATGCTCAATAGTTGCGATGGTAGAGCAATTCGATACGCAACTTCACCAACTCGGCCCAAAATTTCAAACGGTCCTATGTAACGTAGACTCAACTTTTTACGTTTTCCAAAGCGCATTACACCTTTGGTAGGTGAAATTTTTATGAATACACTATCTCCGTCATGAAACTCAACACTCATTCTTTTCAGATCGACATAACTTTTTTGTGTACTCTAAGCTACCTTCAACCTTTTAGGGATTACACGTATTGCTTCGGTGGTACTCTCAATGATTTTTGATTTCTGGACCCAATACAAATTTCTCTCCGATTTCTTTCCAATTGAGTGGAGATCTACATCTTCGCCCATATAGTGGTTCCTAAGGAGCCATATTAATACTCGTCTGATAGCTATTATTGTATGCAAACTCGATTAGGGGTAAATGTTGATCCCATGATCCCTGAAAATCAAGCATACATGCTCGGAGCATGTCCTCGATGATTTGGTTCACCACCCTTTCGGTTTGCTCGTCCGTGTGTGGGTGAAATGTTGAACTGAAATCTAACTTCGAACCCATTCCTTCTTGGAATCGTTGCCAAAATTATGATGTATACAATGAGTCTCGATCTGACACAATGCTCGTAGGAATACCGTGTAATCAGACGATCTTTTTAAGGTATAACTCTGCAAGTCTACTCGTTATATACTTGGTGTTGTACGGCAAGAAATGATCAGAGTTGGTCAGTCTATCGATGACTACCCAAATGGCGTTATGCCCCTTCACTATTCTCGGTAATCTAAGGATAAAATCCATGGATATAGCTCTCATTTCCACTCAGGTATCGGTAATGGTTGCAATAAACCAGAAGGGCTTCCGTGATCCACCTTCACCTACTGGCACACCAAGAACTTTGACACATACTCAACGACATCTTTCTTTAAACATCTCCACCAAAAACTCTTCTTCAAGTCTTGGTACATCTTGGTACCATCCAGATGAATAACATACTATGAATTATGGGCTTCTTCTAGAATTGTATGCTAGAGTCGACATTGGACAGTATATATAGACGCCCTCTAAATAATAGCGATCTATCCTCCTTGATGAAGAAATTAGGTTTAGTGCCCTCAATGACTCCTTGTCTTATTTTTAGTAATTTCGCATCTTTCATCTGAAGCTCACTTATGTGGTTGAAGATCGTCGGATAGTGATGTTTGCCACTAAGGCTCCTAAATCCTTCACCTTGATCTTCGTGTCATATAGTGAAATGTCTTCCAATAGCTTCCATCAACGAATCCCCATGATAAGACTCGATAACTGAGTTGATGTCTTTCGACTCACGGCATTAGCTTTATCGAGATGATAGTGAATCGAGCAATCGTAGTCTTTGAAGAACTCCATCCACCTTCTCTACCTCATATTCAGATCTTTCTAAGTAAACAAATACTTGAGGCTCTTGTGGTCAGTAAAAATCTCAAAAGTCTCCGCATAAAGGTAATGCCACCATATTTTCAACGCAAAAATCACTGCTGCTAGTTCAAGGTCATGTGTTAGGCAATTTTTTCATGATCTTTGAGCTGTCTCGATCCATAGGTGATGACTCTCTCATTCTGATTAAGTACACAGCCTAACCCACTATGTGATGCGTCACTGAAAACTACAAAATCTCCATTGCTTGATGGAATAGCAAGTACTAGTGCAGAGGTTAGTCTTCTCTTAAGTTCCTGGAAGTTTTTCTCACATGCCTCAATCCACTGAAACTTTATGTCCTTCCTTATGAGTTACGTAAGCGGCCCTGAAATCTTGGAGAAACCTTTCACAAACCTCCTATAATACCCAGCTAGATTGAGAAAACTATCAATCTCTGTCACGGTCTTCGATTGCTCCCATTTCACAATAGCCTCGATCTTTGCTGGATCTACTGTGACGCCTACTTCGGAGACAACATGTCCCAAGAAGCTCACTTGCTCTAACCATAACCCATATTTACTCAGCTTCATATAAAGTTGGGGTTCACATAGTGTCTGAAGAGCAATCCTCAGGTGCTGCTTATCCTCTTCCTTTGATTTCAAGTAGATGAGGATGGCATCTACGAAGACAACAACACATTTATCAAGATGTGGTATGAACAAACTATTCATAAGATCCATGAATGTAGCTGGCGCATTAGTCGAGCCAAAAGGCATCACCAAGAACTTATAATGCCCACATCTAGTTCTGAATGCTGTCTTCTTAATATCTCTGACTTGAACTTTCAACTGATGGTATCCATATCTCAAGTCGATCTTAGAAAAGAACCTTGCTCCTTGTAATTGATAAAAAAGATCATTAATCCTTGGAAACGGATAACAGTTCTTGATTGTTAACTTGTTCAACTAACGATAGTCGATGCACAGCCTCATCGACCCGTCCTTTTTCTTAACAAATAAGACTGGTGCTCCCCAAGGAGAAACACTTGGTATTTTGAACCCCTCGGCCAAGAGTTCCTGCAACTGCTCCTTCAACTCCTTCAATTCTGTCGGAGCCATTCGGTACAGTGCCTTCGATACTAGTTATGTGCTTGGAGCTAAGTCGATTACGAACTCGACTTCTTGATCAGGCGGCAATCCTGGTAGTTCCTTAGAAAATATATCTGGAAACTTGCATGCAACAGAGACATCAGCAATGGTATTCTTCTCTTCCTGTTGCTCTTGCAAAAATGTGAGGTATCTACTGCATCCGTTCCTCATCATACATGCTGCTCGAATAGTAGAGATGAACGGTTCCACATTGGATCTAATGCCACGAAAAGGGAATGACTTTCCCTTTGGAAGGCGAAAGGTAACTACCTTTCGTAGGACTTCAACGCTTGCATGATAAGCAGATAGCCACTCCATGCAAGAATCACATCAAATCCTTTCATGTCCAACAGAATGAAATCCATCGTCATTTCATGACCTTCAACTGGAATGACGATCGATCAACAAATCTTGTCCGTGCTCACTGAACTTCTTGTAGGAACTGACACGACTAGAGTAAAATTTAGAGGTTCAGGGATGACACTCAATTCGGTCGTGAATGTGAACTGACGAAGGAGTGTGTAGAACCAGGGTCTATCAACACTCGTGTTTCATGCTGACATATGTCGCTACTCTGATACATGTGTAGGGTACCTAAATGTCACGCATGTAATTCAGTTAAGTGTGAATAAAAAAAAATGTGTGGTGGCACTCATGAATTGCAATTGAAAACAATTTGTAATAAATTTCGACAATGGAAATTAAGGTACAAATTGATAATTCAAGTTGAATTATACCTTGGATGACATCATTCGATGTTTGGGCATCCTGAGCAGTAACAGCATATGCACGACCTTGAATGGTAGGTTGTGGAGGTCGTGAAGGCCTTGGTGCAGAAACTAATGCTGTCCCTTCCTTCCTTTCCTCGGGACAATCTCTGATCACATGTCCCATCTTACCACACCAGAAACAAGCACCTGTGGTTGATCTAATACTCTCCTTGTGTGACTTCCCACACCTAGCACATGTCTCAACCTGAGTTGACGATGGGGCTCTTGCAGGCCTTTGTGCTATAGATGCCCTAATAGTAGTAGCAGTGCCTGATGGGTGGAAAGATCTAATAGGTGGAGGCAGAGGTGGCTTAGAGTACCCTGTCTGAGTGGGTTGCCATGGTGCTGGATTAAAGAATCTTGGCCTCTTGTTTGTCGATTCATAATTACCAGATCCTCCTTCACCTGACCTATTTTGATTTTGCTGGTCTCTTCTCCGATACATGTCTTCTACATCTCGCTCTGCTATAAGCGCAAGAGCCATAACCTCTACATACGTCTGTGGCCTGCTCACTGTGATCTTTTCTTTAATAGTCGGCTTTAGGCCCCTTAGAAACTTTTTGACCTTCATCCTTTCATTAGCCACGTGATCTGGAGCAAACCGTGCCAACCTCATGAACTACACTCCAAACTCTAGTACGGTCATTCGTCCTTACTCCAAGGTGATGAACTGCACCTCCCACTTATCTCTCTTGGCATTGGGAATATACTGTTCATTAAACTCTCCTACAAATTCTGTCCACGTCCATGGTGTATCAGGTATTCTTTGAGCCCGAGTTCTTTCAACGGACTTCCACCACGGGGCTTCACCTTCCAACTAGAAGGAAGCCCAACTTACTTTCTTTTCCTATGTACAGCCCAGACGGTGTTGAAGTTTCTCAATCTGACTCAACCATTTTTTCGCTTCCAGTGGATCGGCTTGCCCATAAAAACTAGGAGGTCTCATTCTCTTGAACTCATAAAATCTCGATCATTGATCGTCTCGATGAGCAGCCGCTTCGAAAGCAACGCCGACTCAGGCATTTGCCTATCACTTTTAGTTTCATTTCCTTCCTCTGGAGGATCATTTCTCTGATCCTCAACCTCTACAGGATTTCTCTCACCTATTGGGACCCTGTTTACACCAGTGGCGATTATTTCACCATCGGATGTTCCTTCTCCAACTGGGACACTTCTATTACGTCTTGGTCTACCGCGTGGAGCCATCCAAATTTGTTATAATGAAATAAAAGTTTCAAATAATAGACGGTCCCTATGCTCTAACAGAATTCTAAACTTAAATGCCTAAGTCTATGTCCAGTCAGGTAGTCTAAAGCCACTGCTCTGATACCAACTGTGACAGCCCAGATTTCCTATCTCGAAATTTGCATCGTCAGATCGATTATTATGATCCCCAAAATAGAACACTTGGTACATCCACACACATAATGGAATTGGAGCAGATATCATTATAGAGCTCATATGATATGGCGAAAGAAATCTCCAAATCTAATCGGAATATATACATAACATAATGGTTCTATCTCTACACAGATCATACGAATCATAGAACCAAAATGAACCACTGGTGATGGCTGACCATCACATAAACAGTGGTTCACAACTTTACTAATCTAAATTCTACAATAGAAAGGCTGGACGTACCAAGCCCAAAATCTCAAAAGATAAGTTACTGAATCCTTTAAGGAAAGTAGTCCTCTCGCAGGAGCTCTGTCCCTTCTTCAGGGACGTACTCTGGGTCACTCTCCGGGTCCAAATCCTTCTAAGATCCTACACCTCTGACGTATAGTCGGGGTGAGCTAACAGTCTAAGCTCAATAGGGATCAATCATACTAATTCATTTAAACCATATTAAAGCATAAATCAAATAACAGAATCTAAAGACATGATCAAAACAATTATTTGTTGATAGGGTACAAGATGAAATTTCAATGATACATTCATATGCTTATAAAACAGATAAAAGTCAAGGCTCGAATTTAAATCAAATAATTCGTGATTCACATGCAATTTCTTACTTTTTTCCCATTTGACTGGTTTTCAGACTTTTTTCCCTCTCTTGTTCCTTTCTCTCTTTCAAACCCACCTTAATAACATGAATTTAAAGACAATTGAATTACTATTTAAACCACAATTTAACCACGAGATCATACCTTTCTAACTGGCAAGATGAATGCGCACGATGAGTTAAAAATCGAGGTTATTGGCGCTCTCGCCTCTTGCACGTGCAATGGGTTTCAAAATCTATTTTTCTAGCGTTCTTATTGGATACAAATTTGAAGTTCAAATCCCCCAACTCTACATGACGAACCAAGGCTTCTTGCGCGAATGCAATCGTGGGACGGAACTCTTTAAGAAAGAGGGTTTGGAAGGAGATGAATTCCCCTTTTGTTCACGGATTTCAACGACGTCGAAGATCGACGATAACAAAAGCTCACAAGGAAATTTGATGGAATTTCAACGATGATTCGAAGCTTCGGAGGCACGAGTTGGCGGAACTTTTCTTCTCTCAAGCTCTCTCTTCCTTCTCCTCTCATGCACAAATGCAAATGGTTAAAGCTTACGTGAGAAGCTTGTTTTATAAAAAAAAGGCTTGCTTCATTGTGAAGCCATCCTTACCAAGTGTGGGTGTTAGTTCTTATCCAAAGAACTTGGTTCCTTGTGAAGCTTACACACCCTTACTTAAGTACTAGATCTTACTCAAAGGAGGTTTGGTTCGTTGTGGAGTTAGAACACCCAAAGCTACGTATCAACCAGATTTGGTGTGAACCTATTACACCGCAACAGCTTATTAGCCTTTGCTAAAAAATTTCAAAATATACCCTAAAACAAAATTCTAAATCATTTATTCGAAAAATTTGAAACGGTATTGCATGTCGTAACTGACACGATACCAAACGGAACGTCTACGGTCCAGAAATTTGGGGGAATTACAATTTCGATAATTTTTTTTTTCTTTAGCAAAGCGTTGGCGCGTCGGCACCCCTAAATTATCTATTTATTTATCAAAATGTCGGCACCTCGATGTAGAGGCGCTGGCGCCCCTGAAATGAGGCGTCAACGCCTCATTTTAGGGTGCGTCGACGCCTCATTTTAGGGGGCATCGATGCCTCTATTCAGGGGCGTCGATGATATATATATGGGAGAGGGGGGAGTGCACTTGGGCGTGGAGATATCTCTACGCCAACTGATATGGGCACGACACGCTGCACCTTTTTCGTGAAGTGATGAGTGGCATGGGGCCCACTTTACTAATTAGGGTTAAACTTTTAAAATATTTTAAAAATTATATTTCCTTTCAGTCGTCATTTTTGACTTTTTTAGAAGTTTTTTTAAAGTCTCTTTTCTCTCTTTTTCTAAGAAAGTGTCAGACCTACTTTTTCAGGTGTAGACACCCAAATTTGGCCTAAGGCCCGATCGAAATACATTTCGAGAGAGGCATGCCTCTGAGCTTTTGATGGCATGTATGGAACCCTTCCAAACCCTTAGGAATTATCCCGAACTCTTAGGAATCAATCATAGCCTTCCCAAACCTATTAGAACCCTTCCCGTGTACAATTTAAACCCCCGTGAACAACGGTTAGAAAGAGGAGTGCCAAAGTTTTTATAGATAGTTTCCTAACCTAAGGCTATACCATTGAAAAGTAAAGCTTTCCATCTTTCTAACAAACTAAGAATCACCTAATTTGGAGTTATACATCAAAAGTTATGGCGAAATAAAGATCACGAATTTATGTAGGAAATTGTAAAATCGGACCCATAGAGCTAGTTTCGAACCCTCCTGAGCAGTGGTTAAAGAGAGCAATGCTAAAATTTTCACAAACCTCTTCTAAAGCTAAGTTATATATTATTAGAAAGAGGACTTCCCCAGCTTTTCAGCAAGCTAAAAATCTCCTCAATCAGAGTTATACATAAAAAGTTATGGCGAAATGAAGATCGCAGATTTATGCAGAAAATTGCAAAACTGGGCTGGGCCCCTACGGATCGTCAACTTCTAACAGTTTGGGCCTGATTTCCTTCAAAAAATGGCCAAAATTGATATTGGGGTTTGACTTGTAGACCATCTCAAAGTCTGGGGTGTGTTTCTTTAGGACCCTAGTGACCCTATTAGCTTAGGTTATCTCCCTTTTGCCATTCAAGTCACCATCCTATCATCTACCATTAAACCAAAATCCCTTTTCTCCACGCTCTAGAAAACCCTAAAAATCTTAGATTGCCCATTACCTAATTGCTAACCTTAATTAGCTTCTAAGAAGCCTCCTAACCCACCCTTTTCCTATAAATAAAGCCCCCCTCCCCTTGGATTAAAGGTTGAAAATTTTGGCCTAAGAGAGAAAGAGCTTAAAGTGAGAAGATCTTTCTCCCTTTCATACAAATTCTATATTTCAAAAATCTCCCTTAGACCTTAGAATTTCACTAAAAGCCTTTAGGCTAGGTGTGTGCAATCCTTTAACGTTCCCTCTTTACCTCTTAGCTACAAGCCTTAGGAGTTAAAACTCTCTTTTCCACCATTCAAGCCTTCAAAAGCTCATCAAAGCAAGTCAATGCAAGGCTCTCCTACAGTGCTACAAGGGCCTGAGGGCTCCGGCTCTCCCCTTTCTTCTACTATCTCTTCTTTAGCTCTTCCCATCCTCCCATTTGTGCCATTACGCCGCCGAATTTTTGGTAAGAACGGAGGGGCACAAATAGGATTTAAGGCTCATATGGGCAAGAGGAAGCTATTTTCTTTTCTTTTACTTTATTTTTGTATTGGCCATTAATAAAGACCACGTTAAGCGGGTTAATCGGGTGCCTAACACCTTCCCAATCGATAACCGAAACCCCTACCTAAGAGCCTTTGGTGTGGACCGGATTCAGAGTCATATTTTTAGCACTTCGATGCTCATAAAAATGAACTAGGTTTCTCGGGACACCAAAAGCTCCGGGTGGTGACTCTATATTTTTTGCAAGCGAGCCCATTGTCACGACGGGATCGTCAAAAATCCCACGGTTGCACATATAGCGACTCTGCTGGGGATAGCTTGTAGAGTTTCTCCTTGAAATTTGGTCATTTATTTTTTATTTTACTAACCTTTTTGCTATTTTTTGTATTATTTTTTATTTTTACTCACTCCTACTTTCCCATCATTTACGAGCCTTAGCCGATTGGTGGGCCTACATGCACATTATCTTTTAATTCTCTTTACTTTTCTGTCATTTTAGGTGCCTTAGCCGATCGGCAAGCCTACTTGAGCATTATCTTTTAATTCCTTTAATTTTTTGTCATTTAAAGTACCTTAGCCGATTGGCGGACCTACTTATGCAAACATATTTCGCCAGTGGACGCCGGCCCGTAGTGGCGGCACGGGGTCATCACCCTTGGTCTTTGAACTAAAGAAAACTTCCATAAAAAAAAAGGCTTTGAAAAAATTAAAATTGAACCAAGAATAGGGAGCTTAATTAACTTATTTTTACGGGGCAAATTTTAAAAGGGTTGGGTTTAGGCACACATTCAATCACCTGGGTCTTAGTATGGCGACAGCCCCTAGTGGTGATGATCCAGAAAAGTCCCAACCCACTTAGTATCTGAGAAGGCGCCAGCCGAGGTATATCGTGGGTTTCCATTTCTACAAGCTTAAAACCCATTGGGGAGCGCGTTAGTGAGTTATACTGGACTCAAATCCTTTCGGTGCGGTAAGGAGAGAATCGATTATATAAAATCAGTCAGATCCTGGAAGCCTAGCTTCCACAAAAAAGCCAAAAAGAGACTTAATTCGGGCTGAAACTGCTACTGTCAAGCATTCTGAAAACCCAATTTTGCTTGGCGCAAGTATTAGTTGTATTAATATAAAAATCCCCAGAAATACACTGGTGTAACTAATAGTTACGCCAGCCTTATTTAGGGAACTTTTGCTCTGGCGCATGTATTAGTTGCGCCAGTGTTGTTTTGTGCGATCTAGCCCGATTCTGTGGCCTTTTTCCACATTCCCCCGATTAGTGTGTTTAGTACCTCTGTTTGGGCCCCGCCATCTCCGACACCCAATACGCCCCCACCGGTCAAAAGAAGGTAATTTCTTTTTGACTCACTTTGGGGGATCAGATTATTTGCCTCGATTTTTATGCCTTCAATAGATCAAAGGTCTTCCTTTGATTCTTTCGAAGTGCTTCAGAATCGTCGCTGTAGGTCTTAAATTAGGGTACGAAAGCCACCCGAGAAGGGAATTTCAAGGCCTTAGAACCTTTATTTTTATAAAAAAAAATTTTAGTAAAAAATAAAAAATAAAAAAAACCTAAAAAATAGAGTTCTTGTGGTGCCGGCACAACGGCATCACTTTGCCCTCCATCTTCCCGTAGGGGAAGAAGGAGGAAAATCTTTGGGCCTTATTCAAGGCACCCGTACCCAACCCGCAAACGAACAATGTTGTGGGTAATGGACCCGGCTTACGCTGATCTCGACTCATCCCCGCCACATACTCCAACCCACTCCCATTTGGGAGAAGTTTTTTCCACCATCCCCCTCACCCAATCACCCTTTACTGTTACCGGCTCGTTTGGCGCCCCCATCTTCCCTACTACTACCTCCCAAAACATACAAATCTCAACCCCCCATTCCCCATCTTTGCCCAAACCATGCCCATGCCAAATCCAACATATTTCCCATCCACATCCATACAAAACCCAACCCCATTTTCCCCATCCACATCCATGCCCCATTTTTCATCTTCCCCATATAGGCCCGATTTCACCTATGTCACCTCCACCCTATTCAACCCCTCACCAATCCCCCCATCTCCTCGGGTCATGCCCATTTTTATCGGGGCCATACCTGATTTTTCCCAAACACTTACGCCTTACCCTTCATCATCCCCATACATACACAATACATCCCCATTTTCTCATGCCCCATCTCATCCACCCCATATCCCACCACCTACCATGGTCATGCCCGATCATACCGGGGCCATGCCTAATTTTTCCTTCACATCCTCCCCATCTACATCTCACCCCCCTTAAATCCACCATCTACATCCGTTCCCCCTTCCATGGCCATGATGGAGGAGATGTTCCAAGCCTACTCCTTATGGAAGATTTCTCAAAATAGCTCCCCTCATCCACACCCCACATCCATGAACCCATCCCATACCCTAACCAATCTCCATGCCTCTCTCTCCCATGCCCCCATCAACCTCCCATAATTCACACCATCCAAACCCCCATGGGCTAGACCCACCAAGGCCTAATGGGCCAGACCCACCAAGATCTTATGGTCCAGACCCACCAAGGCCCAATGGGCCATATCCATCAAGGCCCAATGGGCCATGCCCACTAAGGGCCCACGGCCCAAACCCACCAATGGCCCATAGCCCAATCCTATCATGACCAAGGCTTCACAACCCAACCCTCCCAAGGCTTCATAGCCCAAGCCCAAAACCTTGGAACCTCATACCCATACCCTTCACCATTCTTCCAAAATTTCACCCATTCACAACCCTCATACCCAGCTCAAACCCATGCCCATTTTACCCATACCCCTACATCTCAAAGTTAGCTTCAAACCTTCCCTCATGCCCAATGGCCTCACCAGGCCCCACCACAAAATCCAACTTCCACTCATCCCATCATCCAACAAACTTCCCCTCATCCCCAATGGGCTCACCCAATCCCCACACATGCCATTCCCATCCAACTCATGCAACACCAATAAGAGAATCCCGCCCTCACTGCATATTATGTCGACAAAGAGGATGAGATTAGGAACAATGGAGCCTATGGTGGGGCATTAACCAGCCTCAACTCTCCTCCTATCATTTCCCACCCCCTGGTAACACAAAGCGAGATCCAACTAGCTGTCGAGAAAGTGGCCCCTGTATCCAAAGAGTCAGAGCAGCTGAAAGAATAGTTGGACAAAATACAAAAGTAGTTGATGAAAATGGGTGGTGCTGAAATCCATGCCACGGACTTCACAGATTTGTGTTTGTTCGCTGAGGTCCCCTTACCCCCCAAATTTAAAATGTCGGCCTTCGACAAATACAACGGCATTGGCAATCCAATAGCACATCCAGTCCCTCATGGGGACATGTGCCAATATGGAGGGGACGAAAGACTACTGATAAAAGTCTTTCAAAAGAGTTTGACCGGTCCTGCTTTGAGATGGTTCACATCTTTGGAACCATCTATGATGAAGACATGGAAGGACTTAATGTACTTGTTCTAAGAATAATATGTCTACAATATAGACATTGAACTGCATAAGTCGACTTGCGCACCTAAGGCAGAACGAATGAGACCTTCGACTATTTGGGGGAGAGCCTGGCTCAAGTCAGAAACAAGATACTTGACGATGAGCAGATCGAAACGATTTTAAAAAATACTCTGCCAGTGATCTCGAACTTCTTCGTGTACTAAACAGCAGTCCAACTTTGCTGATCTGGTAAGAAATGCTAATAGATGAGAGGACGCGATCAGGGAAGGTCGCTTGAAAAAAAATGTACCAAGCGGAACTAGTGGGGTCAAGAGGTTTTCAGAGCAAAGGAACGATAAGAGAACCGGGGCTCACGTCAAGAACGTCGCCAATACCAGGCCCAATAATAACGTAACCCCATTCCAATTTCAAGCGGCCTGACCACTCCTATCGACCATGATAGAGGGAAATGGAATGTGGAATGCAAATGACCCCAGAGAGGAGAGCCCATTATGATCGAGTCTTTACGCCCTTGGGGCAATCCTTGAGTGTACTTTTACCACTATTAATTGACAAGGGTTTAATAATTGTTCTCCAACCACGACCTCCTCCCAATCCAATTTCATATAATTTTGACCCCAATACTCATTGCAATTTCTATCAGGGTCGGGGTTACCCAACTGATTGCTGCTTTTCATTGAAGCATGCGATCCAAGATTTAATTGATGCTGGGAAGATCATTCCCCCTGTACCTATCCAAGGAAACTAGCATGCGAATATCCATCAGGTGCCTTTACCACCACACCCTATCGGAATAGCAAGCCTCAGACCCACCATAGGGATGGTAGAGGAATTTGAAGAAGAATTGGAGTTTGATCCGTCAGACTTTATTTGTAATCAAGAAATGTTTGTGACACCAAGGCAAAGAAATCTAGGAGAAGGAATTATTAGGGTGATTGAACCCCTAAATCTAGCAGATTACTTCCCCACTCCGGCATCGCAGACTGAACCCCTAGATCTTAGGGCCCATTTTCCACCACCCACCCCCATTAACTACGTACAAATAAATGCATATCAACCATATTCCACCACCCCCATCAATTACCTAATGGCCCGTCAAACCCCCAATCCTCCACCCGCACTCGTAAGTTACCCATGGCATGCGCCCACTCCATTACCCTTGATTCAACCACTGGCAAACTCCACCACCCCCGTCAATTACCTAATGGCCTATCAAACCCCTGATCCTCCATCTTCCATTAGCTACTAATGGCCTACACCCACCCCATTATCCCCGATACAATCATTTGCAAGCTTCACCACCCCTACCTGGTCCAGCTTTGCCACCCAACCAGCTATCACCGAGGTAAATCAAGTATTGCCGACACCTCCTGAACCCACAGTACAAGTGCATCCGATACCAGCGGCTATACCATTTCAGATCTCGGGACCGACCTATGATCCTCATTAGGTCCCGCTGAGTTATGAATAAACAGATGTCAACGCTGGCAGCCACAGAGAAGGGGCAGTGAACTTTGTGACCCGATTCGGGAAGATTTCAAAGCAACCGGAAGCACCGACAGCAGCACAAGCCCAACTCAAGGGGAAGAAATATAGCACAGTGAATCCTTTTGAGAAAATGAGTCGAGAATATATGCTGGAGACTCAGCTAAGGAGAATGCCCGCCCATATCACTGTATGGGATCTATTGATGACGCCCCCACTCCATTTCTAAGCATTAATGGGGGCATTAAAAAATGCGCATGTGTCACTTCAAGTCAGCCCAGATGAAGTCAGCAGATAATTGGTCAAGTGATGGCTCCAAATGCCATTTCATTTTTTGACGCTGACTTACCGGAGGAGGGAGGTAGCCACTCGAAGTCATTGAATATAACAGTTGAGTTCGGAAACATGGTAATCCCCTTGGTTCTAATCAATAATGGGTCTACATTGAATATATGCCCACTAAGAACCGCCACCAAGATTGGGGTAGACCCATGCATGTTAAGACGCACGAGAACCAGCGCCCGAGGTTTTGACAATACCAGAAGAGAGATAATGGGAGAAGTTGATCTTGAGCTATTGATTGGGCCAACGACCTTCTCTGTATTGTTTCAGGTGATGAACATTAAATCCTCATTTACTCTGCTACTGGGGCGCCCATGGCTACATGATGTCGGAGCCATACCCTCCACACTACACCAGAAACTCAAGTTTACATCGGGGCATAAGATTATCACCATCATTGGTGAATGGCACAGTGAAAAAGAGAAGGCCACCAACAACGTCCAAAAGCCCAATGTGCTGGATGTGCCACACACCGCCGAGGATGTCGACCTCCACAGTTTTGAGTACGAGGTGTCGACAATACTTCCAGAGCCCATCGAGGGCATCATTCCCAAAATCGGAAGTGGTATGGTAGCGGCTGTGGCCATACTCCAAAAGTGGGGCTACCAAAAAGGAAGGGGACCTGGCCCCAGATTACAATGCAGAAAGGAGCCCGTCACAGCAAAAGGGGGGCAAAAAGTCAGATTTGGGCTTGGTCATAAGCCCACAGAAGAAGAAGTGAGAGAGGCTAAGGAGAAGTCCGTACGATGATAGTTGCAAAATCCAGGGGGATCTACACAGAAGAAAAACCCCGTCCCAGGCCTCACATCAAGATTTCATTCATAAGTGCTAGGGTTGTAAAGATTGACTGGAATGGAGAAACCCGATTAACCCCACACAAGCCAGCAGCGCCAATCCATCCCACCAATCCCCAGATCACCCTACCGAGCTTGAAAATAGACCTGACCGCTCTATCCTTATTTGAAGAGCGAAGTCCCCTACCTGCACAGTCTCCCCCTATGGTAAATCACCACAAAACTGTGTTAATGTTTGAGGATATGATCTCAGACGAAATGGGGATTAACATGATGGAGGCTGACTCCAAAGAGCCATATCAGTCAGCACCCTCCGTCTGAACAGGTAAAGAAGCGGCCTCTTAGGTACGCAACTGGGCATCTTTGCCCCAAACCCTAGAAGCAGAGAGTGGCCTAAAATTTGGCACCCATTTCTCAAAAAAATAAAACCTATAAAAAGTGAGATAAGCCCTTGGCAGGCAATACCTTATATATACACAGACTTCAAGACCGCCAAGGATCCGTCTTCGAAGAAAACAAAAATCTCAAAAATATTTAAAAAATATAAAATTCCAAAAACATCGAAAAAATATAAAGTCTAAAAATATTGTCATTTAAAATTCCAGATAAAATTCTATAAAAAGATGCCTTAATCAAAATATCCATCCCACATAAAATCGACTCATTTCCTATAGAAATACAAGAAGAGGTAGGTGTTATGAGTATGGGCGAGGATGTCCCCTTTGAGGAGCTCCCCAATGATCTCCTAGATCGGTTTGCCGAATTTGAGCATGGCCCTACCCCCATTATCGAAGAAACAGAAGATATCAATTTAGGGACTGAGGAGATTCCTAGAATAACCAAGATCGGAACGTCACTGTCTCCCGAAGAAAGAAAAAGCATGATTGAATTCCATCGGTCATACCAAGACGCTTTTTCCTAGTCCTATGAGGGCATGCCTGGTCTGGACACTAATTTGGTTGAGCATGAGTTGCCTCTCTACCCTGATATGAAGCCAGTTAAGCAGAAGCTGAGACGTCTCCTATCCGAGTGGATGTTGAAAGTCAAAGATGAGGTCATCAAGCAGAATGATGAGGGGTTTCTCATGGTATCCAAATACCCACAGTGGCTAGCCAATATTGTGCTTGTGCTGAAGAAGGACAGAAAGGTCCACATGTGTATCGATTTTCAAATTTTGAACAAGGCAAGCCCGAAGGATGATTTTCCACTGCCACACATCGACATCTTGGTTGATAACACTGCTAAGCACGGGATGCATTCATTTATGGATGGATTCTCAGGATACAACCAGATAAAGATGGCAGAGGCCAATCGGGAGAAGACTGCATTCATTACTCTTTGGGAAACCTTTTGCTACCGAGTCATGCCATTTGGACTGAAAAATATCGGCCTAATATACCAAAGAACTATGACCGCACTATTTCACGACATGATATACCGAGAAATTGAGGTATATGTCAATGATATGATAGCCAAGTCACCAGAGCGAGGTGATCACTTGGTAAACCTCCAGAAACTATTTGAGAGGCTGAGAAAGTACAGGTTATTTCTGAATCCATAGAAGTGCGCTTTTGGCGCTATGTTTGGAAAATTGCTAGGATTCATCGTCAGTAGGAGAGGGATCGAGGTCGACCCAGTCAAAGTTAAAGCTGTCACAGAAATGTCACCACCGTCTACTTAGAAGGAAGTTAAAGGGTTCTTGGGCAGAATATAATATATCAGTCGGTTCATTGCACAGCTAACTCCAATCTCCACGCTGATCTTTAAACTACTAAGGAAGAACTCGCCCGTCGAATGGAAAGATGACTGCTAGGCAGCTTTCGATAAAATTAAAAGCTACCTCCTTAACCTACTTATTTTGGTACCACCTCAGTCGGGGAGATCACTCTTAATGTACCTCTCCACAATAAAAGTCTCGATGGAATGCGTCTTAGAGTAGCATGACGAGACAGAAAGAAGAGAGCAAGCCATTTACTATCTGAGCAAGAAGTTTACTGATTACGAGACACACTATTCTCATCTGGAGAAAAGATGCCTGGCTCTTGTATGGGCTACTCAGAGGCTCCGCCATTACCTGTTGTCTCAAGTCGTTCTACTTTTGACACATATGGACTCATTGAAATACCTATTTGAGAAGTTGGCTCTCACTGGACGGACCGCGCGCTGGCAACTTTTATTATCTGAGTTTAACATCACATATGTCACTCAAAAGTCGATCAAGGGGCAAGCACTCGCCGATCATCTTGCCGACAATCCTTTGCCAGATTATGAGCCTTTGGGAACTGAATTTCTTGATGAGGACATCCTGTTCATGATAGAAGACAATGTAGAAGAAGTAGAAGAATCATGGGTAATGCACTTTGATGGGGCGGCTAATGCAGAAGGTCAGGGAGTTGACGCCATTCTAATTTCGCCGAAAGGATCCCATGTACCCGTCTCTATCAAGCTCAACTTCCCTTGCACTAACAACATGGCGGAGTATGAAGCTTGTGCCGCTGGTCTGCAGGCGGCTCTCGATCTGAACATAACTCACCTTTGAGTATTTGGTGATTCACAATTAATCATATGCTAGACGAATGGTGACTGGAAGATGAAAGATGAGAAACTGATCCCCTGTCATGAACACCTAAAGAATCAGATAGCTTGCTTCCAAGACGTGACATTCTCATATGTTCTCCGGATAAGGAATCATTTTGCCGACCATTAGCCACTTTGGCGTCAATGACAGAAATCTTGTATGGTGTTGAGATGAAGCCGATCATGATCGAGCAGAGGAATGAGCCGGCCTTTTGCCTCCAGATTGAGGAACCTACAAAGCCTGATGATGAGCCACCTTGGTTCTCATATATCAAGAATTTTCTTGAGACACTAACTTTCCCTGAGGGTACATCAAAGGTGGATCGACGAACCATTCAGCGTCTAGCGGCAGGCTACGTCATTTGCGGGGAGTGCCTTTACAAGAGATCCTACGATAACATCTTACTCAGGTGCCTTACTGAAAGTGAAACGATCAATATCATGAAGGAGATCCATGAAGGAGTATGCAGAGCCTATATCAGCGGTCACATGCTTTCTAAGAAAATTTTACGGTAGGGATACTTTTGGACCACTATGGAATCAGATTGCTACAAATATATTCAGAAATGCTACAAGTGTCAGAAACACTCCAGTCTGATACATGCTCCTGCCGTCGATCTACACTGCGTGACCACTCCTTGGCCATTTGCTACCTGGGGCCTTGACATCGTCGAAATGATTAATCCAAAAGAATCAAATGGACATCAGTTTATCCTCGTCGCCATTGAATACTTCACCAAATAGATAGAAGTGGCGTCATATGCCAACATCACGGCCAGTCACGTTGAGAAGTTCCTCAAGAGTAATATTGTGTGACGATTTGGAGTACCCAAGGATATCATCACAAACAATGGCACCAACTTTGTGAATAAGTGCATTCGAGCCTTTTGCGAGCAGTACAAAATCAAGCACCATCGCTTGTCACCCTATCGGCCTCAAACTAATGGAGCCGTGGAAGCTATGAACAAGACGGTCATCCGCATCCTTGAGAAAATGGTCGTCACTTACCGAGATTGGAGCGAAATATTGCCATTTGTTTTGTGGGCTTACAGAATGTCAATCCGTACCGTTACAGGGCAACACCGTTCTCCCTTATATATGGAACCGAGGCCGTCCTACCAGTTGAGGTTGAAGTACCCTTGCTCCGAATTCTCATGGAATCAGGCTTACCCAAAGCAGAGAGAGAGAGATCCCGCTTCGAACAATTGAACTTATTGGACGAGAAGAAACTCCTAGTCTTGTGTCACACTCAAGTTTACCAGAGGCGAATCGCACGTGCTTATAATAAACGTGTCCGCGGTCGAGATCTAAAACTAGGAGACACTGTACTGAAGAAGATCTTCCCATCCCTCCACGCCGATCCGAGAGGAAAGTTCAAGCTAAACTAGGAAGGACCTTACATTATCCGAGAAGTGCTATCGGGATACGCCATTCGCCTCCCCACCATGGACGAAGATCATCTTCCTGAGCCCATCAATGCTGGATACGTCTAAGGGTTCTACTCTTAGTCTATCATGACAAGGTGAGTATTGGTGAAATGGATACGTGACTGCTTAAGAACCACAAAAAAAAGGCCATCATTCCAAGCACAGTAGCCAGAAAGCATCCCTAAAAATGATGATATCCCTTGCTACCCCATTTGAGCCTAGGCCTTTCTTTTAAAAAAAAAAACCCCTCCCCCCAAAAAAATGTGTGTACATATACAAAAAAGAGGAAGTAAAGTTACCATCAAAATCTAAAAAAATTGGAAAAGCAAAACCTCAAAAAGAGATTGCCTGAAATGGAGCAAAAAGAAAAAAATATGTAGAAGAATCATGTAGCATGTATAGTAAAACCCCCAAGGAAGAAAGTATGTTGAGAAAACTGAGCCGTATCAAGGAAAACCTTTTAGCCCAGTATACCTTCAAATCCTAACCTAACCCATGGCCAAGCTACCCCCTAAAGAAAGCTCTCTTTTAGGTTCACAAGCAGTCATAATAACTGTTAAGTCAACACAATCTGAGTTGTGAGACGACACTAGAACCCCGTCCAGCCGGCTATGATGGAATCGACGTCAATGTCGTGGCTGTTGAAAAAATAATGATGAAAGAAATAAAAAGAATAAAAAAATAAAATAAAAATACAAGTTCAAAGCAAGATAGACGTGGTGAAAACCCGAAAGGGCATTACGTGTAAAAACAGTGAGCTTTTGCGAATCAGATGAAAACCCGAAAGGGCGCTTGGGATAAGAGAGCTAAACCCATGGACGTGGTGAAAACGAAAGGACGCCACGGGTAAAAAAAGGAGATAAATAAATTTTTTTTAAAAAAAAGAGAAAAAATTAGAAATGAAAAGTTGGACTGATTGAGAAGATTGATGTTTGAGGAACTCTTTTGTTACTCTTCCTGTACCCTCTTGTTCGATTGGACCGCTCATGCCAGTTCAAATTGGGTCCCGACCAGAATTGTCTTTGTGAAATCGCACCGTCAAACGTATGACCCGAGGCAAGGAGAAAGGTTTGACTCAATCCAAAGGGATCAATGTTTCGACCTTGGTAAAATCTGAAAAACTCACGCAGGTTCGACTGCATAAAAGAGTTCAACTATTCTCAAAATGGAACCCGTTACTCCGTCTCATTGTCAAGGCATAAAAACAAAAAAGAAAAGAGAAACCCAAAAACAAAAAACTAAGAAAAATCCAAATACGGAAAAATGTGCATATATTTCTATTCATATTTCTAGCATCATATTTCAATCTCAAAATTGAAGAAAAATAACAAAAAATCTTCGAAAACAAAAATCTAAAAAAATATCTTGAAAATGAAAAAATGTAGGTAAAAATCTACATTTTCTTCTGTTGTTTAGGATGCATTTTCTTTATATGTATAAATAAAAAAGGGACTGACCTTTTCTCGAGAATATATAGGAACATCACACGGTCCAAAGCTTCGAAGCGGGCAACTTCTCAGCGATGGACAAATCAAATGAAGCATCTCACCACTGATGTCAAGTCTATTAAAAAAAAAGAGAGAAAATTATTTTTAAAAAGGAAGAATAAATTTGTGCTTCCCCACAGAGCTACGCACATGTGTGTTCTGATGCGGTAAAATATCGATATTTTATCAGTAACACTACTGTGCTATAGTAACGTCCTAAGTCTAAGGCACGCCTTAGATTCTGGATCCTACTTCAAGGAAGGAGCAACGGTGTCAGTCCCTGTCAAACAGTCAATGTTTTGATCGAGTCGACTCCACTGCTAAATCTTTGCGATGAGCGCTCTGTTTTGGATTCATGTGAACTCTAGTGTCTTTAGCTTCAGATTCGTTGGAAAAGGTCAATCGTTGGTAGAGACCAACCTGTTGAGAATGAGATCACATATCAATCAGACTATGTGCAACCATGCATCCGGAAGGGTTCATTTTCCCTTCATTTTTTACAGGCTTAAAACTTGTATTGGTAGCAGTATCCCTGTAAAGTGTACGCCATGCGTCTGAGTATCCGTATGATGGTCATTTGTTCCTGTAAATTGTATCTAGGCAGGTCCGGGTCGGGGCTTCCATCGCCTTTGTTGTTGCCTATTACCCCTGATGGGTTCATGATTATGCATAGTTGAATGAGGCTTATGATCATTATTGGCAGAAACCAGGATTGGATGTCCCTTTAGGGGGATACCTAATATTTGGCTGAACCTAATCAAGGTAGTTAAAGCTGGATGTTCTAGGTCATGTTAATCCGAGGCACATCTTCGAAAATGGCACGTCCTCCTAAAAAGCGTTGCGACCTCTATTCGCTCCGCTCGGGTAGTCATGTTAAATAAACTTCGGGATCAATGGGTTTGCCCAAAGACCTCGAACCCTGCTTTCAACAGGGGCACCCGCAAATAGTTAGATGGGGCAGTCAAATGCCTCGTAGGATTGGATACAAATTGTGGAGCCTTGCGTAGTTTTGCTTAGCGCCTATCTTTAAGTGTGGGTCGATCACCCCTCTTACTTGTGAAGCTGTTGTATTCAGAATGAATCTTAAACATCAAATACCTTCAAATTATCTCGAAAAGCGAATGTTTGGCCTGACATACAGGGCTTTCGCAACTCGTTCCACCTCGGTTATGCCCAGTAATATCGCTAAGCGCTTGGGGACCGATTACCTTGAGAAACGAATGTTTAGCCTAACATTCAGAGCTTTCATTTTCTCACCATGTTACCCGTCTAATAGTTAAAGTTTATTCTGAATGTAGCGAACCCATCAGTAATGCCTTGGGCCTCTTCAGATGTCTCTTTTCTTTGACATTCGATTATTAGTGGACGGATATCAAAGAGGGGCATTTGTAGACACTCAAATTTAGCCCAAGGCCCGATCGAAATACATTTCGAGAGAGGCGTGCCTCCGAGCTTTTGATATCATATATGGAAACCTTCCAAACCCTTAGGAATCATCCCGAATCCTTAGGAATCAACAATAGCCTTCCTAGACCTATTAGAATCCTTCTCGGGCACAATTCAAACCCTCGTGAACAGCGATTAGAAAGAAGAGTGCCAAGGTTTTTATAGATAGTTTCCTAACCTAAGGCATATACCATTGGAAAGTAGAGCTTCTCATCTTTCCAACAAACTAAGAATCGCCTAATTTGGAGTTGTACATCAAAAGTTATGGTGAAATGAAGATCGTGAATTTGTGTAGGAAATTGTAAAATCGGACCCATAGAGCTAGTTTCGAACCCTCATGACCAGTGGTTAAAGAGAGCGATGCCAAAATTTACACATATGTCTTTTAAAGCTGAGTTATATATCATTGGAAAGAAGGCTTCCCCAGCTTTCCAATAAGCTAAAAATTGTCTCAATCAGAGTTATATAAAAAAAATTATGGCAAAATGAAGATCGCGAATTTATGTAGGAAATTGCAAAATCGGGCTGGGCCCCTGTGGGTCTTCAACTTTCAACAGTTTGGGCCTAATTTTCCTTCAGAAAATGGCCAAAATTGACATTGGGGGTTTGACTTGTGAACCATCCCAAAGTTTTGGGTGTGTTTCTTTAGGACCCTAGTGACCCTATTAGCTTAGGTTATCTCCCTTTTGCCATTCAGGTCATCACCTTATCATCTACCATTAAACCAAAATCTCTCCTCTAAGCTCTAGAAAACTCCAAAAACCTTAGATTACCCATTACCTAATTGCTAATCCTAATTAGCTTCTAAGTAGCCTCCTAACCCACCCTTTTCCAATAAATAGAGCCCCCCTCCCCTTGGATTAAGGGTTGAGAATTTTGGCCTAAGAGAGAAAGAGCTTAAAGTGAGAAGATCTTTCTCCCTTTGGTACACACTTCCCATACAAATTTCAGATTTTAAAAAGCTCCCTTAGACCTTAGCATTTCACTAAAAGCCTTTAGGTTAGGTGTGTGCAATCCTTTAACCTTCCCTCTCTACCTCTTAACTACAAGCCTTAGGAGTTAGAACCATTTTTTCTACCATTCAAGCCTTCAAAAGCTCATCAAAGCAAGTCAACGCAAGGCTCTCCTACGGTGCTACAAGGGACCGAGGGCTCCGACTCTCCCCTTTCTTCTCCTATCTCTTCTTTTATTCTTCCCATCCTCCCATTTGTGCCATTACGCCGCCAAATTTTTGGTAGGAACGAAGGAGCACAAATAGGATTTAAGGCCCATTTGGGCAAGAGGAAGCCATTTTTTTTTATTTTACTTTATTTTTGTGTTAGTCATTAATAGAGACCGCATTAAGCGGGTTGATCAGATGCCTAACACCTTCCCGATCAATAACCAAAGCCCCTACCCAAGAGCCTTTGGTGTAGACCGGATTCATAGTCATATTTTTAGCACTTCGGTGCTCATAAAAATGAACTAGGTTTCTCGGGACACCAAAAGTTCCGAGTGGCGACTCTATATTTTTTGCAAGCGAGCCTATTGCCGCGACGGGATCGTAAAAAATCCCACGGTTGCACGCCAGGTATACTTTACTCAAAAAATGTGAATGCCTGGTAGCGAAACGCTAACACCTCGGCAGTGAAGCGTCGACACCCCGATAGCGAGGAGCTTGCAACCCGGCACCAAGGTGCCAACGTCGGGTATCGACGCCTGTATATCGAGGTGTCTGCGCTTCGCTAAAAGAACAAAAATAAATAAAAGGGGAGCCGGCACCTCGTTTAGGGGGCGCCGGCGCCTCTATATCGAGGTGCCGGCGCTTTGATAAAAAATAAAATAATAATAAAATAAATAATTTTTAGAGTGTTGAGGATATATATATATATATATAATTTTTTATTTTATTTAAATTATCGATGCGCCACCCCCTCGATATAGAGGCACCGGTGCTAGGTCTTCTCTGAATTTAAATGTTTGTTTAATTTACATTATCCAAAGAGAGGTGGAAGGGATGGAAGATTATTATATTTAAATTATATATGTTGTTTTTCTTGTTTCTTTTTAATTGTGCATATTTGATATTCTTTTTATAATTGTGTATATTTGGGATTTTAGGAGAAGGTAGTGAATCATTTATTTGAAAAGCGTCCAAAGCAGTTTGGAATTGGAGGGGCATTGCCTCCAAAGAGGGACCTCCATAGGTTTGTTAGGAGGCCTAGAGTAGTACGCATCCAAAGGCAGAGGAGGATTCTCAAGCAGCGGTTGAAGGTTCCCCCAGCCTTGAACCAGTTCACTAAAACACAGTTCACTAAAACACTGGACATATTAAGATATGGTAAGTTTCATTTTGGATGTATGTCTTTCAGTTTCTAATTGCTATTTTTGTAATGTAGGTTTTAACAACAAGCAAGCTGGTTTGGATGTTTCTATGCCTGAATAATTCATGCTGTAGGTGCTCCTGATAATCTGGTCCATATTATTACAGGGTAAGCATATGTACTTTTGTCGACTTTTTGTAGTTTCTTAGTTGTTGTACTAGCTTCCTAGTTAACTCTTCCTTCCCAGATTTGCTGAAACAGGACAAGCTCTTGTCTCTTCAGTTGACAAAATCATTTTTAGGATAAACTTTCATTTTTTATTAATGAAATGAATCTAAATATGCAACATGAGTTACTGTCTGTATATGCATGCCAACTACTTGAAAAGGAGCATTCGGGGTGCCATGCTCTTCTTAGAGATATGACAAGGTATGATTGAAATTCACAACACTGTAGATCATACTGTCATTTTAACTTTCAGCTTAAGCAGTTTTTGATCTCTTACACAGATAGAAGTAGAAACCATTGATCGGACTGGAACTTTCTTGGGATCTTTATGGGATTCAAAAATGAATCTTGTTGTGCCTTTTGGAAAAAGGCTTGCTAAGCTTCAAAAGCTTTGACAAGATCCCAGATTTTCATCTCCTTATGCAGGCGGAGCAATCTGCAAAAAGGCAAAAATTGAAAGTTAGTACATATCAAGTCGTGTAGAACTTTTCACGTAATCAATGATTGTTTGTAGTAATAGTAGCAGCAGCAGTAATAGTACTTGTGGTATATTTCTTCTCTTGCTTGGGGTATATTATCACAAAGTTTGTAGAGGAAAATGGGTATCTCTTGTATAACAGGTGCAAGTCACTCGAGCGACCTTCATTCCCGCTCAAGGGACCCGCGAAGGATGACCTTGGTTTATAAAAGACCTGTCGGATCATGCATATATGGAATGGAATGTGGACTATAGTGAAGGAGTAAAATAGTTTTAGTCATTAAAATTCTATTAGGAGCTTATTCAGAATTTAAGTTGATTTTCTTGAAGATGATAAGAAATTCAGTAGCTAAATGATGTGTTCTTGCTTGTGCATCATCCACATGATTGATGTGGATAAAAGTAGAATGCAATTGTTGTGTATGTTGGTTAAGAAATAGATAAAATCATGTAGAAATCTAAAAAAGGGCTAAATATATAGCATAAGGATGGAATCTATTTTATGGTATTTGCCTCTGTATGCATACAAAATTACTGGTCAGGTTCCATGTATTGAGATTTTTAAAATTTTGGGACTAACACTATGCTTTTAACCTCCTGATTTTGCTTCCAAGCGAGAAAACTAAAACCCTATTTGGCAAAGTTGCTTCCGAAAAATACTTTTCAAAGTAAAATATCGGGTGAGAATCCAAGAATTTGGCCACCTCTAGCTAAAAATGGTGTGTTTGGGCTGCTTCTCCATTTTCAGCTAGAGGTGGCCAAGTCTCGGAGAAGGAAGTGCTTCTCACCTAATATTTTACACTGAAAAGTGCTCTTTGGAAGCAATTTTGCCAAACATGACAAATCAGTTAGGATTCTGAGGCGGAGAAGTGTATTAAATGAAAGTTATAAGGAACTTACTAATGCTTCCAAATTGTAGTTATTTATAAACTTTGAGCATGTAGATTGAAATATCTTCCCTGATTATTAACAACTTTCAGTTTTACAGTTTTAATGTAACAACCCTAAAAAAAAATCTGAAACATACCTGACTACTTTGATATAAGTGCCTGGCAAGGAAATTGAGACGAACATAAAATTTTATAATAATAATATTAATAGCAATATTATTAATCTGTAAACACATGAAACCATAGGTCACTCATGACACAAATCTGAGATCCGATTGAACGTTTGCAGAATGTTATTTATGTGAGTGTGTGTGTGTGTGTGTGTGTGCTCCACACCGGAGCGAAAGATTTAGAAATAGAAATATCTTTGATATTTCTATTAGTTAGCTTATAGGGGAAGGAAGAGTTAGAATTCCTTACTCTATCTCCCTCTTTGAAGTTCCGGTTGATTTGGTTGTAACTACGAGAGCCTGATTTGTGCGTCTTCTGGATATTCCATCGATTTCCTAAATCAAAACTTGAGCAATCACAGGATCTAGGATCCAAGTGTGTAAAAAGGGACAGGTTACTCTGTCATGTCTGAGCCAAAAACGAGTACATCTCTAAGTGTAGTCGTGGTGTTGAAATCCTAACTCTGAGGATTGTCGACAACGACGGAAACTCAGAATATGAATCTGAAACCCACCTCGAGCCGCCATCTCCGTGAACAAAGAAGCGACTCTAAAAGAGGTGAGTTACTAGGCATTTGTAGAGGTTTAGATGTCATAAATATGTGTTTATGTGTGCTTAAATGATTTGTGGAGAAGCATAATGATTCATGGATGAAATAGGTTAAAAATCAACGAACTGTATTTATGACTGAATCTGTCTTTTCCGATCGATCAAATTGAGTATTTGATCGATCAAATATGAAGATTGATCGATCGAATTATATGAACCCTTATAGAACATGAGGGCTATTTTATGAAAGTTCATGCCCGATAAATCCGATTGATCAAATCTGGGATTTGATCGATCAAATTTGAGATTTGATCGATCAAAAATATAAGTGATCGATCAAGTGGTAACTAATCGATCAATTGGGAAATTGATCGATCGAAATGGGAGATTGATCGATCAAATTTGGGATTTGATCGATCGAATCTAATAAATACCTTATATAACAGGAGGTCTGATTTTCTAAAATTTCTGACTATGAAATTTGATCAATCAAATATGAGAATTGATCGATCAATTTAGGATCCGATCGATTAAACGAGCAAGTTGATCGATCAAATTCCTCTGTTCTGTATATGTGAAATTTTGGGTCCTGATTGATCAAACAAGAGAATTGATCGATCAAATTGTGAATCCGATCGATCAAATAGGGTGTTGATCGATTAGATTTTCTTTGTTCTGTCTGTGAAGGATTAAGGGATCCGATCAATCAAATAAGGTGATTGATCGATCACATGTGAATCCATTCGATCAAATAGGGAGTCGATCGATCAGATTTCCTCTGTTCTGTCTGTGAAGGATTAAGGGATCCGATCGATCAAATGAGGTGATTGATCGATCAGATGTGAATCCGATCGATCAAATAGGGAGTTGATCAATCAGATTTCCTCTGTTCTGTCTATGATGGATTAAGGGATCTGATCGATCAAATGAGATGATTGATCGATCAGATGTGAATTCGACTGATCAAATAGGGAGATGGATAGATCGAATTCCCTGTTTTTGACTATTTTGATTTTCTGGGAAAGACACTGCTGGGCAGTGTACAAATTAGTATTCTGACACTTCTGAGTACACTATATGTATGATCTAGGTCAAGACCAAGACACTTTAAAAAGCTTTGGATTTGCTTAGAAAGACCTGATCTGAGGTAAGGAAAATTTAACTTAACGTGTATCTGATTATGACTTTATGGTTTTCTAGCATCTATATCTGATTTCTTCTATATTAAAAGCATGCCTTGCATATGATAAAAGCTCTGTTATCTGTTCTCTGCTATCTGATCCTGTTATCTGGTCTCTGCTATCAAATCCTGCTATCTGTTCTCTGCTATCTGATTCTTGAGGTTCTGTATATATATTTGATTTAATATTTATGTGACGAATCCCCCTTACGTGGCAGGATACCCATGACCGGCACGACGGGATATCGGTGTATTTGATTTGTAAATCTCCTGACACAAGTTGCTCTCCTTTGAAGAGGCTTGATGTAAATATCTAAAATGTTCATTGAACGATGATGGTCGGGGTTACCCATCAGCAAACAATCTGGCTACCACGTGCTAGATTTATTAAAGTATAGAATTTAAGTCACTAAATATTATATGCATGCATCTGAAAACTCTAAGAATAAAGTCTGTTTCTGATATTCTACATTTGTTCCGTTCTTTATAGTTCTGCATCCGATATCTGACTATTCTGTATGTATTCTCTGATTTGATTATCTATTCTGAGTTATGTTCTACAAACCATGTCTTACATTTTAGATGCAATTTACTTGAGTTTCTTCCATTAAGATTAGATAGTTAGCTCACCTTGATTTTATATCATAGGTTCTGAGGCTAGGGCTCCCGACACTGAGAGTGATCCCGATTATCAGCCCGAGGCAGAGGCTGAGGCTGAGGAGGACACTGACACCCCTACTGACGAGTTTTATCAGTAGCTTGGGTATTAGTTTTGTATTTTGAGATCTGTACTGGTGTATTTTTGGATTATCTGTGTGCCTGGTGGCCACTACTCTATATTTATTTCCTGTAAAGGTTTTACTTGTAGTCTTATACATTCGATATGAACCACTATTGGGAACAATTGTTTTGGGTGATGGATGTCCATCACCAGTGGTTCTTCTTGGTTCCTTTATGAGGATGCATATTCTTTTGATTTTACTTATATACATAGTTTTGTTCCTTTCTCTCTTTTAGAGCCTTATATGATGACTTGATCTGCCACTTTAGATAGTGTCTACTCTGACTTTTGCTAGATGAGTAGACACTCTTTAGTATGTTCTGGGGATCATCAAGGGTTATGATCCTGATAGCATAAATTTCTGAATGCGGAAATTCAGACTATTACAGTTGGTATCAGAGCCTAGGCTTTAGGTTAAACCATAGGGATTATAGGTTTGATTGTTTTACAATCTATGTACTGATCAATGTTATTATTTTCATAATAAAAAACCAATAGTATGGCCCCACGGTTCAGAGGACGTGGCAGAGGTAGAGACGGACCGAGAACGGTTCGAATGGAAGAGATAGCTGAGGGAAGTGGTCCTCTACATGGAGCAGGGTTTGCCTCTGCTTTTAATACTATTCCCTTAGGAGCAGGAAGAGGAGGTGGTGATGGAAGAATCGAGCAAGTGTTGGAATCTTTGGCTGCCAACGTAGCTCAACAGACCACCGCGATAAATCAACAAGCAGCAAGACCATCTTATCAACCCGGAGGCTTTTTCGAGTTTAGGAGAATGAGACCTCCTAATTTCTCAGGTCAGATAGATCCTATTGAGGCTGAGGATTGGATAGAGGAGATGGAGAAATTTTATGAGGTGCTCCAATGCACTGATGTTGAGAAGGTGCATTGGGCAACCTTCAAGCTTGATGGGGAAGCTGGGCCTTAGTGAAAATCAGTATCGAGGCACCGTGAGCAAGAATTTCCCAATACCCCTTGGAGGTGGGCTGAGTTCGTTGAAACTTTCAATGATAAGTACTTTCCCAAGATAGTGAGACATCAGTGAGAAGTGAAGTTTATCAAGTTGGAACAAGGAGCTATGACTGTGCGAGAGTATGGCGCTGAATTTGATAGGTTGTCAAGATTTGCTCCGCAACACATAGCCATCGAGTTGATGCAAGCTTGGAAGTTTCAACTTGGCTTGAGGCCAAACCTATAGAAAGAAGTGGCCTTATGGGAGTTGGAGACATATGCGGGAGTTATGTCCAAGGCTCTCATTTCTGAAGAAGAGAATCAAAAGTAGTATGCTTGGAGAGATAGGCAGAATAAGGAGAGGTCATTTCAGGGACAATCTCATGACCCTGATCAGAACAAGAGGGCTAGGTTCTCAAGACCTCCTAGATACCCTACTCACTCTTGACCAGCTGTATCTTCGGGACCAAGTTCTTATCAGAGGCCAGTAGTACTTGCATCATCTAGACCATTCATATCTTCTGGATCTTCTGCTAGTGGAGCTTCTATTACACATGGATCTTCTCGAGTCTCTTCATTTACTCCGGCTCCATCATGTGCAAAGTGTGAGAAGCCACACAAGACAAAGGACTACAGGAGAGATACAGGAGCTTGCTTCATGTGTGGCAAGATGGGCCACATGATTAGGAATTATCCTGAAGAGAGCAAGGAAAGTAAGGAGAGGGCTGGATCGATATCCACTTAGAGATCTTCTCAACCTATTATTCAAGGTTGAGCATTTGCCGTCACCACAATAGATGCCCTGACATCAAATGACGTCATTCAAGGTATCATTACGCTTTGAGAGTTAATTTGATTCATTGATATTTATATGTTATAGCATATTTTTGATAAGTTTATGCATTGGAATATTAGTGATTGCTGTACACTTAACCCTATATGTTTCAATATACAAATAAAAGGTACCTTTGTCATGCGTCGTAAAGGGGACGTGAGTCAAACAGATGCTCGAGTATTGATAGACCCTGGATCTAGTCATTCATTTATCACTCCGTCATTTTCTGAGAAGTTAGGCGTTGTTCCCAAAACCCTTGATTTTATTTTGGCTGTATCTCTCCCTACGGGAAGCTCAGTAAGCATAAATAGAGTATGTCAATTAGTTATCGTGATGATTGAAGATCACGAAATGATGACCGATATGATTACTTTAAATATGGAAGGGTTTGGCATGATTCTGGGAATGGATTGGTTGTCATCATACCATGCAAGTGTTGATTGTCTTCGAAAGATTGTGACCTTCTGACCTCCGAAGAGAAAGTCCTTTCACTTTTGTGGAATCAAATCCAAAGTTGTCCCATTCATTTCAGCTATCCGAGCGGAGCGTATGATGAAGAATGGATGTTGTGGATATCTTGCTTACTTGCAAGATCATCAGGAGAATAAAAGGGACATCGCTCTTATCACAGTTGCATGTGAATATCCAGATGTTTTCCTTGAGGAATTATCCGGATTGCCACCTGATCGGGAGATCAAGTTTGTAATGGATTTAGCACCGGGTACTGAATAGTTGTCAAAGGCTCCGTACAGAATCGCGTCAGCTGAGTTAAAGGAACTGAAGGAGCAGATTCAGGAACTGTTGGACAAAGATTTTATTCGACCGAGTGTGTCTCCTTGGGGAGCACCGGTACTATTTGTGAAGAAGAAGGATGGTTCGATGCGGCTATGCATCAATTACCTCTAGCTCAACAAGACGAAGATTAAGAATCATTACCCACTTCCGCGGATTGACGACCTCTTTGATCAGTTGCAAGGTGCAAGGTTCTTTTCAAAGATTGATCTAAGGTCGGGTTACCACCAACTGAAGATTAAGGTGGACGACATTTCCAAGACCGCGTTCCACACGAGGTATGGTCATTATGAGTTCTTGGTTATGCCTTTTGGGCTAACGAGCGCACCTGCATCGTTCATGGACTTGATGAACCGGGTATTCAAGCCACACCTCGATAAATCAGTGGTGGTTTTTATTGACGATATCCTCATATATTCAAAGATAAGAGAGGAACACGTGCAACATTTATGAGTTGCTCTTCAAACACTCAGGGACAACCAACTATACGCCAAGCTTAGCAAGTGCAAGTTTTAGCTTGATCGGGTCAGTTTCTTAGGCCACATTATTTTTGAGAAGGGTATAACAGTCGATCCTGTAAATATCGAATCTGTAGTAAATTGGGAGCAATCAAGACGTGCGAAAGTTCATAGTTTCCTTGGCTTAGCGGGAGATTATAATCAGTTTGTAGAAGGGTTCTCTAAACTCTCTGGTCCGCTTACTCAGCTTGCAAAGAAGAATGCTAAGTTTGATTGGACGAAACACTGTGAGAAGAGTTTTCAAGAACTCAAGACGCATTTGACTACAACATCAGTGCTAGCTATACCTTCTTGTGGAGGAGGTTTTACTATATATAGTGATGTGTCTTATAGTGGATTGGGCTGTGTTCTCAATCAAGATAAGAAGGTTATCGCTTACAGCTCTAGACAACTCAAGGACCACGAGAAGAATTATCCCACTCATGATTTGGAGTTAGTAGCGGTAATTTTTGCTTTAAAGATCTGGAGGCACTACTTATACGGTGAAACGTTTGATATCTTTACCGACCACAAGAGCCTTAAGTATCTGTTCACTCAGAAGGACCTGAACATGCGACAATGAAGATGGATGGAGTTCTTGAAAGATTGTGATTGTTCCATCCAGTATCACCCTGGAAAGGCTAATGTTGTCGCAGATGCTTTGAGTTGGAAGTCTTCGGCTCAGTTATCGCTTCTTATTACGAGAATGCATCGGTGGCACTTGCTTGAGGATATAGCCTTGTGTGATACGAGATTCGATGTTAAAGGTTCAGGCCCTTTGATGGCCTCCCTTGTTATTAGGCCGACATTATTTGATAATATTCATAAACTCCAAATAGTCGATGATGAACTTATGACCATTAGACAGGGTGTGATCAGTGGAACCTGAGAAGATTTCTCCATCAGGGAGGATGATACTTTATTATTTCGGGATGGGGTGTGCATACCTACCAATGTTGATCTTCGAGACACCATTTTAGAAGAGGCTCATAAATCAATGTATGCAATACATCCTTGGAGTACTAATATGTATCAAGACTTGAAGTAAAGCTTCTAGTGGAGAGGCTTGAAGAAGGACATAGCAGAGTACATGTCCAAATGCTTGGTCTGCCAGCAAGTAAAGGTAGATCATCAAAATTTAACAGAATTGTTGCAACCTTTGCCTATATCTGAGTGGAAATGGGAAGCCATTTCTATGGATTTTATACTGGGGTTACCGAAAACGTTGAGGAAACACAATGTCATCTAGGTCATTATGGATAGACTGACCAAGTCTGCACATTTTCTGCCATATCGTACTACGTATACCGTCAGCAAGCTTGCAAAGCTTTATCTTAAAGAGATTGCTTGACTTCATGATATACCGGTTAGTATTATGTCTGATCGCGATCCGCTTTACACATCACAGTTCTGGCAAAGATTCTAAAAAGGCATGGGGTCTAGACTTGATTTCAGCTCAGCGTTCCATCCTCAGACAGATGGGCAGACTGAAAGAGGGAACCAGATCATAGAAGATATATTGTGTGTGCATATTAGACTTTTATGGGTCATGGGATCAACATTTACCTTTGATTGAGTTTGCATACAACAATAGTTATTAGTCCAGAATTGGCATGGCTCCCTACGAAGCTTTATACGAACAATGATGTAGATCTCCGTTGAATCGGAAGGAAGTCGGCGAGAAACTTATTTTGGGACCTGATATTATGGACAGTACAACTGAGACGGTTCGATTGATCCACGAGAAATTGAGAGTTACTCAAAGTCGCCAGAAAAGTTATGCCGATCTTCATCGAACGTAAGTCGAGTTTCAGGTATACTTGATTGTATTTAATACTTGTTCAATCCTTTAAGTTTCCTTGTATGCTCAATTAGCATAAAGTTAATACCTGTTTTCAGGTAGGAGGCAAGGTTTTTGTCAAGATCTCTTCAACAAAGGGCGTGATGTGTTTTGGGAAACGTGAGAAGCTAAGTCCACGTTACATTGGACATTTTGAAGTACTGGGTCGAGCTGGAGAAGTCGCGTATAGGATTACTCTGCCACCACTGCTAACAAGCATGCATAACGTATTCCATATTTTAATGTTGAAGAAATACGTGAAAGACTCAACCCATGTCTTGGATTTTCAGCCTATTGAGCTTTAAGAGAATCTGATGCTGATCGAGGAACCTATATAGATTTTGGACCGTAAGGAGCAAGTATTACGGACTAAGATGATTCTACTCATTCTATAAAGTGGCGAAATCATTCTTCTGCAGAGGCTACCTAGAAGCGCAAAGCTAAAATTCATGAGCAATACCCGCATTTGTTTAACTGATATGCGAGGTAATTTTGATGTTGAATTTAATTTATTATTGTACCTTATCTTTGTTAAATCAATTCAACATATTTTAGATCTTTATACATTGCTTAACATATTCTTATGACTTTCCGGTATAACCGTTGGACAGCTCACAGGTCTTTTAAACCTGTAAATTTGGAAAGCAGCTTTGCTATCATTTCCGATCGATCAATTGTAAATTGATCGGTCAAATACAAATCCAATCGATCAAATTGAGAATTGATCGATCAACTGCTAATCCGATCGATCAATGGAAGAGTTGATCGATCAAATGAATTTTTGGCTTTGGTCTATTTTATGCCTACCCGATCGATCAATTGGACGAATTGATCGATCAATCATGAAATCCGATCAATCAACTTAAAGGATTGATCGATCAAACTTGAGCATTGATCGAATTTGAGCATTGATCGATCAAACTTGTCGATTTAAGTTACGTTGGGTTTTTAAATACCCATTTGAACGATCAAAGAAACCTAATCGTGTGAGAGCCATTTGCATCCTTTGGGTTCGAAGGTCATTTTTGGCTACCGAGTCGCATTTTGCTTCCTTGGATCGCGTTTTGATCTTCTAACATGGTAAACCCTAAAATTTTCTATTCTTTAGGGTTTTTGTGTATTTTTTTATCATTTTAAATCATGGGATCGCGAACGAAAAATGTTTTGTGCAAAATTCCTACATCGCGGGTTCGTGTACCTGTCCCGCACGTTTAACCGGTCGCACAACCCGTTGTGCAACCCGTGGCACCACCACAGCCACCCGTGCCGCCCGTTCAACCACCCCAACAACCACTCATTGATCGAGAACTACCAAAAGAGTGGTGGGCAGCCAAAACTTTCTTGCCCGAGTGTGAGTTTGCCCCAACTCTATTCGAGGATCGACCCGAGATGACATGGGCGATCAATTATATAACCAAACTAGGGTTGAAACCCTTGCACGTGCCTTTTCACGATCACCATTGCCCAAGAATAGTGAGATTATTTTACCAACACCTTCAACGGGGCATTGACCATCATCAAATAATCACCAAAATCGATGGGTTGGAGTACAAATTTAACCAATTCCACGTCTTCGCTGCTTTACAATGCCCATCCGGGTAAGTTGAGACATGTGGGTTGGCTACACCCTACATCAAGGATGTGTCATTTGAGGACGTCATCACTAAGAAGACGCACGGTCAACAGGGATCAGGCCAATCCATCAAGCGGGCCCAACTTCCTAACAATCTATGGATGCTTGATACTTTTATCAAGTGTACCATCCACCCATTCTTTCATAAATCCGAGCTTACAGGTATCGTACAACAATTCTTCTTTTCAGCCTTCGAGAACCGTTGGTTCTCCATTGCCGACGTCGTCCTTGATGGCATGATAGATGCCATGGATCGGATGTCCGCGAAGAAGGCAAAGTCTAAGAAAGAGATGCCTTATGTGCGATTGATCACGCGTATGGTCAAGCAGTATAACGCCGTACTGGAGGCGTATAGCATGGCCCCTGGAGAGCCGAGACAGAATAATAACATAAAGGCTTTTCAACTTAAAGATTAGACCAAAAGTTATAACCTTTTGGTGAAGAAGTTGCCTGACGAGGGGGATGTTCGACCAGTTCAAGTTGAAGCCGAGGCTGCTAAGTGAGCTCCAGATGTGGGGGAGGCACCACCTGATCTCCCACCTCGGCCTGATGTACCTGCTAGATCGGCCCCCATTCCTCCACGTAGACCTACATGCTCTAGCACCTCGCAACGTCCTGAGCCCTCCACCACTTCTCTAGAAAGTGTGCTCGCCGTGATCAACGAAGGCAACAAGCGGGTGCATGATCGACACAATGAGATACAGGAGTTCCACCGTCAGGTGCATCGATGTTTAGATTTTCATGAGGGTATGCATTTCCAGTTGATGCAGCAGGCTTACCCCACTACTGCTACCCCCATGATCGATCACGCTCGCCAGCACGTCGTTGATCCACGTGACTACAGTACCGAGCCACCCAGACCCAGTAGACTAGCACCTACGGAGCCTGGATCATCATTTGCTCCACCAGCAAGTGACCACTATATCTTTATGTTATTTTTATAATTAGACACATATATAATTCTATTTCCATATTTAAATTCTGCTTTGCGTGCATGAATTATGTTTTGACTGCTTGTACTTGTCCTATTCAATATTTGTTTTGCCTGCTTTGCACTCTGCCCTGTATGCTTCACATCTGCCTTATACTATGCTCTGTCTGATATCTCTGACTTAACTAGTTAGATGTTGTGTGTGTGATCTGTGTATGTCGTTGTTTGAGTCACGGTGGGATGTTTTTCCGAGCACGTGACACTTGGGATGGATGCATCCATGTACAGATATAATCCACTATGGCATTATAGGATGTCACACTCAGTACATCCAGGTTACTACGGATCTCGGCCCTTCATAAGCATGCTTAGCAAAGACTATTGCACTGTGACCTACTCTTACGATTAGGGAATTGTTTGTTTTACGCCTTAGTGCGTTAGGACTAGGGAATACCATAGGCTTGCCTGAGTCTGTCTGACATTTTCGAGGATGAAAATTCTTAAGGGGAGGGAGAATGTAACGACCCTAAAAAAAATTTGAAACATACCTGACTGCTTTGGTATACGTGCCTGGCACAAAAATCGAGATGAACTTAAAATTTTATAATAATAATATTAATAGCGATATTATTAATTTGTAAACACATGAAACCATAGGTCACTCGTGACACAAATCTGAGATCCGATTGGATGTTTGTAGAATGTTATTTATGTAAGTGTGTGTGTGCGCTCCACACCGGAGTGAAAGATTTAGAAATAGAAATATATTGAATATTTCTCTTAGTTAGCTTATAAGGGAAGGAAGAGTTAGAATTCCTTACTCTATCTCCCTCTTTGAAGTTCCGGTTGATTTGGTTATAACTAAGAGAGCCTGATTTGTGCGTCTTCTGGATATTCCGTTGATTTCCTAAATCAAAACTTGAGAAATCACGGGATCTAAGATCCAAGTGTGTAAAAAGGGACGGGTTACTCTGTCATGTCTGAGCCAGAAACGAGTACATCTCTGAGTGTAGTCGTAGTGTTAAAATCCTAACTCCGGGGATCGTCGACAACGACGGAAACTCGGATTATGAGTCTGAAACCCACCTTGAGCCGCAATCTCCGTGAACAAAGAAGCAACTCTAAAAGAGGTGAGCTACTAGGTATTGTAGAGGTTTAGATGTCATTGTAGACACCCAAAATTGGCCCAAGGCCCGATCGAAACACCTTTCGAGAGAGGTGCAATTCTGAGCTTTTGATGGCATATATGGAACCCTTAGGAATCATCCCAAACCCTTAGGAGTCACCCTAGATCCTTTAGGAACCTACCCCGAACCTTTAGAAACCAATCCCGACCCTTAGAACCCTTTCCAAACCCTAAACCTAACCATCCCAAGCAATGAGGAGGAGGGGTGCACCGAAACTGGCTATAGCCCTCTACGGTGACTAACTCCTATACCATCGAGGAGTAAAGGTCGCCAGCTTTCCAACGGTTCAAGGATCACCCCAATCGAAGGTATACATCAAAATTTATGGCAAACCGAACCCCAGGGGCAAAGAAGTAAAAATTGGTGGGCCCCCCTAGGGATTTGGCGCAACTAATAGTTGCGCCAGGCATAATTTTGCCTGGTGCAACTATTAGTTTCGCCAGGTTCAACAGTGGGCCCCACCATCGCGAGCTCACTTTCAGGCATTATTTTATCAGAGATTGCTCGCAACTATTAGTTGCGCGCATATGAACAAGGATAATTGAGATTGGGGTTTGACTTGTTGACCACCTTAGTCCTTGGGGTGTGTTTTGATAACCCTTTTAATGCCTATTTGTAACCCTTAAGTGATTTGAAACACTAACCCATCATCCACCATTAAAACCACCTTCACACCTTTCCAAACCCTTAAAATCCTAGGAAACCTTAGATAGCCCATTACCTAATTTTTAAACTTGTTTAGCCTCTAAGTAGCCTCCTAACCTACCCTTTTCCTATAAATAGAGCCCCCCTCCCCTTGGTTTAGGGGTTGAGAAATTTGCTTAAGAGAAAAAGAGCTCAAAGTGAGAAGTTCTTCCTCCCTTTTGTGCACTATTTTAATCCAAATTCCAGAATTTCAAAACCTCTTCCCAAGCTTGTTCTTACATCCGAAACCCATATCCTAGGTGTGTGTGATCCCCTAACCTCCCTTTCCTACCTCTTAGCTTTAAGTCTTAGGAGTTAGAACCCCATTTTCTAACATACAAAGCCTTCAAGAGCTCATCAAAGCAAGCCACGCAAGGCTCCTCTACGGTGCTACAAGGGCCCGAGGGCTTCGGCTCTCCCCTTTCTTCTCCTATCTCTTTCTAGCTCCCTCCATCCTCTCATTTGTGCCGTTACGCCGCTGATTTTTCGGTAGGAACGGAGGGGCACAAATAGGATACTAAGCCCTTTTGGACATGAGAAAGCTTTTTTCCTTGCTTCTACTTTATTTTATTGTTGGCCATTAGTAGAGACCGCGTTAAGCGGGTTGATCGGGTGCCTAATACCTTCCCGATTGATAACCGAAGCCCCTACCCAAGAGCCTTTGGTGTGGACCGGATTCAGAGTCATATTTTTAGCACTTTAGTACTCATAAAAATAAACTAGGTTTCTCGGGACACCGAAAGCTCTGGGTGGTGACTCTATATTTTTCGTTAGAGAGCGCATCGTCGCGACGGGATCGTCAAAAATTCCACGGTTGCATAGATGGCGACTCTACTAGGGATTAGCTTGTAGAGCTTCCCCTTGAACTTGGCCTTATTTTTTTTGTTTTTACTAACATGTTATTACTATTTTTTTAGTATATTTTTATTTTTTTACTCGCCCCTCCGATTATGTTTTTTTACTTACCCCTACTTTTCCGTCATTTTAGTGCCTTAGCCGATTGGCGGGCCTACTTGAGCATTGTCTTTTAATTTTCTTACTTTTTTGTCATTTAAAGTGTCTTAGCCAATTGGCGGGCCTACTTGTGCACTCATATTTCATCAGTGGATGCCGGCACGTAGTGGAGGCACGGGATAATCACCCCCGGTCTTTGAACTAAAGAAAACTTCTAAAAAAAAAAAAAAAAAATTTTGAAAAAAATTAAAATTGAACCAAGTTAGGGAGCTTAATTAATTTGTTTTACGGGGTAGATTTTAAAAGGGGTTGGATTAGATAAACATATAAACACTCGGGTCTTAGTATGGCGGCAGCCCTTAGTGGTGATGATCCAGAAAAGTCCCAGCCCACCTAGTATCTGAGAAGGCGCTCGTGCCGGAGGTATATCGGGTGGGTTCTCATTCCGAACCTTAAAACCCTTGGGGAGCTGCCGCTTGAGTTATACCAGACTCAATCCTTTAGGTGCGGTGAGGAGCAGATCGAACACTAAAAAATTTAGCTCAGTTCTCGGAAGCCTAGCTTCCACAAAAACCAAAAAAAGATACTCATTTCGGGTGATTGGTAGCTGCTGTCAAACAACTGAGCTCTATTTTGGCTGGCACATATATTAGTTGCCAAAGACAAAAGCTTAGATGATAATCGGCAACTATTAGTTGCGCCAGCTTTAAAATCCAACATTTTACCTTGGCGCAACTAATAGTTGCGCCAGTGTAAAATTGGTCCCCTGCAACCTTGGCGCAAGTATTAGTTGCGCCAGGTCTGGTTGACAGCCCTCTAGCCCGAATCTGTGGCCTTTCCACCTCCTGAGTTCCCCGATCAGTGCGCTTAGTGTCTGGCTTAGGCCTCGCCATCTCCAACACCCAATATGCCCCGTCGGTCAAAAGAGGGCAACTTCTTTTTGGCTCATTCCGGGGGATCGGGTTGTTTTCATTTAGATCGAAGGTTCTCCTTCGATTCTTCGGAAGTGCATCGGGATCGTTGCTGCAGGTTTTGAATCAAGGTACGAGGGCCACCTGAAAAGGGAAATCCAAGGCCTCGGAACCTTTGCTTTTCAAACCTTTTTCAAGAAAATTCAAAAAATAATATAAAAAAACCAAAAAAAGATATAGTTTGTGGTGCCGGCACAACGACATCATCTTGCCCTCCGCCGTCCCGTAGGGGAAGAAGGAGGAAGGTATTTGGGCCTTATCCAAGGCATCCTTACCCAACCCGCTCTCGTAGAATGTCGTGGGTAGTGGACCCGACTTACGCCGATCCCGACTCATCCCCACCACACTCTCCAACCCACTCCCATTCGGGAGAAGTCTTTTCCACCATCCCCCTCACCCAACCCCCTTTTACCGTTACCGGCCCATTCGGTGCCCCCATATTCCCAACCACTACCCCCCAAAATATTCAAAGTCCAACCCCCCATTCCCCATCTTTTGTCCAAACCATGACCATGCCAAACCCATTTTCCCAATCCACATCCATCCCCCAATTCCCATCATCCCCCTATAGACCCGATCTGCCCTCATTCACCTATGTCACCTCCGCCCTCACCCATCCCCCACACATCTCCCCATCTACCGGGTCATGCCCATTTTACCGGGCCATGCCCGGGTTTTTCCAAACATCCATACCCCACCAACCGTCATCCTTAAGCATCCCTAATCCTTCCCCATCCTTTACCTCACATCAACCCTCCAATCTACCCCATTCCTTTAATCCATCATCCACCCGGGCCATGCCCAATTTTCCCTCCACATCCACCCCATCCATACCCAATCATCCAATAAATCCACCATCCACATCCGATCCCCCTTCCATGGCCATGATGGAAGAGATGTTCCAAGCCTACTCCTCATGGAGGGCTTCCCAAAATACCTCTTCCCCACACCCCACATCCATGAACCCATCCCATACCCTAGCTAATCTCCATGCCTCACTCCCCCATGACCCCCATCAACCTCCCATAGTTCACACCATCCAAACCCCCATCACCCACATGCCCCAAGGCCCCATGGCCCAACCTCCCATCACCCACATGCCCCAAGGCCCCATGGCCCAACCTCTCATCACCCACATACCCCAAGGCCCATTGGCCCAAACCCCCTTTTCCCACACACCTCAGGGCCCCGTGGCCCAACACCCCACCATCCATGATCCCCAGGGCCCCATGGCCCAATACCCCATTACCCATCATCTCCAAGGCCCATCGGCCAAACCCATCAAGGACCCGTGGCTCAAATCCACCAATGGCCCATAGCCCAGACCCACCAAGGACTCATGGCCCAGACCCACCAAGGCCCATTGGGCCAGACCCACCAAGGGCCCATGGCCCAGATTCACTAAGGCTCCTTGGGCCAGACCCACCAAGGGCCCATGGCCCATACCCATCAAGGCCCACTGGGCCAGACCCACTAAGGGCCCATGGCCCAGACCCATCAAAGCCCATTGGGCTAGACCCATCAAGGGCCCATGGCCCAAACAAATCAAGGCCCATTGGACCAAACCCACCAAGGGCCCATGGCCCAAAACTACCCAAGCCCACTAGCCCAAGCATACCCAGGGCCTATGGCCCAAACCTACCAAGGGTCCATGGCCCAAACCCATCAGTGGCTCATGACCCGAAATGATCAAGGGTTCATGGCCCAAACCCAAACCCCACACCCATACCTTCCACAATACCCCCAACTCTTAACCCAACCTCCACACCCGGGCCAAACCCAGTTTTCTCATGGCCCCACACCCCAAGGCCATTTCCAAACCTTCCCCTATATCCAATGGCCCCATCAGGCCTCACCTCAAAACCAAATCCCCATCACCCAACAGACCTTTCCTCACCCCCAATGGGCTCACCCAACCCCCACTCATATCATTCCCATCCAGCCCATGCAACAACAACAAGAGAATCCCGCCCTCGCTGCGCATTATGCCGACCAGCAGTATGAAGAGGACGAGATTAGAAATAGCGGGGCCTATGCTGGGGCATTGACCAGCCTTCACCCTCCTCCCATAATTGCCCATCCCTTGATAGCCCAGAGCGAAGTCCAACCTACGGCCGAGAAGGCAACCCCTGTATCAAAGGAGTCAGAACAGCTGAAAGAGCAGTTAGACAAAATACAAAAGCAGCTATGAAAATGGGTAGTGCTCAGATCCACGCCACAGACCCCTTGCCCCCCAAATTTAAAATGCCCGCCTTCGACAAATATAATGGCACGGGCAATCCTATTGCACACCTCAAGTCTTATTGTGGGGACATGTGCTAGTACGGGGAGGACGAAAGACTACTAATAAAAGTCTTTCAGAAAAGTTTGACTGGGCCGGCTTTGAGATGGTTCGCATCCTTAGAACCATCTACGAGAAAACATGGAGGGACTTAACACACCTCTTCCAAGAACAGTATGTCTACAACATAGACATTGAGCTGCGTAAGTCCGACTCGGCCCGTTTAAAGCAGAATCAAAGCGAGACCTTCAGTGACTACTTGGGGTGATAGAGAGCACTGGCAACTCAGATCAGGAATAGAATACCTGACGAAGAACAGATAGAAATGATTTCAAAGAGCACTCTGCCAGTGATTTCGGACTTCTTGGTATACCATAGATCACTTCTTTTATGGTAAGAAATGCTAACCGATGCGAGGATGCCATCAGGGAGGGGCGTCTAAATAAGAACATACCGAGTGGACCCAGTGGGGTTAGAAGATTTTCTGAGTAGAGGAAGGAGAAGAGAACAGGGGGCGATTTCCAGAATGTAGCCAACACCAGGCCTAATAATAATACCACTCCGTTTCAGTTTCAGGCAGCCCCACTAGCACCAGTTAGGCTTGAGCAGACACAAAGAATGGGGAATGGGCAGGGAATGCAAATGACCCCTGAGCAGAGGAGAGCCCACTACAATCAAGTTTTTACACCTTTGGGGCAATCATTGAGTGTGATGTTGCCCCTGTTAGTAGAAAAGGGATTAGTGGCTATCCGTCAACCACAACCACCCTTTCACCCGATCCCAAAGAACTATGACCCGAGTACCCACTGTAATTTTCATCAGGGTCCTGGACACCGTACTGATCGCTGCTTCCCCTTGAAGCACGTGATCCAAGATTTGATCGATGTAGGGAAAATCATTCCCCCTGCACCCTCTCAGCACGCAAATATCCATCAAGTGCCATTACCCCCACATCCCACCGAAGGAGCAGGTCCTAGACCCACCATCGGAATGATAGAAGATGAGGAGGAGTTTGAATTTAACCCATCCGATTATATGAGTGATCAGGAGAGTTATGTAGCACCGCTATTAAAAAACATTGAGGAAAGGAATATCGGGGTTGTTGAGCCCCTGAATTTGTCAGACTATTTCCCCAACCCGATTCCGCAAGTTGAGCCATTGGATCTCAGGGCGTATTTTCCATCCACCACACCCGTCAATTATGTGAATATTAATGCATTCCAACCATACACCACAAATTATCCAATGAATTAATAAGCCTCCACTCTTATACCCGCACCCACCAACTACCAATGGCCGGCGCCAGCCCCATCCCAGCTACCGCCATATACCACAACCCCCATCGACTACCCTTCAAGCCACCAGGCCCACAATCCAATACCCATACCCATCAGTTATCAATGGTCAACACCCGCCCCGTCACCCCAAGTTCCGCCGACGAACCCCATCGCCCCTGTCAATTACCTGACAGCCCTTTAGACCCCCCATCTGTCGTCAGTACCCACTAGCTATCAATGGCCTACTTTTACCTCTTTCCCTCCGGTGCCACCACATTCAAGATTCATCACCCCCATTTGGCCCAATCTTTCCACCCGACCCACTACCACCGAGGTGAATCAAGTATTTCCCCCACCTCTTGAGCCGACAGTACAAGTGCCTCAAGTACCTGCAGTCATACCTTTTCAGCTCTCGGGACCAACCTATGATCCTCATCAGGTCCCACTGAGCTATGAACAAACAGATGCCAATGCCGGCAGCAGCAGCAGAGAAGGGGCAATAGATTTTGTTACTAGGTCTGGGAGGTTATCAAAGCAGTCAGAAGTACCAACAACAGCACAAGCCCAACCCGAAGGGAAGAAAGACAGCGCGGTGAATCCCTTCGAGAAGATGAGTCGAGAACACATATTGGAGACTCAGCTGAGAAGAATGCCGGCCCATATCACTATATGGGATCTGCTGATGACGTCCCCACTCCATTTCCAAGCATTAATGGGGGCGTTAAAGAATGAGCATGTATCGCTCTAGGTCAGCCATGATGAAGTTGGACAAATAATTGGGCAAGTGATGGCTCCAAATGCCATTTCATTTTCTGATGCTGATTTGCCAGAAGAAGGGTGTAGCCATTCCAAGTCTTTGAATATAACCGTTGAGTCTGGAAATATGATTATCCCCTTAGTACTAATCGATAATGGGTCAGCATTAAATATTTGTCCGCTGAGAACCGCCACCAAGATAGGGGTCGATCCTTGCATGTTAAGGCCCACCAGAACCAGAGCAAGAGGGTTTGACATACCAGGAGAGAAATAATGGGAGAAGTTGATCTTGAGCTGTTGATAGGGCCAATGACCTTTTCCATCTTGTTTCAAGTCATGGATATCAAATCTTCTTTTAACTTACTATTGGGGCGCCCGTGGCTGCACGAGGTTGGAGCCATACCTTCCACCTTACACCAGAAACTTAAGTTTGTGTCTAGGCACAAAATTGTTATAATCATCGGGAAGGGGCATAGCGAGAAAGAGAAAGCTGCCAAAAGCGTCAAAAAGCCCAACATGTTAGATATACCACACACCGCTGAGGATGTCGACCTTCACAGCTTTGAATATGAGGTGTCAGCGATACTCCCAGAACCCATTGAGGGCATCATGCCTAAAACAGGAGGCGGTATGGTAGCGGCAGTAGCAATGCTCCAAAAGTGGGGTTATCAGAAAGGAAGGGGTCTGGGACTCAGGTTGCAAGACCGAAGAGAGCCAGTTGTGGCTAAGGGACAGAAGGTTCGATTCGGGTTAGGATACAAGCCCACAGAGGAGGAGGTCCGAGAGGCCAAAGAGAAAGCCAGGGTCGCCGCAGTTGCACGAGCTCGAGGAATCAACATAGAAGAGAAACCTCGCCCTAGGCCCCACATCAGGGATTCCTTTGTCAGCGCGGGGGTCGTAAAAATTGATCGAAATGGGGTAACCCATTTGACCCCACACAAACCCACATCCCCAATTCATCCCACCAATCCCCAGATCTTCCTTCCCAGCTTGGAGATAGATTTAGCCGCGTTATCCCTTTTCGAGGAACAACGGTCGGTACCCGAACAAGCTCCCCCTGTAGTGAATCACCACAAAACTGAGTTATCGTTTAAGGACATGATCTCAGATGAAATAGGGATCAATATGATGGAGGCCGACTCCAATGATCCATATCAGTCAGCACCCTCCATCCCAATAGGTAAAGAAGCGGCCCCTCAGGTACGCAACTGGGCATCTTTGCCCCAAACTCTGGAAGCAGGGAGTGGCCTAACATTTGGCACTCGTTTTCTAAAAAAAAACAACCTATAAAAAGTGAGATAAGCCCTTGGCAGGCAATACCTTGTATATACGCAAACCTGCCTTGCCAAGGGCCCGTCTCCGAAGAAAACAAAAATCTCAAAAACATGAAAAAAACACAAAATCCCAAAAACATTAAAAAAATCCAAAGTCCAAAAATACTGTCATTTAAAATTCCAGAAAATGTCCCACAAAAGGATGCCTTAATCAAAATACCCGTCCCACGTGAAATCGACCCCTTCCCTGTAGAAATATAAGAAGAGGTAGGGATCACGAGTCTGGACGAGGATATTCTCCTCGAGGAACTCCTCAATGAGCTCCTTGACCGATTTGCCAACTTTGAGCATGGCCCTACCCCCATTGTCGAAGAGACCGAAGACGTCAATTTAGGAACTGAGGAGGTTCCCAGGATAACCAAAATCGGAACATAACTATCCCCTGAGGAAAGAAAAAGCATGATCGACTTCCTTCGGTCATACCAAGACATTTTTGCCTGGTCGTACGAGGACATGCTTGGTCTAGATACCGATTTGGTCGAACATGAGTTGCCCCTCTACCCTGATATAAAGCCAGTCAAGCAGAAGTTGAGATGTCTCCGACCCGAATGGATGCTGAAAGTCAAAGATAAGGTCATCAAGCAGTATGACACAGGGTTTCTCATGGTATCCAAGTACCCGCAGTGGCTAGCTAATATCGTACCTGTACCGCACGTGCGATTCGCCCTTGGTAAACTTGGGCACGCCATCACTACGCACCGGGAAGAGAATTAGGATGCCAATGACGATGTTGAATCGCTGATTTAAATTTGTTGCTCTATATAAATGTACTTTAACATTTGTTGTTATATAGAGTATGTACTTTAAAATTTGTTGTTATGGTTGCTTACATAGGATTGATACCATGTTAATTGAAAATTATTCAATTTATACACGTGAATTATTCACATGATGTGCTATTACCCTTCCTTATAATTTATTGTTGTAAACTTTAAAATTTATGCTTGAAAGATTTATAAACCCTATTTTGAAGCTCCAATGCTTCTTATTGGTATCGCTAGAGCCTCTATGTTGAAACGTCAACGCTTCTACCATGATGCCCCAACGCTACTTATCTATACTGCGGGCGCTACTTCTTCGCACCAGTGCTCCTTATTGGACTCGCTGGTGCATCAACCACAATGCATCAGTGCTCCTTATTGGACTTGCTAGCACTTCTACCACGACACACCAACGCTCCCCATTGGTCGCGCTAATCGTATTCTTCGTATCGCAAGTGATTCTTATTGGCATCTGTTTCAATCATGCGTGAAAACCAATAGCCTATAATGATGGAATATAAAACTTCACTGCTGTAATAATGTTGGAAAAGATTATTTCATTGTAACTCCCAACCGTCGGCCCTTCTATGGGGAAGTGCACAATAAATGAAAGCACCTGTGCATTTAAAAGGATCATCATGATCAATTTTTTTAATCTCACATCTCTCCTTAGCTTTTCCTCTTCTCTCCTCTCATCTGGCTCAGCCTCAGCCCATAGGACCAAAATGCGACACAATGCTTTACGTAGGAGCCATCGGCTGGCACGCAAGCGTTTCATCCGTTCCTATGATGGTTCAGTTATCGATATCCTCGACGACAACAAGTTGGTCGTCGTCCCCGACCATAGCGACCATGTGGTTCCCCCCCGCCAAAGTTATCTTCATTCTGGACGATGACGACCTTGTTATAGTGCCAGAGGAAGCCTCACTAGCTTTAGAGTTCCTTCTTCTCCCGTCTCCAGAGCCGGTGCTTCTTCTCCCGGGTCCAGAGCCGATGATGCGTCTCTCGCCTCCACCACCGCATCTCCCAAACCCACCACCACCTCCTGTCGAAGGCTGCTCGAAGTGAGTATTTTCGAAGGCTACTAAAAGTGAATGAGATTGACGCTTTCCAATGATGCTCAACGTATTTTTTGTTGACAATGTAAAGAAAGACAATGATAATGTAAAGAAATCATTTTTATTTAAGGTTGTAATGAATTTATTTTGTGGCTTAAACTATGACATAACGATGCGACAAATGTTTCCTCTGATTCAAAGAATGAACACATATCAAATTAAGAAAGAATATATATCAATAATTCAAATTAATCATCAACTAAGCACCACGAAGCGTCAACGCTTCATAAAAGAAATGACAACACATCTATAACGAAGCGCCATCCCTCGTTTTAGAGACGTCATCACCTCCTCGCTTCGAATACGTAGTGACGACGCTTCAAAAGGAAGCGACGTCGCTTTACAAAGAAGCACCCTCACTTCATAAGGAAGAGTGGTGTGACAACGACATCGTAAGCGCGTCACCAAGCCATGAGGGTTTAGCCGAAGATACTCCAAGAGCTTTGGTCATGGGCCATGAGGGTACACGGCATCATGGCAGATTTGGTTGTGACACGGTCGCAACACAGACATGACATAGCCATGTGGGAGAGCGATGCAGAGTGTTGTGGTGTGAACAGTAAAGTATGTCAAACCAATACGTTTGAGGTCCTCCCGTCATTTGGCCTATGCTAGTGTTTAAACCATATATATGGAGAAGTGATCTTATCAACCACGTGACATGTAGTTGACCTAAGTGATCCCCTACGAAACGCGTACGATAGCCTTGTGAGCTTGAGTTCATGCATCCGGGCCTCGTAAAGGGTGTTAGGTCGCTCTAGTCACATTGTGTGCTAGGGCCGTCGTGTTGGTGGTTTCCAACCACCTCCATGGTGCAGACCTCTCTCCGATGCAGGGCTGCCCCTATATCTATCGTTGCATATCGCAATATTATTTACATTCGGGAATCCACATAGTTTCTAACCTAATGCGTTACCGTGCAGGTTTGAAACGTGAGTAGGCTGATCTAATTCGGGAAAACTAATTATCGCATGAGAGATTATGTCGTAACGAGTAACTCTGTGACAGTGGTGGCTTCTTCGACGAAGAGTCGTCGCTTCACATAAGAAGCATCATCGCGGCTCCAGAGCGATGATTCTTCTCCCGATTCCAGAGAACAAATAATGCTCTGACAAATCATTTGGTGGCTTAAATAACGGTCTGACAAATGGAGTTTCTCATTCAAAGAAAAAATGGAATCAATTATAATTGTAGACCAACCGTATTAAAAAATGAAATAGATCATTCAAATTAAGAATGAACGCGTATATTAAAAAAAAGAATCAACACTTAAAAGGATTACTGTAGTCGTCCAGTAATTTTAAAATACAACTCGGATCAGATAGGCACCTAGACTTCTAAACGAAACATCGACGAAGTGCCTGCGCATCATAAAAGAAATGCCAGTGCATTGTCGCTTGGTAGAGGGGCGTCGACGAGTCCAAGTCGAAGCGCCAACGCTCTGTATTCAAAGCGTCGTCGCTTCCAAATCGAAGTGGTTGCACTTTTCATAAAATTGAGTCAATGTGACTCTGTGATACTACACTTTCCATTGTCCCCTATTTTGTTTGGCTCTGTTCAGAGCTAGCAGGTAGCAACCATCATCCTGACCCTCTTTATCGGATAAGTTATAATTTTATGACCCAACTCACTGCAGCCCTTACACTTCCTTCTCTGCTTCTTCGATTGTTCAATACTAAACTTCATTCTAGACTTTATTCTATCATTATTGCTTTGCCAACCTTTGGTGGCACATCGTAATGGATCTTATACTATAATATTGGCATGCTCTTGCAATGATATTCCTTGGCTCGCCTGAGAGGAGCCGCTTAGAGAAGCTGCGATGCTAGTGGTTCTTTCATTCTCCTCTTCCCTTCTAATGGCCTCTATGCCTTCTAATAATTTCATCATCCCTCCTAACGTGTAATGCACCAAGCGAAGTGACTGTATCCCCAACTGAATTGATGTGAGTCTGGCTTCTCTCATCTTCTATATTTTCATCGTAGAAACAGAATCAGAATCCTCTTTCTCACCAACCCCTAAACATATAGTACTTATCTAGCGTCTTTCGTCCATCAGAATGTACTTAAATGGAATTTGGTTTACCTCTTTCTTGTAGTAAACATTGAAGATGTGAGATCATAAGTAGTCCTCGGTCTTGAAGTGCTTGCAGTCACAAGTGGCCAAGGCATATGTACATTCGAAACGAACCTTGAATGTTCAATCGCTATCTTCTGTGCCATCCCCACCATTTCTACGCACTTCGTATACTTTAACCTCCCCGGATTTCTCTTCGGCCACCTTATGTGACTTAAAGGAGGTAAACTTACTGAACTTAGTATGGAATCTATCGAACATGGTTCTCGTATACACAGTAGCAGCATGCCCCTCGATTAAACTTTCGAACAGGAGATCTGACGTCGTAAACTTTGAGACGAAATCCTCTCTATTTTCTTTATCGCAACGAGATTGGATGGCAAGATGGTATTGCTTGATAAATTTCGTCTAACCCGTCTAGGCACTAACATAGCTATCAAAGAAGGAATTTATACTTTCACCGCGTAGAGTAGTGGTGATGCCAACCAAAAAGGTATTACTCAAGTAGCATAGAATCCATTTTCTTCTAAGACTGTAGATTTGTTTGAACCACACATTGTCTTACAATTGAGACTCCTCGAAGAGTTCTGCTCTTCTTCTTTTAAAATCATCAACCATATGACTGAACTTGCACTGATTATACTTTCTGCCAAAATTCTTAAACCTTAGCTTTAGCTGATAATAATGGTTCGGTTTATTCCTCTCCATTCAAACTCGACAAAACAGTAAAAATCTTCGAAGGAGGAATGATGTCATCAAATGCTCCTATCAATGATTTATGTGCCCCGCTCATCTTATTATGAGATTGAATCACTGTTTTAAAATTATTTATACGCAATATACTTTATAATTTATATTTATACATAGCATGTACTTTAAAATATTCTTTTATACCTTGATTCATACAATGTAAACTGACTTCAGACAATTGTAATTTATACATAGGATTTATTCACAGGATTTTTTTATAACTCCTTCCAATTCATCTTTAACGAAGCGCAGATGCCCCGAAATGGCAGCATTAGCGCTTCTAACAAGAAGCAACAATGCCCTGAAAATGAAGCACTAGTGCTTTTATAAAGAAGCGGCAGTGCCCCAAAATGAAGCGCTAGAGCTTCTGTAGAGAAGCAACAACACCCCGAGCGCCGCGACAACACTTATTGGAATCCATGAAAACTTTGTGAAAAACCAATAGATTTAGTGAAGGAATACAAACAGCCGATGCAATAAATTTGGAAAAGAAAGTTAGGAACTCCTAGCCGTCTGGACTCCTTTGTGGTAGTGCACAATAATGACTACAACAATCTATTTAATACAGTTTTTTTAATGAGGTTGCATGATAAATTACTATTTAAAGGGCATCATGGCGCTCTCTTTGTTTCATCTTGTTTAACTCCTTAGATTAGCATATCATCTGCCTCAACCCATACCGAAATGTGTCGCAACGGTTTAAAGAGGAGCCACCAACTTACACGTCAGCGTTTCATCCTTTCCTACAATGGTTCGGTTATCGACATCCCCGACGATAACGAGTTGGTTGTCATCCCCGCCCACAACGAGCCCCCTCCCCCTGTTGAAGTTATCATGATTCTGGAGGATGAAGACCTTGCCATAGTGCCAGTGGTGGAAGCCCCACCACCGCAACAACCCCTTTTTCTCCCGGCTCCAAAGCCGATGCTTCCTTTTTCGCCTCCACATCTTCCTCAACCACCCCAGCCCCAACCACCGTCACCACCACCGATGATCCTGTAAGACGTTGCATCTTCCGGCAACGAATCTTCCCCCAACCAACCAATGCCAACATCACCAAATCCACTTCAATTTCCGCCTCCACCACCGCCAACATCACCAATTCCGCTTCCGCCTCGACCATCGCCAGCATTACCAATTCCACTTCCTAACTCCACAACCACCTACACCACCGGCTCAACATATCTTTTATAGATTTTTTATGTCGATAATGTAAAGAAAGAAAATGTAAAGAAATTATTTTAAGGTTTTAATGAAATCGTTTTGCTTGATAAATGAAGTCGTTTTGCTTGATAAATAGTTCTGACAAATGCTTCCTCGCTTTGTTAAAATGAACATGCATCAATCACTCTAATTAATAACAATAAAGCTCCATGAGGAATTACCATAGTCAATACACAGGAGAGGCTCCATGGAGAATTACCAAAATCAATGGCTCCAGGATGAAGCGCTCACGCTTCAAATACGAAGTGGTGTCGGTTCAAGAAAAAATATTGTAGCTTCGAGATATAAAAGAACTTCCATAGTCAATCTAGAGGAATCAAAATACAGCTCTGATTTAATAGGCGCACAAGATTCATTCGAGAAATGTTAGCGCATCATGAACGAGGCGCCGACGCTTCCATAATGAAGCGCCCACGCTTCAAACACGAAGCGTCATCAATTCAGTATTATAGTCTGAATCAAATATAATTGAGACAGATGTGCATGAAAAACTGGAATCAACCCTTCAAATCGAGAATGAACGTGCAAAAAAATAAAATTCAACACATGAAAGAATTACCACAATCAATCCATATGATTCAAAATATAGCTCTGGTCTGATAGGCGCACAGGCTACGTAAAGAAGTGTCAGCATGTCGAAAAGGAAGCGCTAACACTTTAAAAACAAAGCCCCCACACTTTGGACGAAGCGCCCACACTTTAAGTACGAAGCGCCCATGCTTCAGATACGAAGGGTCATGCTTCATATGCGACGCGCCTACGCTTCCAACAGGAAACGATTGTGTTATTCATAAACTTGAATCAGTGTGACTCTATGATACCGCACTTTCCATCGTCCCCTATTCTGTTTGGCTCTGACAAGTGCTAGCAGTCATGGTCATGACCCTCTTTACCGGATAAGTTGTGATTTTATGATCCAACTCACCACAACCCTTACTCTTCTTTCTCTATTTTTTTATTGTTCAAAATGAACCTCCATTCCAGACTTCATTTTATCATTGTTGCTTCGCCTACCTTTGGTAGCACATCATATTGGATCTCGCACTCTAATATTGACATGCTCTTATGATGAAATTTCTTGGTTAGCTTGGGGGAGCCGCCCGAAGAGACCGTGATGTTAGTGTGTCTTTCATTATCCTCTTTTCTTCTAATGGCCTCTATTTCTTCAAATTATTTCATCATCCCTTCCAACGTGTAATCCACCAAGAATTTCGATTGTATCCCCAACTAAATTGACTTTAATCCGACTTCTCTCACCTTCCATATTTTCATCATAGATATAGATTTGGATTCATCTTTCTCATCGACCCCCAAACATATAGTACTGTATCTAGCGTCTTTTGTCCATCGAGGTAGAATGCACTTAGATGGAATTTAGTCTATCTTTTCCTTGAAGTAAATATGGAAGATGTGAGAACACAAAAGCCCTTAGTCTTGAAGTGCTTGCAGTCACAAGTAGTCGTGACATCTCCACATTCGAAACGAACTTTGAATGTTCGACCGCTATCCTCCGTGCCATCCCCACCACTTCTACACACTTCGTATACAATAACCACCCCGACTTCCTCTTCGACCACCTTATGGGATTTAAAAGAGGCACACTTTCGAAACTTGGTATGGAATCTATCGAATATAGTTTTCGTATACACAGTAGCAGCATGCCTCTCGATTGAATTTTCGAACAAGAGCTCTGGTGTCGTAGACATTGACACGAGATCCTCCCTATTTTCTTTATCTTAACGAGATTGGACGACAATATCGTATTGCTTGACAAATTTCGTCAAACTTGCCTGAGCATTGACTTTGATATCGAAGAAAGAATTTATATTTTTACCGCATTATGTAGTGGTCATGCCAGCCCAAAAGGTATCGCTCAAGTAGCATGGAATTCATTTTCTTCTAAGAGCGTACATTTATTTGAACCACATGTTATCTTCCAATTGAAACTATTCGACGATTTCTGCCCCATCTCCTTTCAAACTCATCAATCGTTTGACTGAATTTCCACTAATTGTACTTTCTGTCAAAATTCTCAAACTTTAGCTTTAGTTGACACTGATGGTACAATTCATTCCTCCCTATGTGCCATATGCAGAGATGATGTGCGATTTTCGAAAGGTCTTTGGAAATGGCCATACTCATCTCATTGAATTGATCGGTGAGTTTATTGAGGGCTTACCGTCACGCTAGCCTCTCCATCTAAGCTCGACAAAATAGTAAAAATCTTCGAAAGAGGAATGATGTCATCAAATGCTCCTATTAATGATTTATTTGCCCCACTCATCTTATTATGAGATCGTAGTTCCTTCACCTTCATAGGTATATACAACTGATAATTATACGACCTTCTAAATTCCATTACCTCTCATAACTTTTGCTTGTCAATCCTAATCTTCAACCTTGCCTCACATCCATATTTGTTATCTCTTTTATACTTTATATTAGCGTATAATTTACACTTGTCTGGCTACTTGAACCCTTCGAACGAACATACATGTTTTCTCTTTATAATCTTTCCCTTTGCAGATTTGTAAATGTTACTTTTCCTAACATAGAAACCAACTTTCTTCGCGTATAAATTATAGAAGTTATATGTCTCGTCTTCAGTTTTGAATTTCAAGTCGATATGTGGCTTCCATTCCTCGCTGGTATTCTTGAACTCTCTACAACAATCCAACATCTCGATATCCCTATCACAACTAAGTAAATCTTCTTCTAAAGAAATAATGTCAGGAGTGATATTTAAATCAAACCACCTAAATTGAATTCTCCAATCGAGTCCATTATAGCCTGTGCATTAGACACAAAATTAATCAACAATGGACAAAATAAGGCAACCCGCTTCACAAAAGAAGCGATGGCACGACAATCTGAGGCGATAGCGCTTCATTAAAGAAGCGATGGTGCTTCTAACCCGTGGCATTGTCACTCTTATAGCTTCACATAAGAAGCGATGATGCAGGTATGCTGAGCCCCAACTCTTCACAGAAGAAGCGTCAGTGTTAGCGTCGATTATAATTTATATATTTTCGAATACTTATAATTTTATGAACTCTACTCTATAAATAGGTGAAGAGATTCATCAACTACGAACAAAAAAGGCAACAACTTCACATAAAAAGCGATGGCGCAAACTATCCGAGGTGCCATCGCTTCTATTATGAAGCATCATTGATTTTATCGCTTCGCATATGAAGCGATTACTGGCTATGCTGAGCCCCAACTTTTCACAGAAGAAGTGTTTGCGTCGATTATAATATATATTTTTTGATTGCTTATAATTTTATGATTTATAACTTGTAATTAATACACCGAAATGAGCTGTGCAGAGCTAAACTTATCTCAGATGTCACTGTTATGCGCTTTTATCGACTTAAAGCTCCACAGAGAGAGAGAGTGACGCGGGACGGGAACTTTAAATGCGTGAATAATGATTTGAAGAAGGTTTGTCGAAATTAAATAAAATTAATTTAAGTTTAATTGCAAAATTATCACGATACCTTCGAGTTCAAAGAATTTAAATAGACTGATCATGCGGGACCAGGCTAGGGTCCAGTCCGATGTGCAAGTCCCGTTAGATTTGAGACAGGATCGGGCTTAGAGATAGAACTCTAGCTTTTTCAGGCTTAGGTGCTCGTTATCGATTCATTGTAGATTCATGGGTTCAATTAGGGCTGTGGAAATAGGTTCATGGTTTTGTAATAGGCTTATAGTTTGGTTTAGGCTTATGGCTCTGATTGGTTTAAGGTTTCAAAAGAGATTTAGAGTTTTAGGATCAAAGAAACTAATAGATTAGGGTTTAAAAATCTGGGATCAATAAAGGTGAAGGTTTAAGAAAAAACAAAGATGAATAGATAGCAGAGACAATAAAAGATCAAAAGAAAGTAGATACCAAAAGATAACGGTTGGGAATCGCTCCCTTGACCTCACACCAAACCCATCTCGAGGAGAAAAATATTCAAGCAATAATGCATTCAAAAAATTTATAAAGCTAATTAAAAAGTATTTGCAAGTCTCTTTATATAAGCAACCACTTAATAATTTGAAATAAAGAGTCCTAATAATAATAAAAGACTGAAAAAAGATAATTTTTACAAAATTTAGAAGTTCCATCGAAACGTCGTCCATGGACGTTCGTCGCCTACGGACAGTGAGGGCTCAAAATCACGGACGTTCGTCACTGTTCACATTCACTATTCATCAATGACGTTTTTTTTTTTTTTAAATCTTGACGTCTCCGGTCATTCTTTTCGATTCAAAATATTTCATCACCAATGAAACACGCATGTTGTACTAATTAAGTGTATCGGGCCCCAATCGATGGAAGTCTTTACAACTAGCCCAAACAATCTCTATTCCTAGTGACATGATCCTCATCTCAGTTGATTGTAGTAAGACGCACAAGGTAAATCTCTCCTTGATGAACCTGATAACTCGGCTCGCCAACCCACTCTACAAAATATTTTTGAAGCTGCTCGTCAACTCTCTCGGACCCAAAGGAATTCATCTTCGATGAAATGTAATCGCGATATCGATCGAGAATATAGGAACTCCAACGGCGAACTCTCTCATGATTGGCCCATACACCCTCGGTAGTCGACTTACTAACACTCTGCACCTCATAAATCAGAAACTCTCTGCTGCAGGTGAATACCACACGATTATCTAATATTTCCTCAACTACCTCTTTTCTCTGCCTACTTGGGGAAGGAAGGAGTATCGGCTATAAAGTTGGGTTGAGGTTGTGACCAGGGGGCTTTTGGGAAGGATTGCACGGAGGTGAGGTTGAACTCAGAGAAGGATCACCCACCTTATATTCTTTGAAACGCCTGTGAGTATCAACAAATAATTCGTATTGATTGTAGCTTAAATTAATCTTTTGTTTAATTTCGGCATGTAATGGGAAATGAGACTCAAAAGTTGACTCATAATAAGACTCGGAATGTGAAGGGGTATGCAACTCGAGACTATGATGTGTATGTGTGTCTATGGACTCGATACTCTCATGTGCATGCACCACTAACGACTCACATGTAGTGGGCTTTATCAACACTAGTGACTCATGCGTAGTGGACTCTACCAACACTATTGACTCATGTGTGATCAAATCAAGGGACACTAATGGCTCATGTACACTTGGCTCAATTAAATCGTGCACACTCGTGTGAACCAAAACCAAAGGCTCTGGGGTACTCGATTCAATTGACACCAATAGTTTTTGCGTACCTAGTTTGATGGACTCATGTGTGCTCGACCTAACATCACTATTCACAAGGGGGATAGAAGTCTTTTCAACACAAACTAGACTCTCTTCAACTTCTTCCATCTCCTCTTCACTCATCACGGTACGAGAGTCATACACAATTTCTTCCATTTTTATATTTTCCCGCTCCTTATAAACTTCTGTTTTAGTCAATAAATTCGAAGTAGAAAATTTGTGGAGCACTGGTAAGCAAAGTGCCCAAATCCATGACACTTGGAGCAATCAGGACACTTGTCTGTCTTAGTTTTCAAATTCCGTAGAAGGTGATGGTGTGTTAATGGAACATACTTTTTAATAAGTTCCACCTTCATGTCCTCTCATGTGGAGATGAATTTGTTCCAAAGAAACTTAGTACGACGTTCTAAGCGAGTCCAAAAATGTTTAGCATTACCCTCCAACTTTGTTTCCACTAACTTAATTTTGTACTCATTTGGTACGCCATACTAATCAAAATAGTCCTCTACACTAGACAGTCATTCCACGAAGGTTTTAGGATTCATCCATCCCTCAAAATTTGGAATTTCATCCCGAATAGATTTTAAAAACTTCTCGACGGGATCGTACCGGGGTTCACGATGATGGGGGTATCCTCTGACTCTAGTCCCATCACGACTATTGGGACTTTGTCAAAATTTTAGAGCATAGCGACTCCCATTCTTAATCACACACAATTCGGCTTTGATGTCCCTAATGACATCGACAATCTCACTCATGCTCATGGTGAACATAACTTGTTGACACGGGTGCTAAATGACATGCAAACATAAACCACAATGGAAGAAGAATTTTATCGAACATTAGATGTGCACAAACAAAACTGAAATAAAATGCAATAAATTAAAATGCTACACAATATGCCCTAACCTAGAAACCTGTCTCTGATACCAAAACTGACACGTGACGGGAACCCTAATATGCATGAATAATGATTTGATAAGGTTTGCCGAAATTAAATAAAATTAATTCAAGTTTAATCGCAAAATTATCGCGATACTTTCGGGTTAGAAGAATTCAAATAGACTGATCACACGAGACCGGGCTAAGGTCCTGCCCGATGTGCAAGTCCCATTAGATTTGAGGTGGGATCGGGCCTATAGATAGAACTCTAGCTTTTTCAGGCTTGGGCGTTCGTCGTCGATTCGTTGTAAATTCACAGGTTCAAATTAGGGCTGTGAAAATAGGTTTATGATTTTGTAATAGGCTTATGATTTAGTTTAGGTTTATGGCTCTGATTGGTTTAGGGTTTCAAAAGAGATTTAGAATTTTGGGATCGAAGAAACTAATAAATTCGGGTTTAGAAATCTGGGATCAATAAAGGTGAAGGGTCAAGAGAAAACAAAGATGAAAAGATAGCAGAGATAATAAAATATCAAAAGAAAGTAGATACCAAAAGATAACGGTTGGGAATCACTCCCTTGGCCTCACACCAAACCCATCTTGGAGAGAAGAATATTCAAGCAATAATGCATTCAAAATATTCGTAAAACTAATTAAAAAGTATTTATAAACCTCTTTATATGGGCAACCACTTAATAATTCGAAATAAATAGTCCTAATAATAATAAAAGACTAAAAAAGGCAATTTACATCAAATTTAGAAGTTCCGTTGCGGGGCGGAACATTGTCTACAGACGTCCGTCAAGTGCTCACGGACATTCATCGCCTACGGACAATGAGGGTTCAAAATCACCGACGTCCGTCACTGTTCACGACACTATTTACGGACATCCGTCACTGTTCACATTCACTGTTCATCAATGACGATTTTTTTTTTTGATCTTGACGTCCCCCGTCAGAGCGAAGTTGTCTTAAGGATCCAACTTTTCTACAGAGAGTCTCACAGCGAAGCGTACGAGAGAGAGAGGCAGAACTAGAGAGAGAACCTGAAGAGAGACAGAGAAGGAACATGTAGCCTTTTAGCTTTTTTTAATTCTTTTATCATCATATCATGACGAGACATGGGCGCCTGCACTACCTACTTGCGTCAGGTATAGTTGCCTGCGCTATCTACTCTACCTACTACTGTTAGTAGGAAATTACGTTGTGACTAACCCGGATTAGTGCAAAAACACTTTCCACGTGTCCACTTCGCATTAGGGGGCATAACGCATTTTCTCTTTTGCCATATATATATATATATATATATATATATATATATATATATATATAGAAAATAACTCAATAGGTCTCACCCTACGGCGTGGTTCATTTGAGCTATCAAGTGGCACATAAATATCAAAATGACACCCCTTCCCCTTAGGATTTTGGAAATAAAAAGATATAAACTTTTTATACTTCAAATCAGAAGTCAAATATCAGGATTCACCAACACATATGGTCCATTGAATTTTTTGTGAGTTTGATCCAGTTTTAACGATAGCAGGTAGAAATGCATCATTTATAAAAATAAAAAAATTAAATGACACACAATCAACTTTGGGCAAGTTACCGAGGCACCCAATCCTTGGGTAAGCTGTCACGTGGTGTCCAACTGGTCACGTCTCAAGGAATCAACTTATATATAGGAAATGGGTCCCTACGCAAGAGATTGCACCTAAGAGCTACCCATGGGCCGGATCGCATTTTTAAAAAAAATCATTTTCAGACAATTTTGCCCTCCACTGGTCAAACATTGGGTGATGCCCCTAAATTGATGCATTGAATTTTTAAATTATGCCCACAATTTTAATGGTGGAGAAACACTCTTTGTAAAAAAAAATTACATGATACCTAATCAAGTTTGCACAAGTTGCCATAGCACCCGAACTTCGGGTTGGGTGCCACATGACGCCCAACTCGCTCGTGAGGGTAACATCCCAGCTAGCTCTCTCTCTCTCTCTCTATATATATATATATATATATATATATATATACGGACTCTCGTGACCGTTATTTAAACACCAAATGGTGTTTAAACAATCTTACACCATTTATTAGCATATAATCTTGGAAAACCATAACGTCAAAGTGATATATCATCAATCAAAGGACTTATGAGTCCGAAAATACACTTTTGGGAGATTCGAACCATCCGATCTGTGCAGTCTAATACCACCGGCTGTTCTTAATTTTGATGGGTGATATTAAAGTATACCGATCGGATGGTTTACATCCACTTAAAAGCATGATCCTTTGTCTGGGACATGTTCCAACTATGGATTGTCACTTAAGCAATTTAGATTGATCATAGATGTGTGCCACATGGGAGAATGATAAATCATACTTCAATGGGGTTAGATAAAAAGTGAAATTTTAGCATTAAATGTTTTCCCGAATCCACATATTTCTTTCAGGTGAAACCAAACCACAAACCTCGACTCACTGACTACTTCAGAACCCATACAACAGATTTCACATTATATTCCCACAGAAGAAATTTTTGTTTCATACATACAGATACATAATCGATCATGTTGTAAAACTTGGTTGATCTCCAACCATGTTCACCTACTCCTGTCCTCAGTCTATTTATTGAGTTCTTAATCTTTTTGACATAGCATGCTGTTTAGATAAAATTTCTGCAACAAGGTCAAGTATTAGAATATTCTCCTCTTAGCCTAAGCTCCTGTTAGCCTAAGAAGGCCATAGTTGACAGGTCATGATTAGGAGGATGGTGGTTTTAGTGCTAGGAAAGTGGTTCTAGGATGATGGTTTTAGGTTTACTATTAGAGGAAAGAAGGGAAGGGAGAAATATAGATATAAGGAGAAGGTTTCAAGAGAACGGGATCCTCATTAGCATTTATATTAACAAATAAAATAGGGAGCCATTACTTGCACTCGCTTTTCAAGTAATTGCACTAGATTGCACCGAATTTGAAAGAAAGACTTACAAGTTTGGCGACCTCTACTATGTAAATACACCATATAAGCCGTTTGATTTGAAGGCTATAGTTTAAAGATACCAATTGCAAAAGATTAGAACAAAATATAATTTCCATCATTTGATTAAATGGAGTCAAAGGCTATTATATAATTCAATAGTTGACTGCAATAGATCATATGACAAGTATCGTGTTTTGCTCGAATTTTATGTGCCAGCGATCTATTGATCGTAGACTTCAAATGCCCATATTGCATTTTTACATATCACATGTCCCTAAAATACCAAGTCTTTCTTTAAATTTGGTGCAATCACTTAAAAAAACGTGTGCAAGTAATAACTCCCATAAAATATTACAATCACACACCCAACAATGATATACACACCAACACAACAAACATAGAGACATCTCTAACACTCTCCTCAAGCTGAAGATTATGCATGCCCAGCTTGACCGGTATATCAAGAAGAATAGAAGGCCCGACTTGGTGAAGATTATACATGCCCAGCTTGACCGATATATCAAGAAGAACAGCAGCTGTTGTGAAGATATCCAGCTGTTGTGAAGAGGAGAAATCAACAAGTTCAATATCTGCGAGCTGCTGTGAAGAGGAGAAATCAACAAGTTCAAATGTGCTATCCGGACTTTTTCCCTCACAAAGTGAATGTCAACTTTTATATGCTTTTTACGTTCATAGAGCACACAATCATACGCAATCTTCTCGGCAGCCTCATTATCACAATGAATAGACACCGGAGTACTCACATGAAATCCCAATTTAGACATAAGAGAGCGGAGCTATAACAACTCACACGCTCCATGAGCTATTGCATGATACTCAGCTTCAGCACTAGATTTAGATACCATATGTTGTTTCTTACTGTTCCAACAGGCGAGGTTACCCGCGAGGCAGGTACAATATCTGGAAGTAGAACGACAATCTATCAGTGATCACGCCCAATCAGTATCAGTGCATCCAGATATATAGAGATGACCATGAGAATAATACACAAACCCACAACAAGGACTGGACTTTATGTATCTCAAAATCCGGTGAACTGCGGCTAAGTGACGAGCATGAGGTGCATGCAGAAACCGGTTGACAAGGCTAATGGCAAAATCAAGGTCTCGCCTCATCAAGGGATGGTGCATCAATCGGCCCACCAGACGCTAATACTCATTAGGCTCAGGAATTGGCTCCCCCTCACACTCATGTAGAGAGTGCTTATAGTCTTTAGGGGTGGAAGTTGGCTCACGTAGCAAATCTAGAGCATATTTTCTTTGAGAAATAAAAATCTCTTTCTTTTTTCTGGCAACCTCCAAGCCAAGAAAGTATTTCAGGCTGCCTAAATCTTTCACTTCAAACAACTGACCAAGGTCATCTTTCACATGGGAGATGAACGTGGAATCATCTCCAATAACTACTTTGTCATCAACATAAACCAGTAAGATCGTGCGTTCATAGGGACAAGAATGACAAAGAATTGTATGTGCAGAGTGGAAACTTCGAAGTCCCATACCAATGACAACATTACTAAAGCACTGAACCAGGCACGAGACAATTGCTGCAAACCGTATAGGGACTTTCTAAGTTTCCATACTTTCTCAGTCTCCCCCTGAAGCAGGAAGCTAGGAGGAGGATCCATATAAATCTCCTCAATGAGATCACCATAAAGAAATACATTTTTCACATTGGAAAGGGGGCCAATTCTGATTGGCCGGAATAGATATGAAGACACGCACAGAGGTAAGCTTGGCCACAGGGGCAAAGTAACGTCATAGTCAATACCATATGTCTGAGTGTATCCACGAGCCACTAAACGTGTCTTACAGCGAGCAACACTGCCATCTGGATTATGTTTGACGGTAAAACCCACTTTCATCCCACAATCCCATATGTGATTACTTGCAAGGGCATTCATTTCCTCCACCATGGCAGCCTTCCGGGTAGGCTAAGAAAGAGCAGAATGAACAGTACATGGTATGGTGACAGTATCAACCATAAAGAGAAAAGCATGATGGACGGAAAACATTGCATGATAGCAAACATATTGGGTAATAAGATAGGGAGTAACACAAGATCGAACACCCTTTCGATGAGCAACGGGAATATCAAGATAAGAGGTACCAATGACCCTAAGAACATGAATGGTAGGAGTCTATAGAGGGAACATAAAGAGAAGGCTTAATCGGATCTACTTGCAAAGAAGAATGAGGAGGCATGACCGAGTAGGTCTAATGTATAAGTCTGCGAACATAAAAATGCTTCAACTTTTGTTGCTGCACAGGAGTCTGAATGGGGGGTGGGGTTGTAATAAGGGCTGGTGGATCAACAAGCTGGTGGATAGAAGGTGGTGAGGGAGGAACATGGTCTAATGGGGGAATAGGTTTAAGGATAGGAGTGGCAGGTGCAGGCATGAGTAGACTCAGAATTTTTGATATTTAGGATTATAGAATCTGTAGCCTTTGAAGACACTTGAGTAGCCAATAAAAACACACTTTATCGACCGATCATTTGGGACGAAGGTCCTAAAGAAAACATGTGCAACCAACTACTTGGGGTTCAATATTAAACATGGACTCATTAGGACGCAAGGCGGAGAAAGTTGTATGACCTCAAGAATACATGAGGGGGTACAAATAATCAAGAAACAAACAGTGAGTAAAGCCATGGACCAGTAGACTTGAGGAACATGAATACCCCTCAATAATGATCGAGTAACACCAATAAGATGTTGGTGTTTATGCTCAACAATTCCACTTTGTTGTGGAGTATAGGGACACGAAAATTGGTGGATATCCCATGGTTTTGAAGAAATTGAGTAAATGAATTAGAGGTGGACTCTCCCCTCCCCCAATTAGCAGAAGGAATACATTTGGTATAAACACCATATTGATTTTTTACCATGGCATGAGACTCTTGAAACTTAGAGAAAACTCCACCCTTATATTTCATGAGATACATCCAGGTGGCATGGATGTAGTCATCAATGAACACAACATAGTACCGAAATCCTTCAAAAGACGTGACTAGAGATGGACCCCAAATATCATAATGAATCATCTCAAATGGAGCACTACACCTATGCATATGAGATGGATATGGATATGTGTTTCTTATTTGCTTTAAACGAGTACAAATTTTAGAGTGAAATTTAGAGTTTTAAAAAACATATTTAAAGGAAGGAATAAGAGAACACAAAGTAGGGAATTCGACATGTCCCAATTTGGCATGCCAAAGAGAAATGGTCTAGGGTTTAGGGTCGATAACCTAGAAGAAGAAGACATCGAAATCCCCAAAAAAAATTCAAACAGCTTGAGCAGCTCCAAAATTCATCAAATCAGTCATACAATCACCACAACAGAAAGGAAATTAACGAACAACTGAAGGGAAAACAACCAACCCTTGATAAATTGGCAGCCATCTTCAGAGAAGAGCTATACAATGCAGCAACAAATAACACAAAAACTTCAGCCAGAAAAACCCCAAAAGTTTCAGAAAAAACTGATTGATATGGTATTGCAACTACACCAGCAATCAATGCTATTCAACCAAAATCATCAAGAGATCATACTGTCAACAAAAAACTGAAAACTGGTCACTGCAGCCTTTTAACAAACACTTTCTGGGCAACAAAGCCATAAGAACAAGTAAATAAAAAACTCACAGATGGTCAATGCAACAATTTAACAAACACCTTATGCGCAGCAAGCTATCAAGAATGGAAACAACTGATCAGCATCCTCAAATCCAATTAGGCAGCAGTAAACGTTAGCACATATAAGGCAGCAAGCGAGTGGTCAGACGTCACAAATAAACTGATCACCATTGAAAAGTCTGCACTGGTGACTTGTATTAAATGCTAGCTCAAAAATTCGTTCGAACGAATTTGATTTCAATCGAACGAATTACCCATGTTTAAATGCCTTCAAAATTTTTCATTTGATCGGTTTATAAATCGATCGAACGGTCTCACAGATGAAAATTTTAGGCCATTTTCCCTCTTACTGGCGAAAGTATTTCGTTCGAACGGTTTGTGAAATCGTTTGAACGATGCTCTGAGAACTCATCAGTGCCTACTGGTAGTTACATTTCGTTCGAACGATTTCTGGCTATACCTGTTGCTTTGACCTACAGTAATCCGTTCGATTGAATTTTAATTTCGATCAAACGAAATGCCAAAATTTGAAACTGAGGCTGTTCCCTTAGATTGTTCAGATCGTTCATTAAAATGAGGTAATTCCTTCATGCCTCACAATGGACCAATTGTCATTTACATTAACATGTATCCCATTATAACGTGAATGATCACTTTTCACGTGACACACAGATCAGTCATACTCTAGTCATACTCTTTGCTAGTCGACTAATTAGGTAGGTGTTCATTTCTTACAAGTAGGGTGGATTAACACAAATTTTTAGCGTCACACATAAGATTTAAAAATCGTATAGATGAACATATAAATTCAATACCGTTTAAGCTAGTGGTACACCTGTTCATTCAAAATTTTTGAACTTCAACTTGCACATTCTCAACATTTTAAACATGTGTTCCAAACCCAATACCTATCACTTACAATTTCTGTTACTCAAACAAATGGGGATATAAGTCCCGAATCTCAGCCTCTCTCTCCCAAGTTGCTTCCTCAATAGGATGTTTGCCCCACTGGAGGAGCACTAATGGAATGACCTTAGTGCGGAGAGTTTGTTCCTTTCGGTCCAATATTTGAGTAGCGTCTTCAACCATTGTCATATCCTCATGTAACTCAATTGGCTGACCGCCTAAAATGTGCGTGGGGTCCCTTACATACTTGCGGAGCATAGAGATATGAAAGACATTGTGCACCCTATCAAACAACGGGGGTAATCCGATGAGATAGGCTACTTCTCTGACTCGACCCAAAACTTCAAAGGGTCCGATATAACGAGGACTAATCTTCCCTTTTCTTTTGAACCGCATCAAACCCCTCATAGGGGATACTTTCACAAATACGTGATCGCTCACGGCGAAGTCCAGGCTCTTTCTCTTGACATCGGCATAACTCTTTTGTCGGCTCTGTGCTGATCTCAGTCGTTCCCTTATCATCCGGGCAATCATAGCATTATCTTCGAGAACATCCGGACCAAGCACAAATTTTTCTCCGGTCTCTTCCCAGTTGATGGGCGATCGACATCGCCTACCATAAAGAGCTTCGTACGGCGCCATTTCGATGCTTGCTTGAAAACTATTGTTATAAGCAAACTTGATCAAGGGGAGATGCTGATCCCATGAACCTTGTAATTCAAGCATGCACGCCCTGAGCATATCTTCGATCACTTGGTTTACTTGTTCCATCTACCCATCAGTTTGTGGATGGAACGCTGAACTGAAATCTAACCGAGTACCCATACCTTCTTAAAATTTCTGCCAAAACTTTGAAGTGTACATCGGGTCACGATCAGATACAATACTGCTTGGAATACCATGTAGGCATACTATCTCTTTCACATAGAGTTCCACAATTTTGCCCGCCGTATACATGGTGTTGTAGGGCAAGAAATGAGCCGATTTTGTTAATCTATCTACAACAACCCAGATGGCGTTATACCTCTTCATTGTCCGTGGCAATCCCACGATGAAATCTATGGAGATAGATTCCCATTTCCATTCCGGTATAGGTAGAGGCTGTAACAACCCAGCAGGGTGTCGATGATCGACTTTTACTTTCTGACACGTCAAACACTTTGACACGTACTCTGCTACGTCGTGTTTGAGACCTCTCCACCAGTAGTTCTTATGCAGATCTTGATACATTTTGGTACTACCTGGATGGATTGCGTACTTCGACTTGTGTGCCTCATCCAAAATAGTCTGTCGTAGGCCGGCATCAATAGGAATACAGAGGCGTCCCCTGAATAATAAGGAACCATCCTCCCTTATAGAGAAATTCGGTCGAGTACCCTCCGTCGTTTCCTTTCTAATCTTAACTAACTCAGTATCTTTCATCTACAACTCGTGCACGTGTTGGAAGATCATTGGCCGAACTGAAATATTGGCCAACAGAGTACCTGAAGCTTGTACTTCTATCATTGCGTCATACATTGACAGATCTTCAAACAATTTCCACCTGTGCATTCCCAGTATCAGGTTAGTCAACTGAGCCGAACCCTTCCGACTTAAAGCATCTGCGACCACATTAGCTTTGCCTGGGTGATATTAAATAGAGCAGTCATAATCTTTGAGAAATTCTATCCACCTTCTCTGCCTCATGTTTAGCTCTTTCTGTGTAAATAAATATCGGAGGCTTTTATGGTCAGTGAAAATCTCAAAGGTCTCCCCATACAAATAGTGTCGCCAGATCTTCAATGCGAAAATGACTGCTGCGAGCTCGAGGTCATGAGTCGGGTAATTCTTCTCATGTTCCTTCAACTGTCTCGACCCATAAGCAATCACCTTTTTATACTGGTTTAGCACACAGCCTAAACCATTATGAGAAGCATCACTATAAACTGCAAAACCTCCACTGCCTAAAGGGATTGCAAGTACCAGGGCTGAGGTAAGTCGCTTCTTCAGTTCTTGAAAGCTAGCTTCGCATGCGTCGGTCAACTCAAATCTTACATCTTTTCGTGTGAGTTTGGTCAGTGGTCCCGATATCTTGGAAAACCCTTCCACAAAGCGTCTATAATACCCGGCTAAACCAAGGAAACTGCGTACCTCGGTGAATGCCTTTGGTTGCTTCCACTGCACGACTGCCTCAATCTTAGTAGGATCCACCGTGACACCATCTTTTGAGACGACGTGTCCCAAAAAGGTAACTTCTTCTAACCAAAACTCGCACTTACTGAGTTTGGCATATAATTGGTGTTCACGCAGCGTTTGTAGAGAGGATCTCAAATGCTCCTCATGTTCTTTCCTTGACTTGGAGTAGATGAGGATATCATCGACAAATACAACGACGCAAGAGTCCAGGTGTGGTTTAAACACCCGATTCATTAAATCCATGAAGGACGCCGGTGCATTTGTCAACCCAAACGGCATCACTAAGAATTCGTTGTGTCCGTATCTCGTCCTAAAAGCAGTCTTTTGAATGTCCTCTGCCTTGACTCTGAGCTGATGATATCCCAACCTCAAGTCGATTTTTGAAAAATACTTTGCTCCCTGTAGCTGGTCAAACAAATCATCTATTCATGGCAACAGATACTTGTTCTTTATAGTGAGTTTGTTCAACTGACGGTAGTCAATGCACAACCTCATTGACCCGTCCTTTTTCTTAACAAACAAGACCGGCGCACCCCAAGGAGATACACTTGGTCTGACAAACCCCTTATCTAAAAGTTCTTGCAGTTGTTCCTTCAACTCCTTCAACTCGACCGGAGCCATTCTATACGGCTCTTTAGAAACCGGCTCCGTTCCAGGTGCCAAGTTGATAGCAAACTCCACTTCTCGATCCAGAGGTAAGCCTGGTAATTCCTCTGGGAAGACATCTTCAAACTCGCACACCACTGCGATTTCTGTAATAATATTCTTTCTTTCCTTGTCATCCTTCAAGAAGGCCAAATAACCACTGCATCCATTTCTGATTAGGCGTTCGGCCTTGATGGCGGACACAAGTGGTAGGAATTTCGTTCTTACTCCAACAAATCGAAACGATCTCTTTATATTCGGCCTAAAGATGACAATCTTACTTTTGCAATCAACCGTTGCACAGTGTTTTGACAACCAGTTCATGCCAAGGATTACATCAAATCCGTGCATGTCTAACAGAATCAAATTTGCTGACAACTCAAAGACCTCTCCATCTTTAACAGCTATGGTTACTGACTTGCAGACTAAGTCTGCATCAACTACCGGTCCAGTTGGGCATCACGGCCAAAGGCGAAATCTAATGACTACGGCAGTCCTCATCCTTCTTACAAATCGAGGAGTAATAAACGAATGAGTAGACCCTGGGTCTATCAACGCTCTAGCCTCGTATGCTCCACGACTCTCCTTCCCATACACGTATAGGGTACCTATAGTGCACACACATCTCATCACTTCACTCATGTCACTTACTTAAACATAATATTCAAGTGACCAACAAAACTCTTATATGACACTTAATCTAACCAAGAAAAATGCAATGTTTTTTTACTAATTCATTGTAAATGTTATATTTGCTAACATGGTAATTAAACTCAAGTAGAACTCACCTTGAATAATATCATTGGAGTTCTGAGCGTCCTCTGCCGTGACTGCATAAGTTCTCCCTTGTACAGTCGGTCTCTTAGCCTGTACGGTTCGTGATGCAGAAGCAGGAGCTATTCTCCCTTCGCTCATCTCAAGGCAATCCTTTATTATGTGGCCTAGCTTCCCACATCAGTAACACCCTTGCATTCCCCTTCTACAATCAACCGTTCTGTGAGGCTTGCCACATTTGGCACAGGTCTCCCTTGGAGTAGAGCAGGCTGCCCGAGAGATGCCTTGGGTAGCAGATACTCCGGTAGTGGCGGTAGGGTTCCCATATCGGATTGGTCTCGCCAACACGGATGTAGGTGGCCTAGAGAAATTTGTATACGTGCCCTGTCTAGGGAGTGGAGTCAGAGTGGTAAATCTCGGCTTTTTATTCCCCGAGCTATACTCACTCGCTCCCCCTTGAGCTGTTGCTGTCCCGTCGTGTTGATCTCTTCTCTTGTACACCCCATATATATCCCTCTCGGCTACTATGGCCTTTCCCATCACATCCGCATAGCGTTCTAGTTCGAAGATTGACACTCTTTCACGAATGTTTGGTCTTAAACCCTCTTCAAATTTGGTCGCCTTCATGATTTCTGTAGATGCTAGCTCCGGTGCAAATCGAGATAACCGTGTGAACTCTATACCGTACTCTCGGACCGACATGCCTCTCTGCTGTAGGTTTGCAAACTCTCTCCTCATCTGGACTCGCACTTGCTTAGGGAAATACTCCCTATTTAACTCCCTTACAAACTCCGCCCAAGTCCATAGACGGTGAGGGTCCTCAACTTCTCTTCTCCTCAGCACAGACTTCCAGCACAGATTGGCATCTCCCTCCAACTGGAAGGAAGCCCATCCCACCTTCTCACTTTCTATACTCCGTAGTCTGTCTAGAAGCTTTTCTATTTGGTTCAGCCACTTCTCTGCTTCTAACGAGTCCGTCTGTCCATAGAAGCTAGGAGGTCTCAATCTCCTAAAATCAACAAAAGACGATGGCAACAATGCTGGAGGAGGTGGTGGTGGTGGTTGATGACTATTGGTGTTATTGACATTATTCGCCGCCAATAGTGTCGTCTGCTCAGCCAGTATCGTAGTCTGCTGTGTCTGCTGAGCCATCGCAGCGGCCATATTCTCCATAGCCATTGCGATCCAGTAAGTCGTCTCACTCCTCCGTTCTCCTTCTCGAGAATTTTCCCGGTCTCTACTGCTAGACCCTACCTGAAATCCCTCTTCACGGCTTTGGTTTCTATTCTGGGTACCTCTTGGTCGACCCCTTCTTCCAGAAGACATCGCACTCTGCATATGAAACCAAAGTTTCGTTAGCAGAAGATCCCTTCACTCCAACAAAAGTCCAAGACTTTGTCTGAAATTCTAAAGAAAATGCTTTGATACCAACTATGACAGCCCAGATTTTGACACCCCAAAACCCGTGCCATCAGCACAGCCCTCGAGGCCGTGCCCCATAATGTACGTGCGGAACATTTGGTACATCCCATTCATCATGTTAAAGCACAAGAAACGAACGAAAAATATATCTCCATTTCTACTATATGTTAAACTAAAAATACATATCCAAAAGATAGTTCTGATTTTATGACTCCGCATGAACAAAAGAACCAACCCGAACCATCAGTGCCGTAGCTATGGTCACTCTCAATGGTTCGGCAAAAGAATATTACAAATACTTTTACTCTCTCAAAAACAAGGCTGGACGTACCAAGCCTTAAATTCTTTTTCTCCTTACAAAACGCTTATCAAAATACGCAGCAAGTCTTCTAAAAGAATCTTTCCGAAGGAGGCTCAGACTCCTCCCTTGGAAAGTACTTTGAATCGCTGGGATCACCCTCGCCGGTAGCAACTCCTACATTATCATCAATTCCTAAACCGTCACCTGTGACATATAGTCAAAGGGTGAGCTACATCCTAGCACAATAGGGCAATATCACAGCAAGTATATCCATCTTACAAACATATATTTCATGACAAGAATAAAACATGCACTCATAGATATGTCGTTTCTTGAAAAATAACTTTAAGATGTGATCAAACAATTTGACTATATTTATTACTCTAATCATGTATTTCTTTCAATGATTACTAGTTCCCTTAGTTCCAACCAGGTTGAGATCATGACTTAAATCTTAACTTAAATAATCCCCGAGCAATATAGCATCGAGCCTTGATTGAATACCCTCCATCGTCATCTAATCAGACTATTTTTCGTGAAATTGTCCTCGTCCCTGTCTCTTAGGCGACGGGCATAATGCTACTATACATCCCTGGGATGTCTGCTGGTGTACGGATTAGCCACCGTACCGGTCATGGATATCCTGCCGAGTCAGTCACGGTTATCCCGCCGCGTCGGTTGGGTATTCTCTGAACCTTAAACCAAATTGTGTAATAAATATAGTTATTCACCGTGAATTTGTGCTAATAGATAGTAACACCCAGCCCGTGCATTCATAAATTTCTGTTTATCTCTTAACGTGGATCTTTACATCCACCACACATCCCTGGGATGTCACGTTGTCTATTGCATCTCTGCGAAGCCTGTGTGTTCTTACATTCCTGAAATGATTTATCTCTTACTTAACAAATTTCCTCTTTTATTTGTGTAGACACATACACCATTGCCATTTACATTACTCTTTGCCTTAACTATAACTCAAAACATTATTTAAAGAAACATGCATCTTAAACTATCACTACATATGTGCTCGTAATACAGTGTACTAGTTAGATATTCCCCTACCTCACATGCATCTTGAACCTTCGAATCCTCTAACCCGATCCTACTACGAGTAACTCATTGGTCCGGCTTAACCTAGGTATGATCAACGCATGCAAAATATTACTACAATGTTTAAACAGTGGGTCAAGAATCCTAGGTTCAATTATAATTCATTTACAAGCTAAACTAGGCTCCAAAGCCTAAATTTACCCAAATCGATCGAACGATTCTAAATCGTTAGAACAGTTTCTAAATCGTTCGAACGATTTTTATTTCGTTCGAACGAATTCTCCTTTTACCTTTTTCTCTTCTGAGAAAAATCGTTCGATCGATTTTCATTTCGATCAAACGGTTTCCAAAATCGAACGAACGAATTCTAAATCGTTCGATCGATTTACTCAGAAACCTTTCTCTTATTCAATTCATCTCTTCAGGCCAAATTCGTTCAAACGGTTTGGAAATTCGTTTGATCGAATTTGCCTATTCTCAGCTATGGATCGAGTTCATCACTTCTTGAACTCATCCAACCCTTCCAAAGTCTTCACCAATCTCATATCTTTATATCTATATATATATATGTAAACATATGGCTAATAAATCAAACTAAATTAAAGAATTTCTTAAGAAAATTCAGCTCACCTTTTATCAATTATTCCTTTGATCCTTAGCCTTAGTTTATTAGGGCTTCTCAAACCTCCAAACTAAAATCTCTCCTTGATCTCGAGCTCGATCTGTTAGACTTTGCGAGCCAAGATCAACGATTTGTATTCAATGCTTTCGTATGATTGCTCACATTTACTCTCTCACTCTCTCTCTCTTTCTCTTAACTCTCCTCTCAACTACTCAATCCAAATAATTTATTTCCCTTTCCCTTCTTTCTTATAACCTTATCCTTATATTGGGTGTTAAGCGTCTATAACCATCCAGTCTACGTGTGTGCATATATTTCCATTTATTGTCAATAGCTCTCCATTCACATGAGTTATTCAACTCAAACTTACTAATCCTAAGTTAATCAAGTCAAAGTTGACCCGGTCAAACACGTGACCAGTTAGTCCGCTTCCCGAGGTGCACTACTTAAATAATGATTTTCCAGGGCGTTACAATACATCATAAACATTCACAGTCTGCAAAAATGTCAACCACACAACCTGCATAGTGACCAAAATATGTTTCACACTCATGTGCAACAACATGATAACGATTTAAACAGCGACATTACCACAATAACTAATTTATACAGGGTACCCAAATGAACTGATATGCTAACTATTGTGCACACCCAAAACAGAAAACATACAAACCATAAAAAGTTTAATTACATGTTGGTGTGGCACCCATGCCACAATCGTTTAGAAGGACTCATGTCCTTGGTACCTGTATTAATAATTTACAATTTCCAAAAATTTACACAAACCCTTCAAAATTTAAACTCTATAGCCATCCGTCAAGACGCTGCATCACCTGGCTGATCATCTCCATCACCGGGCTGAGCATCGCCATCACCACAATCTCCCGCACCCAAGCTCGACGAGCCTGGAAGCCATGCCTGTGCTGCCGCCATGCGCTGAAGATAGTTGGCAGGGTACATAAAGCACATCTCCTCGGCATGCAATGCATCGTAATAATCCAACCGGCGATTGAGAAGGCGGTTATTCTCCGCCATTTGCCGCGTGTTTGCCTCTAACAAGGCATTAAGATCAGCGACAGTCAGCATAGGAATGGACTCATGTGGTGGTGGTGGCGGTACGTGAGTCTGAGCACGACGTCCAGTAGGCTGCTGCGATGGAATAGTAGCAGCAGGCTCATCGTGAATTGGGGTGTCATGTGCTGGCTGGTCTGGAGCCTGTGGTTCTAGCTGTGGGGGTTCTTGGACTAGTGGCTTCTTAGTCAATTTTACATATGTGCGATTCCAATCGACCATGGTGTATTGTTGAACATTACCCGTCATTTTAGGTTCATTTTTGGAGAGGGTGTACTTGTCGTCCCCCATGTAATATTCAACCATTAGTGAGATTAGGCTGGCGTAAGGTATGTCATCGACGGGTTTCTTGGCACCCTCAAGCATCTTCTTACGAGCATACTTCATTCCTTCAATGGCCATTTTGGGTGCATTAAACCATCGGCCGCTGAAGGCCGAAAAGAGTGCCATTTGAACCTCACCCACCAGCTTAGTTCTATGGCGCAAGGGGTACAAGTTACACTGAATTATCGAATCGAGCATCCAAAGCTCGCGCGATAAGTCTACACGTTTAATAGAGTTACCCGAACCAGTTCGGCCATGGGTCATTTCAGCTGTGACGTATTTGTAATCGAGAGTGGCCGGAAAAGGCTCAGCGAGGGCAACATCCTCATGGTTATAAGTGTGGAAACACTCCAAAGCATCGGCCACGTCATTGAACCTGAACGTATAAGGCCTATTATCAATTTTGGTCTTTAGGATGGTCAAGTCCTTGATCAGTTCCATGTTTTAATAGAATAGTCTGACTATTATAGGGTAATAACTATCCTTGCACTGGCGAAGGATTCCGGTCAGACCCGTAGTGGAAATATAGTCAAAAGCCCACTTTGTCTCATCGCGCTTGGCAAAAATTTTAGGATTGATGATCCATTCGGGTTCAAAGTCCTTGTCAGACCACCATTCATTTGGTTGCTCACATGGTAGTGATGGGGGTGGTGCTTATGTGGTTGGCGTAGACAAAGAACCCATAGGCAGTTTCTTCGGTGGTTGTTGCAAAGAGGAACCCGAAGTGGGTTTCTTCGGCGCCGCACTCGCCGTAGCTTGGCGAGTTTTTGGTGCCATTCTAGAGTAACTACAAAACTAGGGTTTATGGGCAAGGGTTCTAGCCCTATACTTCTCAAAATCCTAGGGTATGAAGAAAATTGAAATCCTATAGAGTCAAGAGAGGTTAGTGGTTACCTCTTTGTGTTACGAGGAGGTGTTTTCGTGCAGATCTGAGCTTGAAGATGGCCGAAATTGATGAAAACCGATGACCGTCACAAACCCTAGCACTCTCCCACAAAGAAAGAAAATGAAGGAGGAAAATGTGGTTTGACAATTGAATGGAAAAATCGATTTTCGATATATAGTGTGTGAAATCGATCGAACGATTTCCACATTAAATGCCAACTCAAATTCATTTGAACAATTTTAAATTTTGTTCAACGACTTCAACGACGTCGATTTTTTAACTCTTTTACTCCATCGCCATCGCTTCATTTGAACAATTTGGAAAATTGTTCGAACGATTCCCTGGCTACACTTTGAAGTCTCACTGGCAATCGCATTTTGTTGGAACGATTCTAGAAATCGATCGAACGATTCCTGGCAATAGCAGGAGCTGTCACTGGCCTTTGCATTTCATTCGAACGATTTTGAAATTGATCGAACAGTTTCCTGGCAACCTTTTAAGCCTTTGCCTACAAAATTTCGATCGAACGAAATTCTCAACAATGGAATTAAGATTGTTTCTACATGCCTTTTAACCCCTTTAATGAACTAGCCTCAAGTTATGAAAAATATGATCTTTTCACCGCGTGATTGATCACACTACTCACCTATCATTTACATGTTGGCAATCTACCAATTTGGTAGTTTTTCCACTAATAAGGTAGTGGCTCATTGCTTATAAACTGCACTTTATTCTACACAACATATTCGAACTACTTAAAATCACAAAACACCTTTCAATATAATTTTACGTATATTCACCTACAAATTTGAAAGTTCAACTTATAATTACAAAACAAAGTTGGCACTAGTACTCATGTACTATTGCTCAAAAAAATGGGGATACAGTTCCCTGATTTCAGCCTCGCGCTCCCATGTTGCTTCCTCTACCGGATGATTTCCCCACTTGACGAGCACTAATGGAATGATCTTAGTGCGTAAAGTCTATTCTTTTTTTATCCAGAATTTGAGTCGCTCCTTCAATCATGGTCATGTCCTCATGCAATTCAATCGGTTGATCACCCAAAATGTGCGTAGGGTCCTTTACATACTTCCGGAGCATAGAAATATGAAAGACATTATGCACTCTATCAAATAACGGAGGCAATCCGATGTGATAGGCTACTTCACCGACTCGACCTAAAACTTCAAAGGGTCCAATGTAATGGGGACTTAACTTCCCCTTTATTCCAAACCTCATCACACCCCTCATGGGCGATATCTTTACAAATACATGATCGCCAACGACAAAGTCTAGGCTCGTCCTTTTGACATCGGAATAGCTCTTTTATCTGCTCTGAGCCGATTTGAGCCTTTCTCTTATCATACATACGACCATGGTATTATCTTCATGAATTTTTGGATCCAATATAAATTTCTCCCCTATTTCTTCCTAGTTAATAGGCGATCTGCATCGCCTTCCATAGAGAGCTTCATATGGTGTCATTCCTATGCTCGCTTGAAAACTATTGCTGTAAGCAAATTCAATCAACAGTAAATGTTGATCCCATGATCCCTGTAACTCGAGCATACATGCCCTGAGCATATCTTCTATCATTTGATTTACTCGTTCTGTTTGCCCATTAGTTTGTGGATGAAACGCCGAACTAAAGTCTAATCGAGTGCCCATACCTTCCTGAAACTTTTGCCAAAATTTGGAGATATACAATGAGTCACAATCAGACACAATGCTACTTGGAATGCCGTGCAACCGCACTATCTCCTTCATATAGAGTTTTGCGAGTCTTCCGACCGTATACATCATATTGTAGGGCAAGAAGTGAGCTGACTTCGTCAGTCTATCTACCACAACCCATTTAGCGTTGTACCTCTTCGTTGTATGCGGCAACTCCACTATCAAATCCATGGAGATCGACTCCCATTTCCATTTCGGTATGGGTAGAGGCTACAATAACCCAGTAGGGTGTCGATGGTCGACCTTCACCTGCTGACATGTCAAACATCTTGACACGTACTCGACTACATCCCATTTCAGGCCTCTCCACCAATAGCTTTTTCTCATATCTTGATACATCATGGTGCTTCTAGGATGGATCGCATATTTAGATTTATGAGCCTCATCTAAAATAGTCCACCGCAGATAGGCATCGCTTGGAATACAAAGGCGTCCCCTGAATGACAAGGAACCGCTTGAAGTCCGGTCTGGTGCCCTCAAGCACGTCTTGTCAGATTTTAGCCAGTTCCGGGTCTTCCATCTGTAGGGCAGAGATGCTAAAAAATTATCGGTCTCACTGTAAGATTAGCTAAAAGAGCCCCTATAGCTAGTACCTTGATCTTCGCATCATATAATGATAGGTCTTCAAACAATTTCCACCTGTGCATTCCCATTACAAGGCTAGCTAGTTGAGCCGAACCTTTACGACTCAAGGCATCTGCGACAGCATTGGCCTTGCCTGGATGATATTGAATGGAGCAATCGTAATCTTTGAGAAACTCCATCCACCTTCCCTGCCTCATATTCAGTTCTTTCTATGTGAATAAGTATCTGAGGCTCTTATGATCAGTGAAGATTTCAAAAGTCTCCCCAAACAAATAGTGATCTTTAACACGAATATGACCGCCGCCAGTTCAAGGTCATGTGTTGGGTAATTCTTCTTGTGGTCTTCAAATTTATCCGAACCCATATAAGCAATTACTTTCTTGTATTGGTTGAGCACGCAGCCTAAACCGTTATGAGAAGCATCACTATAAACCACAAAACCTCCATTGCCTATAGGAATTGCAAGTACTGGAGCTGAAGTGAGCCGCTTCTTAAGTTCTTGGAAGCTCTTCTTACACACTTCGATCCACTCAAATCTCACATCCTTCCTTGTGAGCCTTATTAGTGGTCTCGATATCTTTGAAAATCCCTCCACAAATCGCCTATAATACCCAGCTAGACCAAGGAAACTGTGTATATCCATCACCGTCTTTGGTTGCTCCCATTGCACTACAGCCTCGATCTTAGCTGGATCCATTGTGACACCTTCGTTTGAGACGACATGTCCCAAAAAGTTAACTTTCTCTAATCAAAATGCGCACTTACTGAGCTTGGCATATAGTTGGTGTTCACGCAACATTTGTAGAGCAATTCTCAAGTGTTCTTCATGTTCTTCCTTTGACTTAGAGTATATCAGTATATTATCGACGAATACTACGACAGAAGAGTCCAGGTGTGGTTTAAACTCCTGATTCATCAAATCCATAAATGACGTCGGCGCATTCGTCAACCCAAACGGCATCACTAAGAACTCGTACTGTCCGTATCTTGCCCTAAAAGTAGTCTTTTGAATGTCCTCTACCTTGACCCTGAGTTGGTGATATGCAGATCTCAAATCGATCTTAGAAATATATCTTGCCCCTTGTAGCTGGTCAAACAAGTCATCGATCCTTGGCAATGGATACTTGTTCTTTATAGTGAGTTTGTTCAACTGACAGTAGTCAATGCACAACCTCATTGACCCATCCTTCTTTACGAACAAGACCGGTGCACCCCAAGGAGATACACTCGGTCTTACAAACCCCTTGTCCAATAGCTCCTGTAACTGCTCTTTCAATTCTTTCAACTCAACATGAGCCATTCTATATAGTGCTTTAGAAACCGGCTCTGTTCCAGGCGCCAAGTCGATAGCGAACTCTACCTCTCTATCCGGAGGTAATCCCGGTAACTCTTTTGGAAAGACATCGTCGAACTCACATACCACTGTGATCTCTGAAGCAACATGTTTTCCTTCATTGCCATCCTTCAGAAAAGCCAAGTAACCATCCATTTTTTGATCAAACGTTTAGCTTTGATAGCAGACACGAGTGGTAGAAACTTTGTTCTCATCCCTACAAATCAAAATGATCGTCTTGTATTCGGCCTAAAGATGACAACTTTGTTCTTACAATCGACCTTGCACAAAGGTTGTAACAACATCCATGCCAAGGATCACGTCGAATCCCTGCATGTCTAACATAATCAAATTTACTAGTAACTCAATGACGTCCCCATCTCTAATGGCTACACTCATAGACTTGCAGACTAAGTCCGTGTCACCCGATTTTTTTGTTGAAATAGACAATGCCAAGATAAAATCTATAGTCTTTGGCTTAACTTTCATCTTCCTTGCGAATAGAGGAGTGACAAATGAATGGGTAGATCCTGGGTCTATCAACACTCTAGCCACATATGATACATCATTCCCCTTCCCATATACTTGTAAGGTACCTATAAAGCATACTCATTTCAGCATTTACTCATGCAGCATATCAAAATGATATCAATTAGAGCAACTAATCTTACATATGCAATCTAGATAGATATCCCTTCTTTATAAAAATATTTTTCACTTTTAACTCAATGTACAAATTAATCCAAGTAAAAACTCACCTTGTATGATATCGTTGGAGTTCTGGGCGTCCTGAGCCGTGACTGCATAGGCCCTTCCCTGCACGTCCAGCTTCTTGCTTGGATCGGTCTTGGTGCAGAAACAGAAGTCGTTCTTCCTTTAGCCATTTCGGGACAATCTCAGATAATATGGCCTATTTTTCCACATTTGTAGCAACCCTGCATTCCTTGTCTACAATCAACTATTCTGTGAGACTTGCCACACTTGGCACAAGTCTCCTTAGGCGTAGAAGAGGCTGCTCTTGAGAAGCCTTGAGTAGCTGACACTCCTGTGGTGGCAGTAGGGCTCTCATACCTGATCGATCTCGCCAATGTGGACATAGGTGGTCTGGAAAAATTTGTATACGCTATCTGTCTAGGGAGTAGAGCTGGTGCTGTAAACCTCGACTTTTTATTCCCCGAGTCATAATCACCCACTCTCCCTAGAAAGGTTCTTCCTCCTTCCTGCTGATCCCTTCGTTTGTATATTCTGTATATATTCCTTTCGGCCACTATAGCTTTCCCCATCACATCCGCATAGCTTTCAAGTTCAAAAATCGACACTCACTCACGGACGTTCGGCCTTAATCCTTCCTCAAATTTAGCTACTTTCATGCTTTCGGTGGATACTGACTCTGGTGCGAATCGTGACAAGCGTGTAAACTCCACACCATATTCTCGCATAGACATGCTTCCTTGCTGCAGATTTGCAAAGTCTCTTCTCATCTGTACTCTTACCTGTTTGGGGAAATACTCCTGGTTGAACTCCCTAAAAAAATCTGCCCAAGTCCATAGGTAGTGAGGGTGCTCAACTTCTCTTCTCCTCAATACTGATTTCCACCAGGGATCGACATCTCCCTCGAGCTGGAAGGAAGCCCAGCCTACCTTCTCATTCTCCATACTCTGTAATCTATCCAGAAGCTTTTCCATCTGGTTGAACCATTTTTTAGCTTCTAATGGATCCGTCTGCCCGTAGAAGCTAGGAGGTCTCAATATCCTAAAGTCAACGAATGACAAGGGCAACAGCGCTGGAGGAGGTGGTGGTGGTGGCTGATGACTATTGACATTGTTAGCCGCCAATAGTGTTGTCTACTCGGCCAGTATCACAGTCTGCTGCGTTTGTTGGGTCATCGCAGCAGCCATAGTCTCTATGGCTAATGCAATACGATCAGTCGTCTCACCCCTCCAATCATCCCCATCATGAGGATTTCCCTGGTCTCTACTGGACCCTGCTTGAAACTCATCATCACCTCTAGGATTCCTGCTCTGGCTACGTCTAGGTTGACCCCTTCTCCCAGAAGACATCATGCTCTGCACATGGAACCAAAGTTTCATTAGCAAAAGATCCCTTCACTCTGACAAAATCCATGACTTGTCAAAATTCTAAAGAAATGGCTCTGATACCAACTGTGACAACCCAGATTTTGCCACCCCGAAACCCATGCCATCGGCACGACCCTCGAGGCCGTGCCCCATATAGCACACGAAACTCTTGGTACATCCCCATATTAATAGATAAAACATAGATAAAAGCTACTGCAGAACTAAATCTCCAGTCCTACAACATATCACCAAAATAGTTAATCCAAAAGATCGTTCTAATCCCATACTTCTATATGGGCAAAAGAACCAACTCGAACCATCAGTGCCGTAACTACGGTCACCCTAGATGGTTCGGCAAAAGAATATTATATGTACCATTATCCTTACAAAAATGGCTGGACGTACCAAGCCAAAAATATCTCTCAAAATCAAGTCAAAGCACGCAGAGGGTCTTCTTAAAGAACCTCTCAGGAGGGGGCTCAGACTCCTCCCCTTGAATGAAATCTGAGTCCTCGAGATCAACCTCCCTAGAAGCAGCTCCTAATTTTGCACCTGTGACATATAGTCAAAGAGGGTAAGCTACATCCTAGCTCAATAGGGACAATATCTGAACAAGTGCATCTTTCTTACTCACAAACATTTCATGACATAATGAAGCATAAAATCATCAATGTAAATTAATTTTAAAGTAGTTCAAGGTGCAATAAAAATAAACAGCATGCTTTTGTTACTCTACTCATGACATCTGATGTTCTTGTTCGCTAGTTCTCTTAATAATAACCAAGCTGGTTTCTTGACTTAAAACAAATAACTTAAATAATCCCCGAGCAATATAGCATCGAGCCTCGATGGAATACCCTCCATCGTCGTTTAATCTGACTATTTTTCATGTAATATAACCCTTTCTCATAGGCGACGAGCATAAAGCTACTATACATCCTTGAGATGTCTACTGGTGTACGGATTGGCCGCCGTACCGGTCACAGATATCCTGCTGAGTCAGTCACGATTATACCGCCGTGTCGGTTGGGTATTCTACAAACCTTAAATCGATTATGCACTACATATAGTTATTCACCGTGTGAATGTGCTAAATACATACTAAACCTCAGCCTGTTCAATCTCATTCATAATCTTCTATTTCGTGGATCTTTACATCCACCGTACATCCCTGAGATGTCACACACTCTGATGCATCTTTTAGATGCCCACAGCACACATGCATCCCTGGGATGGTTGAACCCTTTTACTCATTTATTTCCTCACACACCATTTCTTACTACCACTACTTTAACATTTTTCATTACAATTTCCTTAAAAGAAAACACGTTTTGATTTCAACTCAGCTTTAAAGAAACATGCATTCATATACTATCATAACATACATGTTCTAGTAATTAAGGGTACAAGTTCAGAAATCCCCCTACCTCACACGCAAGCAATTCCAAGGATTCTCCAATCCTAGCTAGGGCTTAACCATCTTTTGGCTCGGCATGAACTAGGCCTGGCCAAACATATATAACACATCACTATATGTGCATAAACACTAGGCTAGAAGCCTAATCCCAGCAATTGAACAATTTAAATGGAAAACCCAACAAAAGCCTTAATTATTCAAATCGATCGAAGAACTTTAAATCGTTCAAACGATTTGCAAAATCGTTCGAATGATTTTTAAATCGTTCCAACGAATTCAAGAATCGTTCGAACGATTTTTATTTCGTTCGAACGATTTCTTCAAAAATCTATTTCTCCTCATTTTTGTCTACTCATAAATTGATTGAGCGATTTGATTTTGTTCACACAGGTTCCACAAATCGATCGAACGATTTTAGAAATCGTTCGAACGATTTCTTCAGATTCCTGGTTCTCATCTCTCTCCATTGGTCAAAATCGATTGAACGAATTCCACTTTCGTTCGATCGATTTTTACCCATTTCCAAATTCGATCGTGTTCTATCATATAGAACCCATCTCAACACTATCCCACCATTCATCATTCATTTCTCATACAAAATAGTTTAGATTCTTTATCTAATAACTAAACAAACTTTAAATAGTGGATCTTATAATATCAAATGGTTGGATTTCCTTGCTCCAAGCTTAGCTCACTAGGGTTTCATAAACCCGAAAATCTCTACTCTCACCTCGATCCCAAGCTCGATCCGCTAGCTTTCCGAGCCTAGATCAATTGCTTGCATTGAATGCACTCTTCTCAATTTCACATTAAAGAGTCACACTTTTATTTACTCTCTCTTTTATCTCTTCTCAACAACCCTTTCAAAGAGAAATAAATTATCTTCCTCTTTTTCTTTATAACCTAAATTCTATATTAGGTGTTAAGCTCATATATTTAACTGACGTGTGTGTGTATATATCACTATGGATACATAGTCCAACTAAGTAGTTTCTATTACACCTTATCTCACATATGTTCTACCAAGTCACCCAAGTCAACGTTGACCCGGTCAAAGATGTGACTAGTCGGTCCCCTTCTCGAGGTGCACTATTAAAGCATGAAATTTCTGGGACATTACAACTATGATCATCATAGTCCTATCTCAGAAGATTCAGTTTTCTACCACAACCTAAAAAATTGTATGGAAGCCTAGTGGATCCCACTACTACTAGTAGCAAGGACGACTCCAGCTCATCCAGGACACGTTGCTACGCAGAATCGTCAGCCCTGACATCACAAATCAAAATCGCCAGCCATGACGTCTCCCATTATCTTACTTTAAGAAAAAAGTAAGATTTGCCACCTGTCTTTTGAAAAAGCAAATCACTTTGGATAAAGAGATTCGATCTATTTTGTCTGTAATAGATGTAAAAGTAGAACTATTACAAAAGTAGATTCACTGTAAGTCTTAATCCTAACAGACTTTGTAACTGTTTTTTATCAGTTACCTCTTCAGGAAAATTCTTTATTTTTGTAATAATATGTTCTTCTAATTTTAGACCATCATGAGTTAGAATAAGACCTAAAAATTCTATTGTTTCTTTTTCAACTTCTATTTTTAAAGGTGAAAGTATAATTCCATGTTTTTGGAAAATATCACACATTTGTTTTAAATGCTTTTTGTGTTCTTCTTTCTAGAAAACACTAAAATATCATCTATATAGACAATACAAAATTCTTTATAGGGGGCAAAAATCGAATCCATCCATCTTTGATAGATTTGAGGAGCAGTATTAAGCCAAATGGCATGACATTCCATTGATAATGTCCACATGGGGTACTAAACGCAGTTAAAGGTTTTGATTTTTCATCTAATTTTAATTGCCAGTATCCCGATTTACAGTCGAATTTACTAAAGAATTTTGATCCTTTGATTTGATTAATCAAAACATCTTTTCTTGGAATAAAATATCCATCGAATTTTAAATTTTCATTTAATCTTTTATAATTTGAAACCATTCTAGCTTTTCCGCGTTTTATTTCAGCATGATTTCTTACTAAAAATGCAGGACTAGAATGAGGGCTTTTTATAGATTCAATGAGTTTTTTCTCTAATAAATCTTTAATTTGTATTGCAAATTCATCTGTCTATTTTGGTATAGACCATAGGTTTTACCCTAATTATGATGTTTGAATCTTTTAATGTTATGGTACAGTATTGAGGACTTTTATGCCATAATTTTAGTGGGTTGTCACTAAAATTATCTTTGAGGATGGAAAAAAGCCAATGAGATTGACTTAATTCGTAAATAATTTGTGTAACCTCACCACGCTTGCTAGGGGCAAAGCCTTTGTGACATTTAGAGTTATGAACTTGAAGAAGGGGAATGTGGACCAATTCTTCTTTAAGGGAAAGACCAATAAAGCCAATTGTTAAGGCCATTGGTAAATAGGCAGCAATGAAATTGTTTCCTAATAGGAAATCGCTATGCATATTCGGAATACATAAAATTTTAAGAACAATGAATTCTTTATCATTAAGCCAAATAGATATATTTTTTGCCTTTAATTCAATAACTGTTTCTCTGCCTTCAATGCCTTTGACTTTGATGGGATGTTTTATGTTAATCCAATTTTTAGAAGGCAAAGCATTATACCAACAAGCACTTGGCTCCGGTATCCATTAAGACACATAAATTATATGGTTTATAATTTTGAAACATAAAATTTCTTAAGACGTATGTATATCGTCTTTTTCCGTAACTAGGAGAAAATAAAATTTCAGTATTTTTAGACTGAAAATGATAAATTTGAATTGTTTTTAGTTCATGAGGCTGTGTTCCAGGTAGGATGGGAACTTGTATATTTTTAACTGCTATATGTGCTTCGTCTTGAGTTGGGTCGAGAGCACTGGATGTTGATGCTCTAGACTCAATAGGTTTTATAGGAAGCCATTCATCTTTTACAATATTGAAAGAGGCAGTCCTTGTATCTCTAAAATATAAATTATTTCCAGAAGCTTGTATTTCAATCATTTGGGCTTGAGATTTTGGTTTTTGTTCCAAAAGGTCTTTAAATAACCATTGCTTAGGTATTTGTAAATTTTTCCAGTTTATTAATCTTGGTTGGATTTCAGAATCATATGGTTTGGGTTCAAATATTTCAATCAGATTTTTATTTGATTTGTGCATTTTTGTTATGGGTTTAGAGGCTAATTCATGTTCTGTTTGCCAGGTTATGGCTAGGTTATGTGAATCTTTTTTCATTTCTAATCCTTTGGTTTGGATTTTAATTTTTATTGTATCTTCAATGTTTGGGTCGTCTAGTGAAATAAAATAATTTGGTTTTATTTTAAACCAAACAATTCCATAAGCTAGATTGGATTGAATTCCTCCAATCAATGATTGTAAAGGATTTAATAATCTTTGATCCATTACCACAGCAAGTATAGGGGTATCTATACCATTTCTGAATAATCCTGTGATACATACTTGGAGTACACCAATATGAATATATTTTAATTTTAGATTTTCTTTTTTCCATCTTAAAATTTTCTTTTTATCAAACAGGGTTATTTCTGTTGAAAGATTAGATGTGTTTTTTGTAGTAGTGTTTCCAGAAAACGCTTCAAATATTCTTCTTATAACATCCCCAAATTTTGAGCATTGAACAGTGACCTCGGGATACGTGCTAACTGGTTGTAGGTTTGACCAAGTGAAAGTCAACACGATGACTATAATCTAATTAAGTTTGAAGTTAGTAAAAACGTATATGAAGTGCTAAAAATGGTTAGAGATCACATACACTTGTTTTGGGTGTATGTGCTCAATACCAAAGCTTAAGGAGGGTTAAAAGGCTTAGATCCCTAAAAGAGAAGTTATTTCTCTTTTGATAGTTAGTTGGGAGAGAGTTAAGAAGAGAGAGAGGGAGAGAGTAAAGGAGGAGTGATCGCTACGAGTTAATGAACATCTCAATCAGTGACGGGCTTGAGCATTTAGCTATGGATTCGACGTGATAGGAACCGTTGAAGTTAAAGCTAGGAACCCTAGCATTTGAGCCAAGCCATTAAATCAACCAAAGGTTGATTTGAGGTGATTTGATTTCAAATGAACATGTGTTGTACATTAAATTGTTGTTTAAATGATGAATTGATGAAGTAGAAATGAAGGAAAAATGATAAGGAAAAGATTGGAAGAAAAGCCTGCAAAAGGGCTGAGTTTCTGACCAAATGGATTGATTGATTTGGGAAAATCGATTAATCGATTTTGGTATGGAAGTTATCTGGGCAGAGAGGCCTGAAATCGATTGATCGATTTAAAAATTGATCAATCAATTTTTGAATTCGATCAATCAATTTAAAATCAATTAATCGTCTGATCACCTCTAGTGGCTGAAAAATCAAGGCTTGGGAAAACCGATTGATCGATTTGGGATTTTGATTAATCAATTTTGGGAGATTGATTAATCGATTTTGACAGTTTTTGTTGGCTTTTGAATTGGACTTTGAGGTTCAAGGAGGGTCTTATACCTTCTTTATTATATATTTCTTGATGCTTTGCTTATGCTATGGTGTACCATAGGTGGTACGAGTGAACGCAAGCATAAGGAGCCATGTTGGACCTTGATGCTTGGACATTCAAAGACGTGAGGTAGGGAACACCTTGAACATGTATTTTAATTACAAGAGCATGTATATAGTGATATAGAAATGAATGCTAATACTTACAAATGTGAAATCTTTAAATGTGTGTATGTGACACCAAGTAAATAAGTGAAAATGAGACATCCCCAAGGGATGAGAATGTGATAAAGGCATCTGTGTGATGCGATTGACTTAGACATCCCAGCGATGTATGTGATCATGCAAAGCAAAAGTGAATGAGAACTGATAAGGCCTAATATACTATAATTAGCACAATCACACGATGACTAACTATATGTAGTGTACTTTGATACTTTTGATATTTAAGGTTTGAACAGAATACCCCACCGACGTGGCAGGATACCCACGACTGACTCGGCAGAATATCCGTGACCGGTACGGTAGCCAATCCGTACACCAGTTGCACATCCCAGGGATGTTGATATGAGAATAGACCTCGACACCTATAAGAAAGGGACCTGGGTAGTATTAATAAATGAGAAATGATATGAAAACTGTCTAGTTAGACGACGATGGAGGGTATTCCATCGGGTACCCGACTGTGCAACCGTGGGATTTTTGACGATCCCTGTCTCGACGATGCGCTCTCTAACGAAAATATAGAGTCGACACCCGGAGCTTTCGGTGTCCCGGGATACCTAGTTCATTTTTATGAGCACCGAAGTGCTAAAAATATGACTCTGAGTCTGGTCCACACCAAAGGCTCTTGGGTAGGGGCTTCGGTTATCGATCGGGAAGGTGTTAGGCACTCGATCAACCCGCTTGACGCAGTCTCTACTAATGGCCAAAAATAAAATAGAATAAAAGAAAAGAAAATGGTTCTCTCTTGTCCAAATGGGCCTCCAATGCTATTTGTGCCCCTCCGTTCCTACCAAAAATTCGGCGGCGTAACGGCGCAAATGAGAGGGTAGGGAGCGCCAAAAAGAAATAGGAGAAGAAAGGGGAGAGCCGGAGCCCTCGGGCCCTTGTAGCACCATAGAGGAGCCTTGCGTGGCTTGCTTTGAGGAGCTCTTGAAGGCTTCGTATGGTGGAAAATGGGGTTCTAACTCCTAGGACTTAAAGCTAAGAGGTAGGGGATGGAGGCTAGGGGATCACACACACCTAGGCTAAGGGTTTTGGATGCAAGAACAAGCTTGAAATAAGGTTGGGAGGTTCTGGAATTTAGGTTAAAATAATGCACAAAAGGGAGGAAGAACTTCTCACTTTGAGCTCTTTCTCTCTTAAGCAATTTTCTCAACCCCTCAACCAAGGGGTGGGGGGCTCAATTTATAGGAAAGGAGTGGATTAGGAGGCTACTTAGATGCTAATTGGTGTTAGCAATTAGGTAATCTCAAATCTAAGGTTTCCTAGGATTTTGAGAGCCTTGAAAGGTGTGGGAAGGTCCTCCAATGGTGGATGATGGGGAGAGGCCTTAAGCCACTTAAGGGGTTGCAAATAGGTAAGGAATGGGTGCAACAGGACTATCAAAACATACCCCAAGACTGAGATGGCCAACAAGTCAAACCCCAAACACAAAATTTGAGGCAAAACCCAATAACATCGTTTCATATGCGGCGCAACTAATAGTTATCAGGCAAATGTACAAGAAAACAAAGGTTGAACAAGAGCTCGAAGTTGGCCTCATGAGGGTGGGGGGACCCATTTATGCCTAGCGCAGCTATTAGTTGTACCAGGCCATTTCTGGAGGACAAAAGCTTGGCGCAACTAATAGTTGCGCCAGGCAATTTCAGGGGGAAAATGGCTTGGCGCAACTATTAGTTGCGCCAGGCAAAAATCCCTCTAAAAAAGCTCGCTTTTCAAATGGCCATAACTTTTGATATACAACTCCAATTGGGGTGATTCTTAGCTCGTTGGAAAGCTGGAGAAATCCTCTTTCCAATGGTATATGATTTGATATTAGTAGAAGACCTCAGCTAGTCCTGGTGCACCATTCTTCATCCATTGCCCAGTAAGGTTAGGTTTAGGGTTCGGAATGGGTTCTAAGGGTCGGGATTGGTTTCTAAAGGTTCGGGGTAGGTTCCTAAGGGATCTAGGGTAGTTCTTAAGGATTTGGGGGGGTTCCTAAGGGTTCCAAACATGCCATCAAAAGCTCAGAATTTCACCTCTCTCGAAAGGTGTTTCGATCGGGCCTTGGGCCAATTTTGGGTGTCTACAGATGCCCCTCTTTGGTATCCGATCACTAATGATCGTATGCCAAAGAAAAGAGACATCCGAAGAGGCCCAAGGCAATACTAACGGGTTCGCTGTATTCAGAATGAAATTCAAACATCAAGTGAGTAACACGGTGAGAAAATGAAAGCCCTGGAGTGCCAGGCCAATCATTCGTTTCTCAAGGTCATCGGTTCCCAAGCGCTTAGCGACATTACTGGGCATAACCGAGGTGGCATGAGTTGCGAACTCCCTATAGTCGAGAAAGATGTTCACTTCTCGGGATGATCTGGAAGGTGATTGATGTTCGAGATTCATTCTGAATTCAACAGCTTCGTAAGTAAGAGGGGTGATCGACCATATTCAAAGATAGGCGCAAAGTAAACTTACGCAAGGCTCCACAGTTTGCGTCCAACCCTACGAGGCATTTGACGGCCTCATCGGATTATTTGTGGGTGCCCCTGAGAAAAGTAGGGTTCGAGATCTTTGGACGAACCCATCGATCCCAAAGTTTATTTAGCATGACCACCTGAGCGAAGTGAATAGATGTCACAACGCTTTTTAGGAGTACGTGCCATTTTTCAAAATGTGCCCCAGATCCATATGACCCAGAGTATCCAGTTTCGACTTCCTTGAACAGATCCAACCAAACATTGGGCACCTCCCAAAAGGGGGCATCCAATCCTAGCCTCTGTTGACAATGATCATAATCATCAATTAACTATGCATAATCATGCACCCATCAGGGGCAATAAGCAACAACAAAGGCGATGGAAGCCCCGACCCAGACCCACCCGGGTACAATTTACAGGGACAAATGACCATCATACGGATACCCAGACGCAAGGCGTACACTTTACAGGGATACCGCTGCCCATACAGATTTTAAGCCTGCAGAAAATAAAAAGGGAAATGAACCCTTCTGAATGCATGGTTGCACATAGTTTGGTTGACACATAATCTCATTCTCAACAGGTTGGTCTCAACCAACGATTGACCTTTTTCAACGGAGAATCTAAAGCTTAAGACAACTCAAGTTCACACGAATCCAAAGCAGAGCGCTCATTGCTCAAAAGATTTAGCAGTGGAGTTGACCTAATCGAAACATTGACTGTTTGACCGGGACTGACACCGTTGCTCCTACTTTGAAGTAGGATCCATGGATCCAAGCCGAACCTTTGACCTAGGACATTAATTTTGCACATCTGCGTTGTCGATAAAATATTGATATTTCACCGCATCGAAACACGCATGTGCGTTCTGTGGGGAATGTAAATCCATTTTTTCGTTTTCTATCATTTATGTGATTTTTCTTTGAATTTTCTGATGGCTATTTTGTATGTTTTTCGGGATTTGTTTTTTGTTTATTATTTTATGTGAATTTTTTGGAATTAAAAAGCTATTAGTTTATGTGAATTTTTTGAAATTTAAAAGCAACCATTTCATGTGATTGTTTTTTAAATTTATAAGCTATCATTTTATGTGAATTTTTTGAAATTTTCTTGAGTTTTTTGGAATTTTCAAGTTTATAATTTTTTGGATTTTTTGGAGTTTATTATATTTTTTTGTATTTTCTGGCATTTTGAAGCTTATTGTGTTATCCTCCTTTTGGGATTTTGTGACGTCTTTTGTGAATACTTCTGGCTTCTCTGCTGGGGATTTTTTGTAGGACCGAGGTACTTGCTGACCCTGGTCCATTTTTATTTTAGCACGGCTTCCATGGCAAGTCGAAGGATAATCGAAACGCCATCTTGGGGGCGCGTGCATCGGACGGGAGCAGCAGAATGAATCATCCAAGGGGAACGGGGGACCCATTCTTCTCATCTGGCCCAAACCCGGCCCAAGACATGGCCTACATGTCTGGCGCAACTATTAGTTGCGCCAGGCCACTAGAGGCCTCAAAATAGCCTGGCCCAACTATTAGTTGCGCCAAGCAAATGGGGGAAAAAGTTTGCCTGGCGCAACTATTAGTTGCTCCAGGTTTAGCTGGGGGTTTTAAAAGATAGCCCGAACACGGGCTGTGGGGCCTTTTATTCGAATTTTATTTTTTCTTCCCTCTTCTTTCCTGTAACCGAAAACTGCCCTCCCCCCCTACCTAGGGTTCCTTTACATTGCCTCTTTGCGTGCCCATTGCCTTCGTTTTATTCGTGGATTGATCGCGGGTGCGCGCTTAGATTAAAGACCCCTTCTTCTTCATAGGGTAACTATTTAAACTCATTTTTCTTGATTTTTCTTGCTCCTCTATGCGAATGTGATCATGATCTTGCATTTCCTTGATGATAAATGATTTTTATTTTTATTATGAGCATGTTTATTGATGATGAGTTGAGAATTTTTCATGAATAATGCCCCCATTTTTGGTGTTTTATGGTTTCTTTTTTTTTTTGGTGCCTAACATATATATATATATTTTGTGCTCTTTATTTATTTTTATTTTTTTATTTGTTTGTGCATATAGAAGGGATTTCATTTTGTTGTTTTTTTTGTTTGTTTTTTTTTTTGTTGTATATAAAGCAATGATGATGATGATTTTTTTTTTTTTTTTTTTTTTTTTGAATCCTAATTTAAAAAGATATTTTTTTTGGTTTTACTCCCTCTTCCTCTTTCTTTTTCTTTTTTTTTTTGCATTTTAATTAAGGTAGAGGATTTTTTTTTTGTTTCTATTTTAAAGTAAGGGATTTTTTTTGTGAAAGATTTTTTTTTTTGGCTCTTTATTCGAGGTAAAAAAAGAGGTTTTTTTTTGTTTCTTTTTCCTATTTAGGATAAAGGATTTTTTTGTGAAAGATGTTTTTGGGCCTCTTTATTCAAGGTAGAGAAGAGAGATTTTTTTGTTTTCTCTTTTTTATTTAGGATAAGGGATTTTTTTTGTGAAAGATTTTTTTTGGGCCTCTTTATTCAAGGTAAAGAAGAGAGATTTTTTTTTGTTTTCTTTTTTTTATTTATTTAGGATAAGGGATTTTTTTTTTTGTGAAAGATTTTTTTTGGCTCTTTATTCATGGTAAAAAAGAGGTTTTTTTTTTTGTTTCTTTTTCCTATTTAGGATAAGGGATTTTTTTGTGAAAGATGTTTTTGGGCCTCTTTATTCAAGGTAGAGAAGAGAGATTTTTTTGTTTTCTTTTTTCTATTTTGGATAAGGGATTTTTTTTTGTGAAAGATTTTTTTTTGGCTCTTTATTCAAGGTAAAAAAGAGGTTTTTTCTGTTTCTTTTTCCAATTTAGGATACGGGATTTTTTTTGTTTTTATTGAAAGTAAGGGATTTTTCATTTTGCCTTCTTTATTCCTGAAAGTTAAGGAGAAATGGTTTTGGGTGTCTCCCTTTTTTTTTATTAAGGAAGAGGATTTTATTCCTGGTTTTTCTTGTTATTTTTCTACGGGACCTATTTATTTTGATTTTTGATTTTATGGGAAGAGAAAAAGATGTTTTTGTTTGCTTTTGAAAAAAAGGGGAAGGGATTTTTTTTGCATTTTCTCATTTTAATTTTAAAGGGGGTATTTTTATTTACGTGTGTGTATCTTTATGTATTTTTTTGGGAATAGAAAAAGAGGGAAAGGGGTGCGCACACTCACCTTCCCTTGGCGTGTAGCACATAAATGGTTCTTTTATCACTGATCTGCTTTGACGTGACTGTTTTGTTGCTCCAGCATGTCAGGCGGTGAAGAGCACATCCCTGAGGAAGGTCAGGAGCAGGGGCCTGAGATAGTGTATGGTCCGCGAGGGGAGCAATTTATCTGGGTGGAGCGGAAAGCAAGTCCCTGGCTCGAGATGCAGGGTGAGGCTACCCGGGTTGGCCTCTTACATCAACAGTACACTCACATCTCAAACTTCGGCATAGCGGGCAAGGTAACAGATAGGTTCAATTTCTTTCTTTTGCGCAGTTTTACCCTACTTCCGCAATCTGACGTGTATTTCTTTGGGTGCAGGAGCTGCCTACCATTGTATTCCGCGAGGGGTGGCTTGATTTCCATGAGTTCTATCGTTATGTCCCTCCGGTAGTGAAGATCCTGTTGGAGCAGGTGGGCTTTGGAGAGTTTCATCACGCCCCCATGAGAGCATCTGAGCCTATCTGAAGGCTTTGATTGAGAGGTTTCGGCCTGAGACCATGACCTTCCACATGCCCTATGCCGAGATTGCGCTGACGCCTGTTGATTGGGCCATGATTACTGGTATCCGGATCGGGGGGGGGGCCGATCTCCACCTTAGCAGTACCGAGCCGTGAGGACATTACTCGGTTGATCGGAGCCTATCCTCCTTGTGGGCAGACCCACGGCATAGAGGTCAAGATGTCCTGGTTGACCTCCCTTTTTACTGCTGATGAGATGGTGGGCCTGGGTTAGCCGGACCGGGAGCTCTATATCACGCCGGAGCGTGTGATTGTTTTGGCTCGTATCACTCTCCTACTTCTGCTGGGCAAGACCCTCTTTACAAATGCCAGCGGGGGACGAGTCAGCTTGGCCCTATTAAGCGTGATGGACCCTTGGGGCGACGTTCCTAGGTATGATTGGGGAGGGGTCGGATATGCATGGTTGATGTACAACCTAACACGGGTCACGACCGGGGACTCGAAGTCTGTCGTAGGATTTTGGGCTGCTCTAGAGGTAATTCCTCATCCCTTTTATTTTTGTCATTTTTGAATGAAGGGTCTTTGTGTGCTACTAATTTGCTTTTTGTGCCATACTCCCATTTCAGGTGTGGGGATATCACCACTTCTACCCTAGTCGTCCGCTTCTTTCCTCGGAGGTGTTCACCTATCCCCTCCTCAGCAATTGGACCTAGTCCCGGCGCCGTGATGTGGGCCTGAAGCATTTAGAGATGGGCTTGAGGTCTCAGCTTGATTTGATGGTCCCTGAGCAGGTGACAACTTTTCGACCTTTGTTCGCTTTTAGCTTGGACATTTCTTCTTCTCTTTTTTTTTTGCTGAGGTGTTGCCTGCTTGGTGTCTCTTCCTTGGTTACAGATCCTCCCCGACCCGTACATGACGTCACGCTTCTGGGACCGAGCAGCTGTGGGCGCCTCCCGTCTATTCAACAATCACCGCATCATCTTCTTTTACGGGGCATGGGCCCGGTGCTATTATCTGGGGGAGAGGGTGATACACCAGTTCCAGGGCTACTACACCATTCCTGTAGACCCTCTGGCAGATGTTTGGAGTCCTGCTGCTAGCATCGAGGAGCTAACGACGGCTTTCTTCAACCATGGGTACCCCATTCATGCTCTTCAGGTGCCTGGGGACTATCATTATTGGTACGAGTGTCTGCCTCATCGATTCATCCTGCCGCGCTTTGTCCCTAGTGCTAACTTTCTAGCATTTGGCAGCCCGGTTGGTCAGGTAATCAGCTTAGACTAGTTTCCCCTTATATTTTGAATCGGCCCTTGTCTCAGTAGATCTTTTCTTTTATTCCTAGTTTGCTTCGAGAGATGATTCGGATGGTGGAAGTGGGCCAGGTACTGCTGCGTCTGGCGTAGATCCCTCTGGTGCTGGTCCTTCCAGTGTAGGTCCCTCGGGTGATGGTTCCTCGGGTGCCGGTCCATCGGGCACCTCTCAGGCGAATATCCAGTAGCGGCCGTCCGTGATTTATGGGACCTTCCGGTGCCTGGATGATAGTTTCCTCTCGGGCCTCTGTGCTGACGTGGATCCATGAGCCCAACTTTCTGAGGCTGACGGTTGCCTCCCGAGGTGGTTCCAGGGGTAAGTCTTCGGATGTGTCAATCCTCCTCTACTTTGGTTTTCTTCTGCACAAGCTGCTAGGGGTATCTTGACAACTGAACATTATTTCGCAGGACTTCAACTCAGAAATGGAATATGCACAGTATCATCGTCATTTGGCTGAGCTCAGGGAGGTGGAGACGGTGAGTGCCTGACTGCTTGACACCTCTCCTTCCTTTCTTTGTTGTTGGCCCCTGTATTGATCTTGGCCTTGATTTTGCTTTGCAGCGTGCTAGGGCTAAGGAGTCGCGCTCCCTGCTGAGTAGGATCTCGCAGGCATGGTCCAGAGTGGGGGACATGAGGACCTACCAGAGCTCCTCTCGTCGTCGCAAGAAGTCCAAGGGGGCGAGCCAAGAATAGGCTTTAGTCTTTTTTGCTTTTTTTTAAAAAAAAAAAATTCCATACTTTTAAGGTTGGATTTGGATTTGTAGACATTTTATGGGATGGATGATGTGATGATTTTCTTTTGGACATATATCTCTGATAATGCTCTTAATGCCTTTGTTTTGAATTCATGTCATAGCTTCCTTGCTCTTTATGTCTATCTCTCTGCAGGATGTGCTTGCCCAACGCTTCTTAGAAAGCGGTTTTTAAATGCCCCAATGTAGGATCGCTCCTGCACATACCAACGTGATGCATTAAATTGTTAGTGATCGTAAAGGTAGGTGTACAAAATAAACAACAAAAAGGGTGAAAGTCCCCCCTCAAAATAGGTTTGAACATGGCTATAGAGGGGGGGACAGTGGTGTGGCACAACTAATAGTTGCGCCAACAGGATTTGGGGGCCAGAAGATGTTGGCGTAACTATTACTTGCGCCAGGCTTATTTTGGGGAAACAATTCGTTGGCGCAACTAATAGTTGCGCCACCTCAAACCTGGGCGGCAGTGGGTTTTTATATGTCCGAGTGGGCCCAGAAATCAGCTCTTTTTGTTTGACCTGGATCCTTTGACCGGTTCTTTTTGCTCTCATTTTTTTTAAGGCGGGTCCATCACCATACACTGACTTTTATCCTCTCAAAAGATCTTTGTGCGTTCATGGACCCGCTTTCTAACCCTCCCTTACGTGGAGGGCTCGGAGCCGACTTATCCTCTTTGTTGGGTGGGGGGCCCAAATTCTTAATGGCCTGGTTTGGGAGCCTGAATGAGAGTGAGCTCGCTGATTTGGAACGCCTTGGGCTATCTCGCCTTTCTTCCTTCTTAAAGATTCCTCTCCGATGGGAATTTCTTCATGCTGCTACTTCATTTTGGGATGTGAGCTCCCACGTATTTCGTTTTGGGAAGCGGGAGCTGACCCCAACTCTTGAAGAGTTGTCTAATCTATTTGGCCTGAAGCTTCATCGGGTCCTTGCCAGAGTCATGCCCCGACCGGGCTATTCCAAATCTATCCATCTTATTCTCGGTTTGAAGAAATCCGAGTATGAGAAAAGTCTCATCGGGGGGCCTACAAAGTGTTCGCTGAAATTCCTCAAAGAACTTTTCGGCGATGAAAGTCTACGAAAATTGCCAGTTAGGAATGCCTTTAACGTGAAAGCTCTAGCACTCGGTCTCATCTCTGAAATCCTCTTCTACACTGGGGGAGATAGCTTCTCGTTGGCAATTTGTGATGTTTTGATAGAATTGGAGGCGGGCCGGTCCCTGATGCATTTGGTGCTGGCCGAGCTGTATCGATGCCTTGACTCCTTTGCTCTGGGTAAGGATGGGGGTCTTCAGGGATGTCCCTTACTACTTCAGGTTTGGCTGGGTGAGCATTTCGCCGTTCTAGGGCCCGTGCCCCGCTTTTATATCGCCCGAGGTGTGGTGGTTCAATGTTTTCTGGGTAGATGCCACCTACTTCCACAGGGCGACGTGCCAGCTCTGAAACTTTGGTTGGTTGACGCCGAGCTGATATGGAGGCTTCCTTGGTTGGATCGGACCTTCCCGGTGATTCGCTCTAGAGACCATGAGGGCATCACCCTCCCAGGCTTGACCGGCATCTTCTACTTCCCATTTAGTCTGCACAGTTTAGCTCTCGGCGGAGTTCCTTGTGAGGCCGAGCCTCCTTTATGCGATGTGAGTTTTCTAGGGATCATCTGGGGACATGGATCGGATTGCTGCCCTTTGGGAGACGTGTCAGTCGACGCTGATGTGCGACATTGAGCAGGGAGACTCAGTTAAGATTTCTCCTGAGTAAGAGGCATGGCTATTGACTGAGCGACCTGATACGGATGGCCCAGACTCGTCAGAGATCATTGACATTGGGGGCTCCTGGCCAAAGAAAGAGACGGCACTCTGAGCTCGTATCGACTTTCTGGTGGACGAGAAGAGGGTTTTGCAAGAGCTTTTGGTGTATGAGAAGGTTAGAGCCGATACAGCAGAGAGTGAGGTCCTTCGTTTGACAGGATCGCTGAGCCTTGCTTTTGGAGCCGTCGACTCTTCTCGGAAGAGGTTTAAGAGCTTGCATGGACATTGGCTGACTAAGAGGAATGTCCGAGAGGATGACCTTAATGCGGAGATTAGCGCCTTGAAGCGTGAGCTGGGCCGCTGATTCCCTCCTGCACATGGAACTTTTTACACAGATCAAATACACAGAAAAAGGGGCATAAAAACCCTTTTATAGATACACACACATTTTTTTTGTATACATATTTCCTTTATGTATTTTATTATTATTATTATTATTATTATTATTATTATTATTATTTTCGTTTTATACTTGTAAAAAGGAAAGCACGCTAGTCACCACACCGACTATTTTTTGGGATGTGGTGTAAGCAGTGCGAAAGGCAGTTCATTATATACATCTACACGAGCCTTTTGGCTTTTTGGTTGCATTTTTTATTTTGAGCATTTTTGGCCGAGCCCTTTTCATGCAATCGGACCTGAGTGAGTTTCCAGATTTTACCAAGGCCGGAATGTTGATCCCATTGGATTGAGTTAAACCTTTCTCCTTGCCTCGGGTCATACGTTTGACGGTGTGGTTTCACAAAGACAATCTTGGTCGAGACCCGATTTGAACTAGCATGAGCGGCCCAGTCAGATAAGAGGGTACAGGAAGAGTAACAAAAGGTTTTCTCAAGCATCAATCCTTTCAATTAGTCCAAACCTTTCTTTTTTTTTAAATTTTTTCTTTCTTTGTTGTTTTTGTCTCCCCTTTTTTTACCCGTGGCGCCCTTTTGGGTTTTCACCACGTCCATGGGTTCAGCTCTCTTACCCCAAGCGCCCTTTCGGGTTTTCACCTGGTCCGCACAAGCCCGCTGTTTTTACCCGTAATGCCCCTTCGAGTTTTCATCACGTCCATCTTGCTTTGAGCTTGTATTTTCATTTTATTATTTTATTATTTTATTATTTTTTATTTTTTTCAACAGCCACGACATAGACCTTGGTTCCGTCATAGCCGGCTGGATGGGGTTCTGGTGTCGTCTCACGACTCGGCTCATATTGACTTAACTGATATTATGACTACTTGCGAACCTACAAAGAGGGCTTCCTTCAGGGTGTAGCTTGGCCATTGGTTAGGTTAGGATTTGAAGGTATGCTGGGTTAAAAGAATTTCCTTGACACGGCTTCAGTTTTCTCAACATACTTTCTTCCTTGGGGGTTTTACTGTACATGCCCCGTGATTCTTCTAGATTTTTTTGTTCTTTTTGCTTCATTTCAGGCAGTCTCTTTTTGAGTTTTTGCTTTTTCGATTTTTTTTGGATTTTGGTAGTAACTTTATACACATGCATCTTTTCTCTCTTTTTTTTTTGTATAGGTACACATATATATATATTTTTTAGGGGGAATGAGTTTATTGAAAGAAAGGCCCAGCCTCAAATGGGGTAGCAAAGGATATCATCATTTTTAGGGATGCTTTTTGGCTACTGTATTTGGAATGATGACCTCTTTTGGGTAGTTCTTAAGCAGTCACGTATCTGTTTCACCAATACTTACCTTATCACGATTGACTAAGAGTAGAGCCGTCGGACGTATCCAACATTGATGGGCTCAGGAAGTTGATCTCCATCCATGGTGACGAGGCGGATGGCGTATCCCGGCAGCACTTCTCGAATGACGTATGGTCCTTCCCAGTTCGGCTTAAACTTTCCTCTTGGATCGGCGTGGAGGGATGGGAAGATCTTCTTCAGCACAGTGTCTCCTACCTTCAGATCTTGACCGCGGACACGTTTATTATAAGCGGGTGCGATTCGCCCTTGGTAAACTTGGGTATGGCATAAGGCTAGGAGTCTCTTCTCATCCAGTAAGTTCAGCTGATCAAAGCGTGATCTTTCTCTTTCTGCTTCGGGTAAGCCTGATTCCATGAGGATTCGGAGCGAGGGTACTTCAACCTCTACCGGGAGGATGACCTCAGTTCCATACACAAGGAAGAATGGTGTTGCCCCTGTAGCGGTACGAATCGACGTTCGATAGGCCCACAAAGCAAATGGTAGCATTTCGCTCCAATCTCGATAAGTGACGACCATTTTTTCAAGGATGCGGACGACTGTCTTGTTCGCAGCTTCCACGGCTCCATTAGTTTGAGGCCGATAAGGGGATGAGCAATGGTGCTTGATCTTGTATTGCTCACAGAAGTCTCGAATGCGCTTAATCACAAAGTTTGTGCCATTGTCCATGATGATATCTTTGGGTACTCCAAATCGGCACACAATATTGTTCTTGAGAAGCTTCTCGACGTGACTGGCAGTGATGTTGGCATATGACGTCGCTTCTACCCACTTGGTGAAGTATTCAATGGCGACGAGGATGAACCGATGTCCGTTTGATGCTTTTGGATTAATCATTCCGACAACGTCAAGGCCCCAGGTAGCAAATGGCCAAGGAGTGGTCATGCAGTGAAGATCAATGGTAGGAGCGTGTATCAGGCTGGAGTGTTCTTGACACTTGTAGCATTTTTGAACATGTTTGCAACAATCTGATTCCATGGTGGTCCAAAAGTATCCCTGTCGTAGGATTTTCTTAGCGAGCATGTGACCGCTGACGTGGGCTCTGCATACTCCCTCATGGATTTCTTTCATAATATTGACCGCTTCACTTTTAGTAAGGCACCTGAGTAAGATATTATTGTATGATCGCTTGTATAGGCATTCCCCGCAAATGACGTAACCTGTCGCTAGACGTTGAATGGTTCGTCGGTCTGTCTTAGATGTACCCTCTGGGAAAGTCAGGGTCTCGAGGAAATTCTTAATATCTGAGAACCAAGGTGGCTCATCATCAGGCTTTGTAGGTTCCTCAATCTGGAGGCAGAAGGCCGGCTCATTCCTCTGTTCGATCACGATCGACATCATCTCAACACCATAGGGGATTTCAATCATTAACGCCGGAGTGGCTAATGCGTCGGCAAAGCGATTCCTTATCCAGGGGACATATGAGAAAGTCACATCTTGGAAGCAAGCTATCAGATCCTCGAGGTGTTCATGATAGGGGATCAGCTTCTCATCTTTCGTCTTCCAATCACCATTCGTCTGGCATATGATTAACTGCGAATCGCCAAATACTCGAAGGTGAGTTACGTTCAGATCGAGAGCCGCCTGCAGACCAGCGGTGCAAGCTTCATACTTAGCCATATTGTTAGTGCAAGGGAAGTTGAGCTTGATAGAGACCGGTACATGGGATCCTTTTGGTGAAATCAGGATGGCGCCAACTCCTTGGCCCTCGACATTTGTTGCCCCGTCAAAGTGCATTACCCATGATTCTTCTGGTTCTTCTGTATCGTCTTCTGTCATGAACAAGATGTCCTCATCTGGGAATTCAGTTCTTAACGGCTCATAGTCAAGTAAAGGATTATCAGCAAGATGATCAGCAAGCGCCTGCCCCTTGATCGATTTCTGAGTGACGTACATGATGCCGAATTCAGATAATAAAAGTTACCATCGTGCAGTTCGTCCAGTGAGAGCTAGCTTTTCAAATAGGTATTTCAACGGGTCCATCATGGCCAGAAGTAGGACGGCTTGGGATAGTAAGTAGTGGTGGAGCCTTTGAGTAGCCCATACAAGAGCTAGGCATGCTTTCTCCAGATGAGAGTAGCGTCTCATAATCAAGAACTTCTTGCTCGATAGTAGATGGCTCGCTTCTTCTTCTTCTTGTCTCGTCATGCTGACCTAAGACACATCCCATTGAAACTTTCGTTGTGGAGAGATACATTAAGAGTGATCTTCCCGGCTCAGGTGGTACCAAAACAGGTGGATTAAGGAGGTAGCTTTTGATTTTATTGAATGCTGCCTGACAATCGTCGTTCCACTCAGCGGGCGAATTCTTCCTTAGTAACTTGAAGATCGGCGTGCAGATTGGAGTTAGCTGTGCAATGAACCGATTGATATACTGTATTCTGCCCAAGAACCCTCTAACTTCCTTCTTAGTAGCTAGTGGCGGCATTTCAGTGATGGCTTTAACTTTGATTGGGTCGACCTCGATCCCCCTTCTACTGACGATGAACCCTAGCAATTTCCCTGACATAGCACCAAATGCGCACTTCTGTGGATTCAGACGTAGTCGATATTTCCTTAGCCTTTCAAACAGCTTCTTAAGGTTTACCAGATGGTCGCTTCGCTCTGGTGATTTGGCTATCATGTCATCGACATATACTTTAATCTCTCTATGCATCATGTCGTGAAATAGTGCAGTCATAGCTCTCTGGTACGTTACACCGGCATTCTTCAGCCCAAATGGCATGACTCGATAGCAAAAGGTTCCCCAGGGGGTAATGAACGCTGTCTTCTCGCGATCAACCTCTGCCATTTTTATCTGATTATATCCTGAAAATCCATCCATGAAAGAGAGCATCCCGTGCTTAGCTATGTTCTGTGTGGCAGTGGGAAATCGTCCTTCGGGCTCGCTCTATTCAGATTGCAGAAATCGATGCACATGCGGACCTTTCCATCCTTCTTTGGTACTGTACGATATTGGCTAGCCACTATGGGTACTTGGATACCATGAGAAACCCCGCGTCATTCTGCTTGACGACCTCGTCTTTAACTTTCAAAGATCCATTCGGTCGAGACGCCTCACCGCTTGATCGGCTTCATATCGTAGGTAGAGAGGCAACTCATGCTCGACCAAATCGGTATCCAGACCAGGCATGTCCTCGTATGACCAGGCAAAAATGTCTTGGTATGACCGAAGGAAGTCGATCATGCTTTTTCTTTCCTCAGGGGATAGTGATGTTCCAATTTTGGTTATCCTGGGAACCTCTTTAGTTCCTAGATTGATGTCTTCGGTCTCCTCAACAGTGGGGGTAGGGCCATGCTCAAAGTCGGCAAATCGGTCAAGGAGCTCATTGGGGAGCTCCTCGAGGGGGACATCCTCGTCCAGACTCGTGATCCCTACCTCTTCTTGTATTTCTACAGGGAAGGGGTCGATTTCATGTGGGACGGGCATTTTGATTAAGGCATCCTTTTGTGGGACATTTTCTGGAATTTTAAATGACAATGTTTTTGAACTTTGGATTTTTTCAATATTTTTGGGATTTTTGTTTTCTTCCATGTTTTTGAGATTTTTGTTTTCTTCTATGTTTTTGAGATTTTTGTTTTCTTCGGAGACGGGCCCTTGGCAAGGCGGGTTTGCGTATATACAAGGTATTGCCTGCCAAGGGCTTATCTCACTTTTTATAGGTTGTTTTTTTTTGGGAAACAGGCGCCAAACTTTAGGCCACTTCCTGCTTCCAGAGTTTGGGGCAAAGATGCCCAGTTGCGTACCTGAGGGGCCGCTTCTTTACCTGTTGGGATGGAGGGTGCTGACTGGTATGGCTCATTGGAGTGAGCCTCCATCATGTTAATCCCCATTTCATCTGAGATGATATCCTCAAATGTTAAAACGGCTTTGTGATGATTCACCATAGGGGGAGTTTGTTCAGGTACCGACCGACGTTCCTCGAAAAGGGATAACGCGGCCAAGTCTATCTCCAAGCTGGGAAGGGAGATCTGGGGATTGGTGGGATGGACTGGGGCTATGGGTTTGTGGGGGGTTAAATGGGTTGCCCTATTCTGATCGATTTTTACGACCCCTGCGCTGATAAAGGAATCCCTGATGTGCGGCCTAGGGTGAGGCTTCTCCTCTATGTTGATTCCTCGAGCTTTTGCTGTTGCGGTGACCCTAGCTTTTTCTTTGGCCTCTCGGACCTCCTCCTCCGTGTGCTTGTATCCTAACCCGAATCTTACTTTTTGTCCTTTAGCCACAATTGGCTCCCTTCTGCCTTGCAATCTGGGCCCAAGTCCTCGGCCTTTCTGATAACCCCACTCTTGGAGCATTGTCACGGCCGCCACCATACCGCCTCCCATCTTAGACATGATGCCCTTAATAGGCTCTGGGAGTATCGCCGATACCTCATACTCGAAACTGTGGAGATCGACATCCTCGGCAGTGTGTGGTATATCCAACATGTTGGGTTTCTCCACACTGTTGGTAGCTTTTTCTTTCTCACTATGCCCCTCCCCAATGATTGTAACAATTTTGTGCCCAGACACGAATTTGAGCTTCTGGTGCAAAGTGGAAGGTATGGCTCCGACCTCGTGCAGCCATGGGCGCCCCAATAATAAGTTAAAGGAAGATTTAATATCCATGACTTGAAACAAGATGGAAAAGGTCATTGGCCCTATCAACAGCTCAAGATCAACTTCTCCCATTATTTCTCTCCTGGTATTGTCAAACCCTCTGGCGCTAGTTCTGGTGGGCCTTAACATGCAAGGATCGACCCCTATCTTGGTGGCGATTCTCAGCGAGCAAATATTTAATGCTGACCCGTTATCAATTAATACTAAGGGAATGATCATATTTCCAGATTTAACAATTATATTCAAAGACTTGGAATGGCTACACCCTTCTTCTGGCAAATCAGCATCAGAAAATGAAATGGCATTCGGAGCCATCACTTGCCCAATTATTTGTCCAACTTCATCATGGCTGACCTAGAGCGATACATGCGCATTCTTTAATGCCCCCATTAATGCTTGGAAATGGAGTGGGGACGTCATCAGTAGATCCCATACAGTGATATGGGTTGGCATTCTTCTCAGCTGAGTCTCCAATATGTGTTCTCGACTCATCTTCTCGAAGGGGTTCACCGCGCTATCTTTCTTCCCTTCGGGTTGGGCTTTCTTCTTTGTTGGTACTTCCGTCGCTTTGATATCCTCCTGCATCTATTAACAAAATTCCATCGCCTTCTCTACTATGCACAAGATTGACATTTGTTTGTTCGTAGCTCAGTGGGACCTGATGAGGATCATAGGTTAGTCCCGAGAGCTGGAAAGGTATGGCTGCCGGTGCTTGAGGTATTGGTACTGTGGGCTCAGGAGGTGGGGGCAATACTTGATTCACCTTGGTGGTAGTGGGTTGGGTGGAAAGATTAGGCCAAATGGGAGTGGTGAAGCTTGAGTGTGGTGGCACTGGAGGGAAGGGGGTAAAGGTGGGCCATTGATAGTTGATGGGTGTTGACAGCAGATGGGGGGTCTGAAGGGCTGTCAGGTAATTGACAGGGGTGATGGGGTTCGCAAGCGGAACTTGGGGTGACGGGGCGGGCGCAGCCCATTGATAACTAATGGGTGTGGGTGTTGGATTGGGGGCCTGGTAGCTTAAGGGGTAATTGATGGGGGTTGTGGTGTGGGGCGCCAGTTGGAATGGGGCGGGCGCCGGCCATTGGTAGTTGGTGGGTGAGGGTAGAGGAGTGCGGGTTTGTTGACTCATTGGATAATTTGTGGTGTATGGTTGGTATGCATTTATATTTACATAATTAACAGGTGTGGTGGATGGAAAATATGTCCTGAGATCCAAAGGTTCGAATTGCGGAGTCGGGTTGGGAAAATAATCTGACAAATTTAAGGGTTCAACAACCCCGACATTCCTTTCCTCAATATTTTTTAACAGCGGTGCTACATTACTCTCCCGATCACTGATATAATCGGACGGGTCAAACTCAAACTCTTCCTCATCCTCTATCATTCCGATGGTGGGTCTGGGACCTGCTCCTCTTGTGGGATGTGGGGGTAGTGGCACCTGATGAATATTAGCGTGCTGAGAGGGTGCAGGGGGGATGATTTTCTCGACATCGATCAAATCTTGGATCGCGTGCTTCAAGGGGAAGCAGCGATCAGTAGGGTGACCCGAACCCTGATGAAAATTGCAGTGGGTATTCGGGTCATAGTTCTTCGAGATTGGGTGAGGGGGAGGTTCTGGTTGGCGAATAGTAACTAATCCCTTTTCCACCAACAGGGGTAAAAGTACACTCAATGATTGCCCCAGAGGCGTAAAAACTCGATCGTAGCTGGCTCTCCTTTGCTCCGGAGTCATTTGCATTCCTGGCCCATTCTCCATTCTCTGCGTCTGCTCAGGCCTAACTGGTGCTAGTGGAGCTGCCTGAAATTGAAACGGAGTAGTATTATTATTGGGCCTAACGCTCAACATCGCCTCGCTCTCTTCTCCTCCGCCGTAAAATCTTCTAACTCCACTGGGTCCGCTCGGTGTGCTCTTATTTAGATGCCCCTCCCTGATGGCATCCTCACATCGATTGGTATTTCTCACCAAATCGGCAAAACTAGACTGCTGCTAGTATACCAAGAAGTCTGAAATTACTAGCAGAGTGCTCTTCGAAATCATCTCTATCTGTTCTTCGTCGGGTATTCTATTCCTGATCTTAGCTGCCAGCGCTCTCCATCGCCCCAAGTAGTCGCTGAAGGTCTCGTTCTGATTCTACTTTAAACGAGCCAAGTCGGACTTACGCGGCTCAATGTCTATGTTGTAGACATACTGTTCTTGAAAGAGGTGCGTTAAGTCTCTCCATGTTTTCATCATAGATGGTTCTAAGGATGAGAACCATCTCAAAGCCGGCCCAGTCAAACTTTTCTGAAAGACTTTTATTAGTAGTCTTTCATCCTCCCCGTATTGGCACATGTCCCCACAATAGGACTTGAGGTGTGCAATAGGATTGCTCGTGCCATTATATTTATCGAAGGTGGGCATTTTAAACTTGGGGGGCAAGGGGACCTCAGCGAACAGGCATAGGTCTGTGAAGTCCATGGCGTGGATTTCAGCACCACCCATTTTCATCAGTTGTTTCTGTATTTTATCCATCTGCTCTTTCAGCTGCTCTAATTCTTTTGATATGGGGGCCGCTTTCTCGGCCGTTAGTCGGACCTCGCTCTGTGCTACCAAGGGGTGGGTAATTATGGGAGGAGGGTGAAGGCTGGTCAATGCCCCAGCATAGGCCCCGCTATTTCTAATCTCGTCCTCTTCATACTGCTGGTCGGCATAATGTCCAGCGAGGGCGGGATTCTCCTGTTGTTGTTGCATGGGCTGGATGGGAATGATATGAGTGGGGGTTGGGTGAGCCCATTGGGGGTGAAGGACGGTCTGTTGGGTGATGGGGATTTGGTTTTGAGGTGGGGCCTGATGGGGCCATTGGGCATGGGGGAAGGTTTGGACATGGCCTTGGGGAGTGAGGCCATGGGAAAATTGGGTTTGGCCTGGGTGCGGAGGTTGGGTTAAAAGTTGGGGGTATTGTGGAAGGTATGAGTGTGGGGTTGGGGTTTGGGCCATGAACCCTTGATCATTTTGGGTCATGGGCCACTGATGAGTTTGGGCCAGGGACCCTTGGTAGGTTTGGGCCATGGGCCCCTAGTAGGTTTGGGCCATGGGTCCTTGATGGGTTTGGCCCAGTGGGCCTTGATGGGTCTGGGCCGTGGGCCCTTGGTGGGTCTAGGCCATGAGCCTTGATGGGTTTGGGTCATGGGCCCTTGGTGGGTGTGAGCCATGGGCCCTTGGTGGGTCTAGCCCAGTGGGCTTTGGTGGGTCTAAGCCATGGGCCCTTGGTGGGTCTGGCCCAATGGGCCTTGATGGGTATGGGTCATGGGCCCTTGGTGGGTCTGGCCCAAAGGGCCTTGATGGGTCTGGGTCATGGGCCCTTGAGGGTTTTGGATTTGATGGGTTTGGCCCCATGGGCCCTGAGAGATATGGGTAATGGGGTTTTGGGCTGATGGGCCTTGGAAATCATGGGTGGTGGGGTATTGGGCCATGGGGCCCTGATGTATATGAAAAAGGGGGGTTTGGGCCAATGGGCCTTGGGGTGTATGGAAGGTGGAAGGTTGGGCCATGGGGTCTAGGGACATGTGGGTGATGGGGGTTTGGATGGTGTGGATTATGGGGGGTTGATGGGGGTCATGGATGAGTAAGGCATGGAGATTAGCTAGGGTATGGGAGGGGTTCATGGATGTCGGGTGTGGAGGAGAGGTGACTTGGGAAGCCTTCCATGCAGAGTAGGCTTGGAACTTCTCCTCCATCATGGCCATGGAGGAAGGATCGGAAGTGGATGGTGGATTTAATGGATGGTTGGGTATGGATGGGGTGGATGTGAGGGGAAAATTGGGCATGGCCCCGGTAGGTGATGGGATATGGGAGGGGTTAAAGGAATGGGGTGGAGCATTGGTAAAGGGGGATGGGTTGGAGATGTTAAAGATGATGGAGGGTAAAGGGTGGGTGCTTGGGAAAAATTGGGCATGGCCTCGGTAAAAATGGGCATGACCCGTGTAGATGGGGGGATTTGTCGGGGGTTGGTTAGGGCGGAGGTGACATAGGTGAATGAGGGCGGATCGGGTCTATAGGGGGATGATGGGAATTGGGGCATGGATGTGGATTGGGAGAATGGGTTAGGGTTTTGCATGGGCATGGTTTGGGCAAAGGATGGAGAATGGGGGGTTGGACTTTGGATATTTTGGGGGGTGGTGGATGGGAATATGAGGGCGCCAAATGGGCCGGTAACGGTAAAAGAGGGTTGGGTGAGGGGGATGGTGGAAAAGACTTCTCCCGAATGGGAGTGGGTTGGAGAATGGGGTGGGGATGAGTCGGGATCGGTGTAAACCGGGTCCACTACCCACGACATCCTACCGGAGCAGGTCGGGTAAGGGTGCCTTGGATAAGGCCTGAAAATCCTCCTCCTTCTTCCCTTACGGGATGACGGAGGGCAAGATGATGCCGTTGTACCGGCACCACAAACTATCTATTTCTTTTTGGGTTTTAATTTATTTATTATTATTGAATTTTATGAGAATTTTTTGAAAAACAAAGGTTCCAAGGCCTTGGAATTCCCTTTTCGGGTGGCCCTCGTACCTTGATTCAAGACCCGCAGTGATGATCCCGATGCACTTCGGAAGAATCGAAGGAGAACCTTCGATCTATTGAAGGCACAGAAAATGAGGCAAACAACCCGATTCCTCGGAATGAGCCAAAAAGAAGTTGCCCTCTTTTTACCGGCGGGGGCGTATTGGGTGTTGGAGATGACGGGGCCTAAACCAGGCACTAAGCGCACTGATCGGGGAACTCGGGAGGTGGAAAGGCCACAGATTCGGGCTGGGGGGGCTGTCAGGCAGACCTGGCGCAACTATTACCCACGCCAAGGTGCCAGGGCAACTTTTTTACACTGGCGCAACTATTAGTTGCGCCAAGGTAAAAAAGTGGAGTTTAAAGCTGGCGCAACTAATAGTTGCGCCAGTTATAAAATCCATATTTTTGTGCTGGCGCAACTAATACATGCGCCAGCCAAAAACAGAGGCTCCAGAATGTTTGATAGCAGCCACAGTAGCCCAAAATGAGTCTCTTTTTTTTGGCTTTTGTGGAAGCTAGGCTTCCGGGAACTGAGCAGTTTTCTTGATGACCGATTCTCTCCTCACCGACGCCTAAAGGATTGAGTCCGGTATAACTCGCTAGCGCGCTCCCCAAGGGTTTTAAGCTTTGTAGGAATGGGAACCCACCCGATATACCTCCGGCGCAAGCGCCTTCTCAAATACTAGGTGGGCTGGGACTTTTCTGAATCATCACCACTAGGGGCTGCCGCCATACTATGACTCAGGTGTTTGTATGTGTGCCTAAACCAACCCTTTTGAAAAATCTACCCCGCAAAATAAATTAATTAAGCTCCCTAACTTGGTTCAATTTTAATTTTTCAAAACTTTTCTCTTTTTTTGGAAGTTTTCTTTAGTTCAAAGACCGGGGGTGATTATCCCGTGCTGCCACTACGGGCCGACGTCCACTGTTAGGATATGAATAAAAAAAAAAAGACGGGGCCAGACAAGCGACTAGGCGGGAAATATAAAGTGCTGAAATTTAAAAGATGCCAGTCAAGTGATTAGGCAAAATTTTTTTGAAATTTAAAGTGGAAACGTAGGGGTGAGTAAAAGAAAGGTGCCAGTCAAGCGACTAGGCAAAAATTGCTGAAATTTAAAGCGGAATCGTACGGGTAAGTAAAAATGGTGCCAGTCAAATGACTAGGCAAAAATTACTGAAATTTAAAGCGGAATCGTAGGGGTAAGTAAAAAAGGTGCCAGTCAAATGACTAGGCAAAAATTACTGAAACTTAAAGCGGAATCGTAGGGGTGAGTAAAATGACGTAATCGGAGGGGTGAGTGACAAAAAAAACAACAAAAATAATAAAAAAATAGCAATAAAATGTTAGAAAATATAAAAAAAAAAATGAAAAAGGCCTAGTTCAAGGGGAAGCTCTACTAGCTATTCCCCAGCAGAGTCGCCATCTATGCAACCGTGGGATTTTTAACGATCCCTGTCGCGACGATGTGCTCTCTAACAAAAATATAGAGTCGCCACCCAGAGCTTTCGGTGTCCCGGGATACCTAGTTCATTTTTATGAGCACCGAAGTGCTAAAAATATGACTCTGAATCCGGTCCACACCAAAGGCTCTTGGGTAGGGGCTTCGGTTATCAATCGGGAAGGTGTTAAGCACCCGATCAACCCGCTTGACGCGGTCTCTACTAATGGCAAAAAATAAAATAAAATAGAATAAAAGAAAAGAAAATGGTTCTCTCTTGCCCAAATGGGCCTCCAATGCTATTTGTGCCCCTCCGTTCCTACCGAAAATTCAGCGGCGTAACGGCGCAAATGCGAGGGTAGGGAGCGCCAAAAAGAAATAGGAGAAGAAAGGGGAGAGCCAGAGCCCTCGGGCCCTTGTAGCACCGTAGAGGAGCCTTGCGTGGCTTGCTTTGAGGAGCTCTTGAAGGCTTCGTATGGTGGAAAATGGGGTTCTAACTCCTAGGACTTAAAGCTAAGAGGTAGGGGATGGAGGCTAGGGGATCACACACACCTAGGCTAAGGGTTTTGGATGCAAGAACAAGCTTGAAATAAGGTTGGGAGGTTATGGAATTTAGGTGAAAATAATGCACAAAAAGGAGGAAGAACTTCTCACTTTGAGCTCTTTCTCTCTTAAGCAATTTTCTCAACCCCTAAACCAAGGGGTGGGGGGCTCTATTTATAGTAAAGGAGTGGATTAGGAGGCTACTTAGATGCTAAATGGAGTTAGCAATTAGGTAATCTCAAATCTAAGGTTTCCTAGGATTTTGAGAGCCTTGAAAGGTGTGGGAAGGTCCTCCAATGGTGGATGATGGGGAGAGGCCTTAAGCCACTTAAGGGGTTGCAAATAGGTAAGGAATGGGTGCAACAGGACTATCAAAACACACCCTAAGGACTGAGGTGGTCAACAAGTCAAACCCCAAACACAAAATTTATTAGTTGCGCCAGTGCAAATGTACAAGAAACAAAGGTTGAATAAAGAGTCTGAAGTTGGCCTCGCGAGGGGTGGGGGGACCCATTTATGCCTGGCGCAGCTATTAGTTGCGCTAGGCCATTTCTGGGGGACAAAAGCCTGGCGCAACTAATAGTTGCGCCAGGCAATTTCAGGGGGAAAATGGCTTGGCGCAACTATTAGTTGCGCCAGGCAAAAATCCCTCTAAAAAAGCCCGATTTTCAAATGACCATAACTTTTGATATACAACTCCGATTGGGGTCATTCGTGGCTCGTTGGAAAGACACAGAAGTCCTCTTTCCAATAGTATATGATTTGATATCAGTAGAAGACCTCAGCTAGTCTTGGTGTACCATTCTTCATCCATTGCCCGGTAAGGTTAGGTTTAGGGTTCGGAATGGGTTCTAAGGGTCGGGATTGGTTTCTAAAGGTTCGGGGTAGGTTCCTAAGGGATCTAGGGTAGTTCTTAAGGGTTTGGGGGGGTTCCTAAGGGTTCCAAACATGCCATCAAAAGCTTAGAATTGCACCTCTCTCGAAAGGTGTTTCGATCGGGCCTTGGGCCAATTTTGGGTGTCTACACCGACTCTATAGAAAGTTGGGGAATATTTAAGTTACGGATTTAAGTCGTTAGGCCAAATCAGTATGATTTATGAGCAGTTTGAGAATAAATGAAACATGTAAGGTAACGGTAATAATAAATGCATCTTTTCAGCTATTTAAACTGCTTTCTTAGAAAATTCATTGATACATCATGCTGTTAATATCATGGAATATATATGAGAATTTGACTTATATGTTCATTGTGTTGTTTCCCTATTGAGCTAGGATGTAGCTCACCGTTTAGATTATACGGCTTGGTATGTCAAGCCTTATTTTGAGAAAACATGCAATTTAATGATATATTCTTTCGGCGAGCCATCTAGGGGGATTGATGAGATGTCACTGAGGGTTCAGGTGGCTCCTACTCATGCAAAGGCATGAGATCAGAACCATCTTTTGGGTTATATATCTTGGAGTTTATAGGTAGAACTAGAGATTTATTTGGGTATCAGTTCTTATGCGCCTTATTTCTCTTTATTATTGCTTGTTATATCAATGTTTTGTACAGATTGATGGGGAACGGCCTAGTGGATCGTGTTGATGGCACGAGTTTTGAGGTGTCAAAATCTAGGCTATCACAATTGGTATCAGAGTTGTTTCTTTTAGAATTCTGACAATTCTCGTTGTTGTCAGAGCATAGGGACTTCTGCTATCGAAACTTTGGTTTCACTTATAGACCGTCATGTCTTCTAGGGGGAGAGGCCGACCCAGGGGCGGTCATGATAGAAATTTACGTAGTGGAGATGATTACATCTCGCCTACGAATAGAGTACTGATGGGAGATAGAGGAGCTTCAAGAAGTGGTGGTCAAGAAAATTAGGACCATGAAGAGAGCCGAGAAAGAGATCGTCAGAAAAGGGATCAGAGGGAACAAGAAAGGATTAGGGAAATAAATGAAGAGAGGGAAGAGCGTCAGCGGATGATGCATACAATGGAAATCATGGCAAAGGTCATGGCACAACAAGCAGCATCCTTGGCAACTCACAATCCCAATGATCAGCATTTGCCACCTATACCTCCAGTAGGTTTTGCACAGCCAGTGCCCTCTGCATTTATCGAGTTTAGGAGGATGCGTCCTCCTAGCTTTTCAGGGCAGGCAGAGTCGATGGCTGCTGAGAATTGGTTGAGCGAAATGGAAAAGGTATTTAGTGTGCTAACATGCACGGAGGATGAGAGTGTCCGATGGGCAACTTACATGCTAGATGGGGAGGTAGGGCCTTGGTGGAAGTCCGTTTCTAGGACTAGGGCTCAGGAAACCCCAAGAATGCCTCGGACATGGGACGAGTTTGTAGAGGAATTTAATAAACAGTATTTTCCCGAGGTAGTGAGAAGTCAGATGGAGATACAGTTTCTACAGCTTCTTCAAGGGAAAATGACAGTTAGAGAGTATGGGGTTGAATTTATGCGACTTTCTCACTTCGCTCCTAATTATGTGATTACAGATATGATGAGAGCCAAGAGGTTTCAACACGACTTAAGGCCAGATATTAGTGGAGGAGTTGCACCTTTTCAGTTGAAGACCTATGGAGAGGTCATAAGTAAAGCTTTAGTTATTGAGGAGGAAAATAACGATCGATACCGCCAAAGGGAACAAGGGAGAGGAAACATAGATCAAAGTAGGGTTGGGAACTACGAGCTGGTGAACAAAAAGCCGAGATTCATAGCACATAATCAGAGGCAGACATTCCAACCTGATTTTGTTAGACCAGTGCAGCAAGCGAACTATTAGTGACAACCAGTGCTTGCGTCAGGGAGGCAGATAAGGTACGAGAACCCTGCTATCACTACGAGAGCCACAGTTACACAGAGTTTCTCGAGAGCCGCTTCGTCTACACCAGTGGAGACTTGTGCCAAGTGTGGCAAGTCTCATAAGACTATTGACTGCGGGCAAGGAACTAGGGGTTGTTACAAATGTGGCAAGGTGGGCCACGTGATCAGAAATTTCCCCGAGGTGGACAAGGAGAGGACGGCTTTAGTTTCAATGCCACGACTGATACAATCAAGGAAGCCGGTCGTCCAAGGGAGAGCCTACGTGGTCACAGCTCAAGAAGCCCAAAATACAAACGATGTGATCCAAGGTGAGATTTTTCTTTTAAATAAAGAATTTCAATTCTTAAAATTTTTTAGATAGAGAAGGTGCATTAATAAAGAAGTCAAATAGACTAACTCTCTTGTGAAAAATAGAAATTTTGATAAAATAGAAATTTTGATATATGTAGTGTGATATATATGTATATATATGTATGTGGGTGCTATAGGTACCTTGTACTTGTATGAAAAGGGGAGCAACGTAAAGTACGAAGCTTAAGTGTTGATAGACCCGGGATCTACACACTCATTTACTACTCCGTGATTTGCTAAAAAGATGAAGCTTCAACCGGAGATTTTAGACTTCATCTTAGCAATGTCTATTCCGACTGGGAAATCGGTCGATGCGGAAAGAGTTTGTAAATCAGTGATCGTATGCATCATGGATGGAGATGTCATCGACGAAGCTCTTTTTACCGACCCCAATGTCGAGGGCAAAACCCAATGGGCCCGACATTATCTTACTAACGCGGGGCTCGGGAATCTATTGAACCCTTTACATGGATATTTTTACCCTAGACTTGTACGCCTATTTTACCAAAACCTAAAGGCGAGACGAGTTGATGACACGGTTACGACCGAGATTGACGGTCGTAGCTACACATTTCATGCCGACATGTTCATGAATCCCTAGAGTGCTATCTCACCCATGTACCCGAAACCACCCTTTATCGACCTTTTGATGAGGAAGTTCCTTTTGAAGAAATACTGACCGAGATGACTAGGGGTAGAAGGGATCCGGCAAGTCCATACAGAGGGTAGACTTACCTCCTTACATGTGGATGCTGGATTCCATCATTAAATGAAACCTTTACCCCATGCGCCACGACACTGAGCGGGTAGAGTTGGTCCAACAAGCCCTTTACGCGGCATACCACAGGCGTTGGTTCGAAGCTATCAAGCTCGTCATAGAGGGGAAGGTTTGTATAAAAGGAAAGATGATAAAGGGTCCTTTGAGACCTAAGGAGAGGATGCCCTACGCTCGCCTGATATCGAGCATGCTAGAATGCTACTCTGACGCCCTAGAGTATGCCATTTCACCTGTTGAGACGAAGGCTACTGACCACGTGAAGCATTACTCCATCGCTTCATGGGGCCGTAGCTATAACATGTTGAAGAAGGCCCTACCAGTCGAGGAGCACACCCTGTTGTACCACCAGTTGAGGGAGGCCAGCTTCATGATTCAGTGCCACCTCAGGAGCGGCCTTCGGTGCCACCTCATGCGCCTTCACAATCAGCAGCTACTACACCTACCTCATCCTATCGGCGACGAGCCACTCGCCCCGTGCCTACATCACTATAGAGGATGTGTTGGCCAGGATGGAGGCCAACAATCAACAGATGAATCGGCGCATGGATTTCTTGATGAACCATACCATGCAGTACATCTATCCCCATGATTTTCAGCAGCGTCTCATGGAGGAGCAGACATGGACTCCAGGCGCATCTGTTTTGGGTGTAGCTACGCTGACACATCTGGTTTGGGAGAGATTCCACTGCCATACCTTTGAGTTCATTTTTGGGGATGAAAATTCCCAAGGTGGGGAGAATGTAACATCCCCAAATTTTGAGCATTGAATAGTGACCTCGAGATGTGTGCCGACTGGTCGTAGGTTTGACCAAGTGAGACTCAACATAATGACTACGATCTAATTAAGTTTGAAGTTAGTAAAAACGTATACGAAGTGCTAAAAATGGTTAGAGATCACATACACTTGTTTTGGGTGTATGTGCTCAACACCAAAGCTTAAGGAGGGTTAAAAGGCTTAGATCACTAAAAGAGAAGTTATTTCTCTTTTGATAGTTAGTTGGGAGAGAGTTAAGAAGAGAGAGAGGGAGAGAGTAAAGGAGGAGTGATCGCTAGGAGTTAATGCACATCTCAATCAGTGACGGGCTTGAGCATTTAGCTACGGATTTGACGTGATAGGAACCGTTGAAGTTAAAGCTAGGAGCCCTAGCCTTTGAGCCAAGCCATTAAATCAACCAAAGGTTGATTTGAGGTGAGTTCTTGTTTGGTTCCAAATGAACATGTGTTGTACATTAAATTGTTGGTTAAATGATGAATTGATGAAGTAGAAATGAAGGAAAAATGATAAGAAAAAGATTGGAAGAAAATCCAACAAAAGGGTTGGGTTTCTGACCAAATTGATTGATCAATTTGGGAAATCGATTAATAGATTTTGGTCTGGAAGTTATCTAAGCAGAGAGGCCCGAAATCGATTGATCGATTTGCAAATCAATCAATATATTTTTGAATTCGATTAATCAATTTAAAATAAATTAATTGTCTGAGCACCTCCAATGGCTGAAAAATCAAGGCTTGGGAAAACCGATTGATCGATTTGGAAAATCGATCAATCGATTTTGGATTTTTGATTAATCGATTTGGGATCGATTAATCGATTTGGGATTTTGTTTAATCGATTTTAGGAGATCGATTAATCGATTTTGACAGTTTTTGTTGGCTTTTGAATTGGACTTTGAGGTTCAAGGAGGGTCTTATACCTTCTTTATTGAATCTTTCTTGATGCTTTGCTTATGCTATGGTATACCATAGGTGGTATGAGTGAACGCAAGCATAAAGAGCCGTGTTAGACCTTGATGCTTGGACATTCAGAGACGTGAGGTAGGGAACAGCTTGAACATGTATTTTAATTATAAGAGCATGTATGTAGTGATATAGAAATGAATGCTAATGCTTACAAATGTGAATCTTTAAATGTGTGTGTGTGACACTAAGTAAATAAGTAAAAATGAGACATCCCCAGGGGATGAGAATGTGATAAAGGCATCTATGTGATGCGATTGACTTAGACATCCTAGGGATGTATGTGATCATATAAAGCAAAAGTGCATAAGAACTAATAAGGCCTAATATACTATAATTAGCACAATCACACGGTGAATAACTATATGTAGTGCACTTTGATACTTTTAATATTTAAGGTTTGAATAGAATACCTTACCGACATGGCGGGATACCCACGACTGACTCGGCAGGATATTCGTGACCGGTATGGCGGCCAATCGTACACCAGTTGCACATCCCAGGGATGTTGATATGAGAATAGACCCCCTCGCCTGTGAGAAAGGGACCTGGATAGTATTAATAAATGAGAAATGATATGAAAACTATCTAGTTAGACGACGATGGAGGGTATTCCATTGGGCACCGGACTCTATAGAAAGTTAGAGAATATTTAAGTTACAAATTTAAGTCTTTAGGCCAAATCAGTGTGATTTATGAGCAGTTTGAGAACAAATGAAACATGTAAGGTAACAATAACAGTAAATGCATCTTTTCAGCTATTTAAACTGCTTTCTTAGAAAATTCATTGATACATCATGCTATTAATATCATGGAATATATGTGAGAATTTGACTTATATGTTCATTGTGTTGTTTCCCTATTGAGCTAGGATGTAGATCGCCCTTTAGACTATAGGTCTCAGGTCTCGTGCTTGCGGCTACTGAGGCTTCGGGAAACATAGATCCGGGAGATTCGGATTACGTGCCCGGGGAAGATTTGAAGCCTCCTCCTGAAGACTTCTTCTAAAGGACTCGTTATGTACTTTGAGATAGTTTTGAGAGCATTCTGTACGGCTTGGTATGTCAAGCTTTATTTTAAGAAAACATGTAATTTAATGATATATTCTTTTGGCGAACCATCTAGGGTGATTGATGAGATGTCACTGATGGTTCTCATGCAGAGGCATGAGATCAGAACCATCTTTTGGGTTATATATCTTAGAGTTTATATATAGAACTGGAGACTTATTTGGGTATTAGTTCTTATGCGCCTTATTTCTCTTTATTATTGCTTGTTATACTAATGTTCCATACAGATTTATGGGGCATGACCTAGAGGATCGTGCTGATGGCACGAGTTTTGGGGTACCAAAATTTGGGTTGTCACAGTTTTCCTATTGAGCTAGGATATAGCTCACCCTTTAGACTATACGTCACAGGTCTCATGCTTGTGGCTGCTGAGGCTTCAAGAGATGTAGATCCGAGGGATTCAGATTATGTGCCTGCGAAAGATTTGGAGCCTCCTCCTGAGGACTTCTAAAGGACTCGCTATGTACTTTGAGATAGTTTTGAGAGCATTCTGTACGGCTTGGTATGTCAAGCCTTATTTTGAGAGAACATGTAATTGAATGATATATTCTTTTGGCAAACCATCTAGGGTGATTGATGAGATGTCACTGAGGGTTCGGGTGGGTTCTCCTGCTCATGCAGAGGCATGAGATCAGAACCATCTTTTGGGTAATATATCTTGGAGTTTATATATAGAACTGGAGATTTATTTGGGTATCAGTTCTTATGCGCCATATTTCTCTTTATTATTGCTTGTTATACCAATGTTTCGTACAGATTTATGGGGCACGGCCTAGAGGATCGTACTGATGGCACTGGTTTTGGGGTGCCGAAATCTGGGCTGTCACACTTCTAGAAAAGATTGTCTAAAAGAGAAATTTTATATATTTTTTCTTTATTAAGTTTTTATTGTAACTCGAATTCTCGAAGTTGTTCTTTAGAGAAAGATATTTCTTTACCTATTACATCTTTTAAAGTAATCAGTTGATGTTCTTCATCTGAGGGTTCGACGACATTTAACATAAAGATTAGATCATCAATATCTGTATCTGAATCTATTTCAGATTCTAATTTGTAAATGATACTGTTATCATCACTTAATAGTTCTTCACCAAAATAAACATCTAGATCTTCTTCATCTAAATATATAATTATTTTAGAGGTATTCTTTCCTCGTTTTGGACATTAAGGAGCATAATGTCCTTCTTCATTGCAAATAAAGCAACGACATTTCTTTTTAGTCGTGGTTGATTTATCTATTTTTTCAGACTATTTTTTCCTTTTAATATATTTTTTATTTTTAATAAACTTTTTCTTTTATTCCAAGGTTTCCATTTGAATTTTTTCTTCTTAAAACCTTTCTTATATCCCTTTCGTTTAGGGATATTACACCCTATTTTCCAATTTTCTTGGAGGATTTTATCATAGTATTTATGACCAAAGTTAGAATTCGTGATTTGATTCTTAACTTATTTTTTAGCTTTTATTTCTAAGCATCTATCTGTTATTGAGCGTAGGACAAAGGATGTTCTAAGTCCTAAAGTATCTTATTTAGATAATTTATTTATAAAGTCTAGATAGCCTTTAATGGCTAATTCATCCCATGGTGTAGGGAGTTTATGATAAAATTGGTCTAACCATGATATATTAATTGGAGGTTCTAATTGATAATAATATTTTTTGAATGTATTGCACTATTCCTAAAATTGACAAATATTACATGATTCTAATTTTGACAGAATATATATTGCATCCTCTTGTAGATTTTGTTCATCAAGACTAGTAAAACTTCCTAATAATGATGTTTTTTGTAGCTTGCCATCATTGGATTTTTTCCATTGTTTTAACCATTGCAAAACATCTCCTTGAAGTGTTGCTGCAATATAGTCCAGAAACCTTTCTATGGACCAAGGTGCCTTTTGGTTTGTAATTACTATAGACATGGATTGTGCCCAATCGTCAATAACCTTTTCTTGATCTTTAAAGGAAGCATTCGTTAAATCAAGATATGTACCACCTTGAGCTACATTTTGTTTGTTCAAATCGTCTCTTCTATTATTTATGGGAATTGGGATTTTCTCATCTTTAACTCCTGATAATGAACTACCATCATTCATATGAATATTATGTGTTAAAATTTCTTCTTGTTCTTCAAGAGTTAATGTTTTTAAATTTGTTTTCAAATTTTTAATTTTTTCTAGTGGCTCTTCAGCTTTTCGTTTTCTTGGAGTCAAAGGAGTTTGTGACTCACTAAGAGCTGAAGAAGTATCTGATTGATCAGAGGTGATATTCATTGTATTAGCTTCAGATTCTTCATTTAATTCCTGGTTTTGGAAGTATGTTAAAAGAGATTCATTTTTTTGTGAAACTTCTGCGATTTGTGATATTATATGATTTCTATCTTCAACTGGAAGGGTTTCATCCAAATATAAGTTTTGCCAATACTCAATAATTTCCTTTATATTTAAGTATTCTTGATAATTATATTCAATGTTTTCATTTAATACACATATATCATCGGTATTAATTTCATCAGTGCCATAGAATAATCGTGTATTCGTGTGACAGCCCAAATTTTGGCACCTCAAAACTCGTGCCATCGGCACGATCCTCTAGGCCATGCCCCATGAATCTGTATAGAACATTGGTATAACAAGCAATATATACTCAAGCAAGACAGATAACTGAATGATGTAAAATCAAGATATACTAATCTAAAGCAAAAGCTTAAAAGACAGTTCTACTTTCATGCTAATGATGAATAGAAGGACTGACCTGAATCAACGGTGATAAGCATATCACCCCAGATGGTTCACCCAAAAGAATTATATCATTTAATTATATTTTTCTCAAAAAGGGCTTGGCATACTAAGCCGTACAATATGCTCTCAAAAATCTCTCTCAAAGTATGCAGGGGTCCTCTAGAAGAAGTCCTCAGGAGGAGGCTCAAACTCTTCCCCGGGCACATAATCCGAATCCCCCGGATCTACGTCTCTCGAAGCTTTGACAGCCGCTAGCAATGGACCTGCGACGTATAGTCTAAAGGGGTGAGCTATATCCTAGCTCAATAGGGAAACAGCAAGTGAACATATAAGTTAAGCTCTCACATATATGCTAAAATAATTTAAAAGCATGATTAATCTGATGGAATTTCTTATGAAAATAATTTAAATAACTAAAGAGAAGTACTAGATACAACTATTACTTTACTTGTGTTTGTTCATTCTCAACTTACTGGTATTGGACACTGATTCAACCTAATCACTTAAATCTTAACTTGAACAATCCCCAACTTATTATAGAGTTGGGCGCCTGATGGAATACCCTCCATCGTTGTCTAAATAGACAGTTGTCATATTTGTTTCTTTTTTGAATACCACCCAGGTCCCTTTCTCATAGGCGACGGGGATTTTAATCTCATACTCACATCCCTGGGATGTCAAACTGGTGTACAGATTGGCCACCGTACTAGTCACGAATATTCTTTCGAGTAAATCGTGGGTATCCCGCCACGTCGGTGTGGTATTATGTTTAAACCTTAAATATCAAAAATATCAAAAGTACACTACATATAGTTATTCACCGTGTAATTGTGCTAATTCTAGTATATTAGGCCTTATCACTTTTTCTTTCACTTTGCTGACATGTTACTCTTACATCCCAGGGATGTCACTAGCTCGACGCATCACTTAGATGCCCATTATCACATTTCACGTCCCCTGGGGACCTTATCAGTTCATTTAGTATTCACACACACACACACTCTCTTAGAAATCACATTTTTGAAGCATGAATATTCATTTGAATCACTCTACATACATGCTTTTGAAAATTAAAATACATGTTCAAGGTGTTCCCTACCTCACGTGTTCGAATCACCATGCATCAAGGTCCAACACGGCTCCTTATGCTTGCGTTCACTCGTACCACCTATGGTACACCATAGCATATGCAAAGCATCAAGAAAGATGCAATAAAGAAGGTACAAGATCCTCCTTGAACCTCAAAGTTTAAAATAGAAACCAAAATAAACTATCCAAATCGATTGATCGATTTCCAAATTGATCAATAGAAATCTCAAAATCAATTAATCGATCCTAAATCGATTAATCGAAATTCTAAACTCAATTAATCAATCCTAAATCGATTAATCAAAAAATCCAAATTTGATTGATCAATTTTAAAATCGATCAATCAATTTTCCCAGCTCTCAAATTTCCAGTCACTGAAAGTACTCAGACGACTTTGCCCAGAAATCTTCCAGGCCAAAATTGATCAATCGATTTAAGAAATTGATTGATCGATTTGGTCAAAACTCAGCCCTTTCTCGGGCCTTTCTTCCATATCTCTTCCTTATCATTTTCATTCATTTTTAATTCTCTAATTCATCATTTAAATCACACTTGAATGCACAAACATATGTTTCAAGAAATCTCAATACACTCACCTCAAATCAACCCTTGGTTGACATAATAGTTGGCTCAAAGGCTAGAGCTCTTAGCTTTGACTCCAACGAGTTTCGAGGTGTCGAATTCGATATTAAATGCTCGAATCCGTCTTCAAATTTGGAATCCACACTACCCCCTAGCAATTACTCCTTCCTTACACTCTCTCTCTCTCCTTAACTCTTCTCACCAACCAAAATAAAGAGAAATCAATTCTCTTAAGCTATTAAACCCTTATAGCTCTCTTATTGTTGGCTGTAAAGCATACATACCCAAGACAGGTGTATGCTACTTCTTACGCAGTATTTAAGTTACACCCACTTACACCTTACTTATAATATCAACCTAAGTTGGCTCACAGTCATTGGGTTGACTCTCACTTAGTTAAACCCACGACCAGTTAGGCACGCATGCCGAGGTCACTATTAAACGCTCAATTTTTGGGATGTTACATTCTCCCCACCTTGGGAATTTTCGTCCTCAAAAATATACTCAAGGGTGTGACGGTGGAATCTCTCCCAAACAGAGAGATGTATGCTGTTTGAGTAGGTAATAACACACATTGGGAATGAAGAGTAATCGACACATTTGCATGAAAACCAAAATAATTACAATTCCATTGTTCAAAATAATTACAATTGTCATTCAAAATAAGTACAATGCAAAATGTAAGTACAATTCATTTTCCCCCAAAATTTACAAGTCTTCCGTTAATTACAAATCAAAATTTAATTACAACACAAAAATCCCAAAATCATTAACGCTAGTTCACGCCGTCCCCTCTCCCTGCTGGTCCGGTGCTGGCTGACCCGCCTCACCTGGCTGCTGAGGACTCGAACCAGACATGCCCACACCAGAAGTACCCTCAGCAGGAGTGTCAGGTGTCCAAGTCTGCTCCTCTGTGAGATGCTGCTGGAAATCTGCGGGATAGATGTACCGCATAGTATGGTACAGTAGGAAATCTAAGCGGCTGTTCATCTGCTGGTTGTTGGCCTCCATCCGGGCCAACACATCCTCGATAGTAGGCGCTGGGTGAGCTGCTCACCGCCGATAGCATGAGGTAGGCATGGAAGTAGTTGGAGGTGATGTAGTAGGAGGTGGCATCATGGGCTGCTCCTCAGGTGGAATTGAGCCATGAGATGGTGCTCCCTCGAATCGTGGTACAATGGGGTGTGCTCCCCCTACTGGTGGCTCCTGATGTGGTGGTGGGGGTGGTGGTGGTGGTGCTGGCCCCTCAACAGGTAGGGCCTTCTTCAACATTCAATAGCTACGACCCCATGAAGCGATAAAGTAATGCTTCACGTGGTTCATAGCTTTCCTCTCAAAGGGTGAGATGGCATACTCTAGGGCGTCAGAGTAGCACTCCCACATGCTCGAAATGAGGCGAGTATATGGCATCTTCTCCTTGGGTCTCAAAGGCCCTTTCATTATTTTCCCTTTTATGTAGGTCATCCCCTCAATGACCAGTTTGGTAGCACCGAACCAATGCCCGCGGTATACTGCGTAAAGGGCTTGTTGGACCAACTCTACCCGCTCGGTGTCGTGACGCATGGGGTACAAATTACACTTGATTATTGAGTCAAGCATCCACATATAAGGAGGTAGGTCCACCCTCCTTATAGACTTTCCCGATCCCTTCTTTCGTTGGTCATTTCGGCCATAATATCCTCAAATTTAACCTCCTTAGGGAATGGTGGAGAAAGGTTGGTCTCATGCACATGGTCCAGATAACATTCTAGGGTCCAGATAACATTCTAGGGACTCGTGAACGTGACGTCGGGTAAAAAGGTAATGTCGACCGTCAATCTCTGTCATGACGGTGTCATCCACTCGACCCGCCTTAAGGTTCTAATAAAACAGCCACACGAGTCATGGATAAAAGTACCCATGCAATGGGTTCAAAAGGTTTGTGAGCCCCGCATCGGTAAGATAATGTCGGGCCCATTGGGTTTTGCCCTCGACATCGGGGTCGATAAATGGGACTTCGTCGATGATGTACTCATCTTAGAATTCCTTTGCCTCCCACCATTCATTTGGTTGGGGCAAATTTCTAGGTGATGGTTGGGGTATTGGCGATGACTCGCGTGAAGATGCGCACGTCAAATCAGATTCTGAATCTGATGAAGGAGATGGTGATGATGGAGGTGATGGTGGTGGCGGTGCAGCTTTCTTACGCCGAATCGAAAGTTTGGAAGCTGCTTGCTTCGTAGTCAAACAGGTTCGAGGCGACATTTTTGATCAAAATGTTAAAACCTAGGGTTGTGTTTACTCAAATTAAAATGAAACCAGAGATTTAGGGTTTACCGGTCGCAATCGATCCAAATGGCTAGGGTTTTGATCCAAAAAATGATTCGAAAAGCTCCAAACCCTAACTATTTTTGCTGGTGGAAGGAAGGGAGAAATGGCGCCCAAAAACAAAACAAAAACTGATTTTCGAATGTGGACAAAAAACCCCAAATCTGTTATATATAGGCTGAAAATTGATTGATCGATTTTAAAAATTGATTGATTGATTTTTGTAACCTAACTTTAGTCTCGAGAAATCGATTAATTGATTTGCAAAATTGATTAATAGAATTCCCCTTGATTAATTAGATTCTCATGCTATTAAATTTCTAGATTCTTCAGCTCACTGGCGTGTGCCAGCCATTCAATCGAATGAAATCGATTGATCGATTTCCAAAATCGATTAATCGATTTGGAAATCGATTAATTGGTTTTCCACAGAAACTCAAAATTTTTCTGCTTTATGTTTCTTTTATTTTCTTGGTAGTTCTTGATCAGTTGGTCATTGGCTTAGTGAAGCATGTCCTCATTAGCCATTTCGTGGCATAATGAATGTTAGTCATGCGTTCGTCATCGCATCACGGCACGGTTTTGATTCACTCTTTCCATTGAATAGGTTGGCCAAATTGCCCAACGTTTGTTTTCATAAGTGGTTTAGATTTACAAATATGCTTGCAATGATACAATTAAGCTCTCAACTCGCCGTAAACAAATCCGAGTATTGGTCTCTTACATCGGCCTCTCTTTCCCACGTAGCTTCTTCAGTCGGATGATTTTTCCATCTAACCAGCACTAATGGAATCACCTTCGTGCGCAATACTTGTTCTTTTCGATCTAGTATCTCGGCCGGTTCCTTGATCATACTCATATCTTCATGCATCTCCAAAGGTTTATCTCCCAACACATGGGAAGGATCATTCACGTACTTCCTGAGCATCGACACGTGGAAGACGTTATGCACTCGATCGAACAATGGTGGCAATCCAATGCGATAAGCAACTTCTCCAACTTGACCCAAAACCTCGAAGGGTCCAAGATAGCGGAGACTCAACTTCCCTCTCTTTTCAAATCTCATCACACCTTTCATAGGCGACACTTTTACAAACAAGTGTTCACCCACCTTATAGTCTACACTGGTCCGCTTGATATCAGCGTAGCTTTTCTGTCTACTCTGAGCCGACTTTAGTCTTTCTCTGATCATACGGACGATGATGGCATTATCTTCAAGAAACTCGAGTCCCAAAACAAACTTCTCACCTGTTTCCTCCCAATTGATGGGTGATCTACATCTCCTTCCATAAAGAGCTTCGTACGGTGCCATCCCAATGCTCGCTTGGAAACTGTTGTTGTATGCAAATTCAATCAACGGTAGGTGTTGATCCCATGATCCTTGCAATTCTAGCATACATGCTCTGAGCATTCCTTTATCACTTGATTCACTCGCTCTGTTTGCCCATCGATTTGCGGATGGAATGCTGAACTGAAGTCCAATCGCGTTCCCATTCCTTCTTGAAATTTCTTCCAAAACTTTGATGTATATAGCGCGTCACGATCAGAAATGATACTGCTTGGAATCTCATGCAAACGAACAATCTCCTTCATATACAACTCGGCAAGTCTTCCCGCCGTGTACGTCATGTTGTAAGGCAAGAAGTGTGCTGACTTGGTCAATCAATTTACAACTACCCAAATGGCATTGTATCTCTTTACAGTATGCGGTAATCCCATGATGAAGTCTATAGAGATCGATTCCCACTTCCACTCTAGTATGGGTAGAGGCTACAATAACCCCGCAGGGTGTTTATGATCAATCTTCACTTGCTGACACGTCAAACACTGTGACACGTACTTAGCCATGTCTTGCTTCAAGCGTCTCCACCAGTAGTTCTTTCGCAAGTCCTGGTACATTTTAGTGTTGCCAGGGTGGATAGCATACTTTGATTTATGAGCCTCATCAAGTATGGTTTGTCGCAGATCGGCATCATCTGCAATACAAAGATGGCCCTTGAACAATAAGGAACCATCTTCTTTGACTAAGAACTCTGGTTTGATGCCTTCAATCACATCTTGATGGATCTTGGTCAATTTTGGGTCTCTCATCTGTAGCTTGTGGATAAGCTCAAATATCACTGGTCTCACAGATATGTTAGCAAAGAAGGCTCATGTAGCTTGTACCTTAATATTTGCATCATACATCGAGAGATCTTCAAATAATTTCCATCTATGCATACCCAAAATCATGAAATTTGAACCCTTTCGACTTAAGGCATCGGCTACTACATTAGCCTTGCCTGGATGGTACTGTACGGAATAGTCATAGTCCTTGAGGAACTCCATCCATCTACGCTACCTCATATTCAGCTCTTTCTGTGTAAACAAGTATCGAAGGCTTTTATGATCAGTGAAGATCTAAAAAGTTTCACCGTACAAATAATGTCTCCAAATCTTTAGCACAAATATGACCGTTGTTAGTTCCAGGTCATGTGTCAGATAATTCTTCTCATGCTCCTTCAGCTGTCTCGATCCGTAAGCTATCACCTTTCTGTGTTGGTTGAGCACGTAGCCCAAACCTTATGCAAAGCATCACTGTACACCGCAAACCCTCCACTGCCTGAAGGAATTGCTAACACTAGAGCTGAAGTGAGTCTCTTCTTAAGTTCTTGAAAACTCTTCTCGCATACCTCACTCCACTCAAATCTTGTATCCTTCCGTGTAAGTCTCGTAAGAGGTCCCGATATTTTTAAAAATCCCTCTATAAAACATCGATAATAGCCAGCTAGACCAAGGAAACTATGGATGTCAGTCACCATCCTTGGCTGTTCCCAACTGACCACCGCTTTAATCTTGGTTGGATCTACTGTGACAGCCTCCTTTGAGATGACATGTCCCAAAAAGCTAACTTCCTCCAACCAAAACTTGCACTTACTGAGTTTGGCGTACAGTTGATGTTCACGCAAAGTTTGTAGAGCGACTCTCAAGTGTTCTTCATGTTTCACTTTTGATTTGGAGTATATTAGGATATCATCAACGAATACCACGACGCAGGAGTCCAAGTGTGGTTTAAACACCCGATTCATCAAATCCATAAACGGCATAGGAGCATTCGTCAAACCAAATGGCATCACCAAGAATTCATAGTGTCTGTACCGCGTCCTAAATGCAGTCTTCTTGATGTCCTCTGCCTTGACTCTCAACTGATGGTATCCAGATCTCAGATCGATCTTGGAAAAATACTTCACTCCTTACAGCTGATCGAATAGGTCATCTATCCTAGGTAAAGGATATCGGTTCTTTATGGTGAGTTTGTTCAACTGGCGATAGTCAATGCACAATCGCATTGACTCATCCTTCTTCTTCACAAATAAGACCGGTGCTCCTAATGGAGACAAACTTGGTCTTACAAACCCCTTGTCCATGAGCTCTTGCAACTGCTCTTTCAACTCCTTCAACTCAGCAGGAGCCATCCTATATGGTGCTTTAGAAACAGGCTCCATTCTCGGTGCTAAGTCGATGTCGAACTCCACTTCTCTATCTGGAGGTAATTCGGGTAATTCCTCCGAAAATGCAACTTCAAATTTGCAAGCGACCGCGATCTTTGAGATGTCATTCTTCCCTTCTTTCTCTTCTTTCAAAAATGCCAAGTAACCGTTGCACCCTTTTTTGATCAAAAGCTCGGCCCTGACTGCAGAAATAAGTGGCATATGTGTCGATCTCTCTCGAATTTGAAATGATCTTGTGTTAGGTCTGAAGATAACGATCTTATTCTTGCAATCTACGGTCGCACAGTGTTGTGACAACCAATCCATGCCAAGGATCACGTCAAATCCTTGCATGTCCAATAAAATTAAATGTGCGTCCAATTCATAGACGTCCTCATCATGAATACTCACTACTACCGACTTGCAAATCAACTCTGTGTCGACTAATTCTCTGGTCGGAATAGACACTGATAGAACAAAGTCCAATGTTTTTGGAACAATCTTTATTCTTTTTGCAAACCTCGAAGTAACAAAGGAGTGGGTAGACCCTGGATCTATCAACACTCGTGCTTTACATGCTACATAGCATCCTTTCTCATATACTCATAACATACCTATATCACACGTATATATCCATATATAGCACATATTTTGTTTAGAAATTTAACGTACAAAAGGAGTCTACGCACTTTTCTAAAGAATGCACCTTCTCTATCTAAAATTTCAAGAAAATGAAATTCTTTATTTAAAAGGGATCTCACCTTGGGTAATGTCATGCACGTTCCCTGCTTCTTGGGCGATGACTGCATAGGCTCTTCCTTGCACTATCGGCTTCCTTGCTTGTATCGGTCGTGGCATAGAAGCAGAAGCCGTCTTATCCTTGTTCACCTCAGGGCAATCTTTAATCATGTGGCCCACCTTGCCACATTTATAGCAACCTCGCATCCCTTGCCTCTAATCCACTGTTTTGTGGGACTTGCCACACTTGGCACAAGTCTCCCTTGGTGTGGAAGAAGCAGATCATGAGAAACCCTGTATAACTGCTGCTCTAGTGGTGGCAGTAGGGCTCTCATGTCGTATCGGTCTCCCCAACGCAAGCAATGGAAATTTCTGATGGCTGGTCTGCTGCATCGGTCTCCCATACCCTACTTGAAACAATTGTCTCTGATTGGGTGCTATGAATCTCGATTTTTTGTTCACCGGCTCATAGTTCCCTGTTCTACTTTGATCTATGTTTCCTCTTCCCTGTTGTTCCCTTTGGCAGTATCGATTATTATTGTCTTCTTCTACTACTAGAGCTTTACTCATGACCTCCCCATAAGTCTTTAACTAAATCGGTGCCACTCCTTTAACGTCCGGTCTCAAGCCTTGTTTAAACCTCTTCGCTCTCATCATCTCCGTAATCACGTAATCGGGAGCAAAGCGAGCAAGTCACATAAATTCTACTCCATACTCCCTCACTGTCATTCATCATTGTGATAGTTACAAAAACTATATCTCCATCTGATTCCTCACTACTTCGGAGAAATACTATTTATTGAACTCTTGAACAAACTCGTCCCACGTCCAAGGCAAACCTGGGGTCTCCTGAGCCCTAGTCCTAGAAACAGACTTCCACCAAGGCCCAGCCTCCCCATCTAGCATGTAGGCTGCCCAACGGACACTCTCATCCTCCATGCACATAAGCACGCTGAAAACTTTTTCCATCTCGCTTAGCCAATTCTCAGCAGCCATTGGCTCTACCTACCCTGAAAAACTAGGAGGTCACATCCTTCTAAACTCCGTAAATGCGGAAGCCACTGGCATTGTAGGACCTACTGGAGGAGTAGGTGGTTGTTGTTGATCGTTGGCAGTGTGAGCTGCCAAGGATGCTGCCTGTTGTGCCATGGTAGTCGCCATGGTTTCCATGGTATGCATCATCCTTTGACGCTCTTCTCTCTCCTCATTTCTCGTTCTTACCCTTTCCTGCTCTCTTTGATCTCGATCTTGATTCTCTGCCTGACCACTGCTCTCTGGGGCCTCTCTATTCCCCATAGGTACTCGATTTATAGCAGAGATGAAATCATCTCTACTACATATATTTCTATCGTGACCGCCCCTGGGTCGGCCTCTTTCCCTAGAAGACATAACGGTCTATAAGTGAAACCAAGGTTTCGTTAGCAGAAGTCTCTATGCTCTGACAAAACCAAGGCTTGTCAGAATTCTAAAAGAAATTGCTCTGATACCAACTGTGACAGCCCAGATTTCGACACCCCGAAACCCATGCCATCGGCACGATCCTCTAGGCCGTGCCCCTTGAATCTATACGAAACATTGGTATAATAAGCAATATCTACTCAAGCAAGACAGATAACTGAACGATGTGAAATCAAGATATACTAATCTAAAGCAAAAGCTCAAAAGACAGTTCTACTTTCATGCCAACGCATGAACAGAAGAACTGACCCGAACCATTAGTGATAAGTAGATCACCCCAGATAGTTTGCCCAAAAGAATTATATCATTTAATTATATTTTTCTCAAAAAGGGCTTGACATATCAAGCCGTACAATATGCTCTCAAAAATCTCCCTCAAAGTACGCAGGGGTCCTCTAGAAGAAGTCCTCAGGACGAGGCTCCAACTCTTCCCCGGGCACGTAATCCGAATCCCCCGGTTCTACATCTCCCGAAGCTTCGACAGCCGCTAGCAATGGACCTGCGACATATAGTCTAAAGGGGTGAGCTACATCCTAGCTTAATAGGGAAACAACAAGTGAACATATAAGTTAAACTCTTACATATATGCTAAAATAATTTAAAAGCATGATTAATTTGATGGAATTTCTGATGAAAATAATTTAAATAACTGAAGAGATGTACTAGATGCAACTGTTACTTTACTTGTGTTTGTTCATTCTCAACTTACTGGTATTGGACACTGATTCGTCCTAATCACTTAAATCTTAACTTAAACAATCCCCAACTTACTATAGAGTCGGGCACCCGATGGAATACCCTCCATCGTCATCTAAATAGACAGTTGTCATATCTGTTTCTTTCTTGAATACCACCCAGGTCCCTTTCTCATAGGCGACGAAGTTTTTAATCTCATACTCACATCCCTGAGATGTAAAACTGGTGTACGGATTGGCCGCCGTACCGATCACGGATATTCTGCCGAGTAGTCGTGGGTATCCCATGATGTCGGTGGGGTATTTTGTTTAAACCTTAAATATCAAAAATATCAAAAGTGAACTACATATAGTTATTCACCGTGTAATTGTGCTAATTCTAGTATATTAGGCCTTATCACTTTTTCTTTCACTTTGCTGACATGTTACTCTTACATCCCTGGGATGTCACTAGCTGGACGCATCACTTAGATGCCCATTATCACATTTCACATCCCCAGGGGACCTTATGAGTTCATTTAGTATTCACACACACACACACACTCTTACAAATCACATTTTTGATGCATGAATATTCATTTGAATCACTCTACATACATGCTTTTGAAAATTAAAATACATGTTCAAGGTGTTCCCTATCTCACATGTTCGAATCACCAAACATCAAGGTCCAACACGGCTCCTTATGCTTTCATTCACTCGTACCACTTATGGTACACCATAGCATATGAAAAGCATCAAGAAAGATGCAATAAAGAAAGTACAAGACCCTCCTTGAACCTCAAAGTCCAAAACATAAACCAACATAAACTGTCAAAATCGATTGATCGATTTCCAAATCAATCAATCGAAATCTCAAAATCGATTAATCGATCCTAAATCGATTAATTGAAATTCTAACTCGATTAATCGATCCTAAATCGATTAATCGAAAAATCCAAATTCGATTGATCGATTTTAAAATCGATCAATCGATTTTCCCAGCTCTCAAATTTCCAGTCACTGGAAGTACTCAGACAATTAATCGATTTCCTCAAATTGATTGATTGATTGATTTCGGGCAACTTTGCCCAGAAATCTTCCAAGCCAAAATCGATCGATCGATTTGGTTAGAACTCAGCCCTTTCTCAGGCCTTTCTTCCAAATCTCCTCCTTATCATTTTCATTCATTTTTACTTCTCTAATTCATCATTTAAAACACACTTGAATGCACAAACATATGTTTAAAGAAATCTCAATACACTCACCTCAAATCAACCCTTGGTTGACACAATAGTTGGCTCAAAGGCTAGGGCTCCTAGCTTTGACTCCAACAAGTTTCGAGGTGTCGAATCCGATATTACATGCTCGAATCCATCTTCAAATTCGGAATCCACACTACTCCCTAGCAATTACTCCTTCCTTACACACTCTCTCTCTCTCCTTAACTTTTCTCACCAACCAAAACAAAGAGAAATCAATTCTCTTAAGCTATTAAACCCTTATAGCTCTTTTATTGTTGGGTGTAAAGCATATATACCCAAGATAGGTGTATGCTACTTCTTACGTAGTATTTAAGCTACACCCACTTACACCTTACTTATAACATCAACCTAAGTTGGACTCCCAGTCATTGGGTTGACTCTCACTTAGTCAAACCCACGACCAGTCTGGCACACATCCCGAGGTCACTGTTTAACGCTCAATTTTTGGGATGTTACCATTCGAGTATTCATCTTTTTGTTTTCCTAAATTTAATTGATCTAATTTTGTTATTAGATCTTCTATTTTGGATTTGGTTTCTTCCTTTAAATCCAAATTAATTAATTTTCCTAATGTCGAAATATATTCTTTATTTTGCATTATTTCGTTCTGAATAGCATATAGTTGTATTTTCATATCATCTTGCTTTTTATGTATTTTCTTTAACCATGTACCAGTTATATCTAAAACCATATTTATACAACCACTAATTACATGCATATTATTTTCAGAATTTTTATCTATATGAAAAATATGTCTATAATTTTCTTGATTTTTATTTATCCAAGAGCTTATACAATCTATAGGTATTTCTAAATTTCTACTGGATGTTTCTGCCATATTATTTGATACAGGTACCTAAAACCGCTTAACGTATGGTTGGTGCCTAAACCGTTCCCAAATAAACAAAAAGCTTGTACAGCTACTAAAGTCTTTTAAGGGATATGGGCTTTACCAAACGACAAGTATATGAGTTTTATATCAAATAACTTGACTGAAATATTTTGTAAAAAATCAAAAATACTCTTTTTTTTTTATATAATCCGAAAGGAGATAGAATACTAACATTATGATGTAAAGAAAACAAAATATAACAATAAATATATTGAAGATAATAACATCTATTGGTTCCATTACATACTTATAATGATTGTTTTCTTCACACCGTATGCAAACGCCAATTTCCAACACTAAACACTCATACTAATACCTACTACTAACTTTCTAACTAGGCTCTGATACCATTTACAACACTGTGGATTATTTTTACAACTCGATGCCTCAACAAGGATGAGAGCATTCCTTCTTATAGACTTACAACGAATCTACTTTTGTAATAGTTCTACTTTTACATCTATTACAGACAAAATAGATTGAATCTCTTTATCCAAAGTGATTTGCTTTTTCAAAAGACAGGTGGCGAATCTTACTTTTTTCTTAAAGTAAGATAATGGGAGACGTCATGGCTGACGATTTTGATTTGTGATGTCAGGGCTGGCGATTCTGCGTAGCAACGTGTCCTGGATGAGCTGGAGTCGTCCTTGCTACTAGTAGTGGTGGGGTCCACTAGGCTTCCATACAATTTTCTAGGTTGTGGTAGAAAACCGAATCTTCTAAGGTAGGACTATGATGATCATAGCTGTCTTGCATTTCATCTTCTTCGAGCATTGTAGTTTCAATCTAGAGATTCTCCGGGAGGTCAAGGTCTTTTCGAGAATCAAATTTTAAGAGCAATGAATCTGCTTCAACCTTTTTTTCATGAGTTCTCATATATTCAATCGGCAAATTTGTGGTGAAAATTCTCCGACCATCGGTTATGTTAAATTGACTTTCGGCAACACGGATTTGCCTTGCCATTGACGAGAAGGTTTTGAGAGAACGAATCCAATAAGATTTTGTGTTGATAGACATGATGCTTGCTTTAGCCATGGGATCTTCGACTTCATCGAACTCGTAGTCTTTAGTTTTATCTAAAAACAAGATCTGATATGGCTGATAGAATTTTTCTTTCGATCTCCATCTAATTGTACTTGTTATCTAAAATGTGAAATACACGATGCGATTAAGATTTTTGGTGAGATGATAGACCATTGTTTTGATCATCATCGGGAATCCTTTAATAAGATAACCGGGAAAGATTAGTTGTTTTACTAATCCCCAATCAAGATATTCTTCTAGATTAAATACAGGATTTTCAGTGTAAACTGAAAATTTTATAAGGAAATCTTCATAATTTTGTGCTATGTTATAGTTATCCATTAAGATTTGTTTAATCTTAATCTCTTGATCTTCAATACGTGCTATCAGAGGGTTACTGATATCACATGGGAGAACATGCTTTATTTTTTTAAACAAACAAATCCTTTTTAATTTGTGAAAAATCGGGTACGGATAATTTTCATCCAAAAGATTTGCCATTGGTAAAAAATAATTTATTTTTTCAAGTGAAAAATTTTCAGCAAAAGTTTCAGAATCTCATGCTATGGATTTAACAAGGGCATTTGAATTATCTTGTAAGTTCTCTAGATTTTATTCTTTTTCTTTAATTTTATTAGCTAGTGTACTCATGTGACGTCTGAATTGTTTTTTATCATTGAGGAGTTGGCATTTCCAAGCTCCAGTAATTTCATGGTAAAGGTCTGTACTTATGCCGGGATTGTAGAAATCAGGGACATTGTTCATTGTGATGCTAGTTTTGTCACAACCGTAGATTTTTGAGATGAGTGCACGGCACGCATTTACACATAGGTATATGTGTTTCACAAGGAGACCAAAACGACCCAAATACATTAAGTGTGTACGTGGGAAACACACTAGTATATCCCTAAAATTATAGATATAAAAGTGAAGGAGAGAGAGAGGAGCCCTTACGTAACTCTATTCTAACCTAAATAGAGAGAAGGAGAATATAAAGAGAAAGAAGAAAAGAGCCTAGTAGAGAACTAGGGTTCGTTGAGACTTAGGTCGGCAAAGGAGATTAGAGGAAAGGGCCGGAGGAAGAACCAGGGAGACCAGTTAGGCTAGTGGAGTTTCGAATTATAAATCGAACCTGTGCGTGACTCATCGTCAGAGGTACGTCAAAAACATGATAGATGCCTAGGAATGTTTTGAATAGTAGGAAGGATGTTGGCTAAATGTTGCCTTGTATGAGATTAAGGTTAAATGATGGATGGAGACCTGTTCTCGATCTGATCGAGGGACAAATCATTGTTCCTCGCTCGAGCGGTCTAAAAAGGCCCGCTCGAGCGAGGATGAACAGAGAAAAGTATGACTCTGGGCTCGCTCGAGCGGTCCCTAAAACTAAAGGGGAGCTCGCTCGAGCGAGGGTCCGCAGTATAATTCGAAAGCTCGATTTAACCGCTCGAGCGACCTCGATTTAACTGCTCGAGCGATGTCAAGAGACCGCTCGAGTGAGGTCAAGTGACCGCTCGAGCGAGGATAAGTGGCCGCGCGAGCGAGGTCTGGTGACCACTCAGATCTTGTTTTTTTCGAATATGAGAAACTTAGGGGTTATACACCCCAATGGTTCTAGTGATCTTTCTAAACCTATTTTTGAAATGTAGGTTTGATGCATGATCATGAATTATAACCCTCTACGAGCAGGCGTGCGTTGAGATTCGTCGAGGTAGGGAATATTCTTGAAACATGTGCATTATTCCGTGAAATTCATATGCGTAGTGTAATCTATTTAATTAGCCAAATATTGCATGATCCTCATGATAAGAGTGTGTGAGTGAGTTTACAACGTGAAAGTCTTGAGGTCCCCAGGGGACGAGAAATCATATAGTTCAAACAAAGAAGGGTGCGACGGAAATAAGGGGCACCCCAGGGATGCAAATGAAAAACCAACAGAGATACGTAAGTAATGTGATAAGGCCTGATGTAATATAATTAGCACAATCACGGTGAATAACTATATGTAGAGCACATTTGATATTTTTATTATTTAAGGTTTGATTAGAATACCCCACCGACGTGGCGGGATACCCACGACTGACTCGGCAGGATATCCGTGAGCGGTACGACGGCAGATCCGTACTTTCATAGCACATCCCAGGGATGTAGATCTAAAAATAGACCCCGCCACCTATGAGAAAGGGGCTTGGGCAGTATTCCCAGGGAATACATATAATAACTGTCTAGTTAGACGACGATGGTGGGTATTCCATCGGGGCTCGATGCTATATTGCTCGGGGACTATTTAAGTTAAGATTTAAGTGATCAGGCCAAATTCACAACTAAAACAGAAAAGAGATTAAACAAAACCATGCAGGGTAACAGTCAAAATCATTATTTTTATTCCAGATATTTCAATTGTTTTCCAGAAGTGTACTCGATAAATTGTGCTTTTAAACTGCGGACATATGTGTGAAGGTTAATCTATATGTTCTTTTTGTTTCCCTACGGAGCTAGGATGTAGCTCACCCCTTAGACTATACGTCGCAGGTCCAGGACTAGCGGCAGCAAAGACTTCGGAAGAAGCTGATCCAAGGGCCTCGGTGTTCGTGCCCATAGAAGAGTCAGAACCTCCTCCTGAGGAATTCTTCTAGGAAACCCGCTGCATACTTTGAGTGTGAGTTGAGAGTATTATGTATGGCTTGGTATATCAAGCCTCTTTATTTCGAATGTTTAAATACCGTTTCATTGACAAAAATGTTTAGGAGGAACCGTGATCATTAAACATTTGGGTAAGTTCTTATGTCCATGAATTGGCATGGGACAAGGACTGCCTTGCGATACCTTGATTGTTTTGAGACTTTATTTAGAGTAACTACGTGTGCCTCAATCACGGTTTCGGCTTGTATATGTCAATGTTTTGTAAAGGAACCAGGGCACGACCTTGAAGGTCGTGCTGATGGCACGGATTTTGGGATGCCAAAATTCGGGCTGTCACAGTTGGTATCAAAGCTATTTCTTTCCAGAGTTCTGACTATCATATCGTCAGAATATAGGGACTTCTGCTAACGGGATTATGGATTCTCATGCAGACCGCTATGTTTCCTAGAGGGAGAGGCCGACCCAGAGGTGGTCATGATAGGAATTTGCGCAGTAGAGATGGGTTCGTCTCACCTACAAACAGAGTGCCATTGGGAAACAGGGAGATTCCCGAGAGCAGTGGCCAGGGAGGAAACCAAAATCAAACAGAGGAGCAGAATCTAGATAGACAGGATCGAGATCAGAGGGAGCAAGATAGGGTGAGAGAGAGAAATGAAGAAAGAGAAGAACGTCAGAGAATGATGCACACAATGGAGACCATGGCAACTGCCATGGCACAACGGCGTCCTTGGCGGCCGGTACTGCACTGAACCACAACGAACACCTACCCCTCCAGTAGGACTTACACCTTCAGTGGCTTCAGCATTCACCGAGTTCAGAAGAATGAGACCTCCCAACTTCTCAGGACAGGCAGATACAATGGCCGCTGAAACCTGGTTGGGGGAAATGGAGAAGGTGTTTAGCGTACTAACATGCACGGAGGATGAGAGCGTCCGTTGGGCGGCATATATGTTAGATGGAGAAGCTGGACCTTGGTGGAAATCAGTTTCGCGGACGAGAGCACAAGAAACTCCAGATGTGCCATGGACTTGGGACGAATTTGTAGAAGAATTCAATAAACAATATTTTCCTGAAGTTGTGAGGAATCAGATGGAGACCCAATTTTTACAACTAGCACAGGGAAGAATGACCGTGAGAGAGTATGGAGTAGAATTCATGAGACTGGCTCGCTTCGCCCCAGACTACGTAATTTCAGACGTGATGAAAGCGAAGAGGTTCCAACAGGGCTTAAGGTCGGACATCCGAGGAGGGGTTGCGCCCTTCCAGCTGAAAACTTATGGAGAAGTAATGAGTAAGGCATTGGTAGTTGAGGAAGAAAACAATAACCGATACCGTCAGAGGGAACATCAAGGTAGAGAAAGCATCGATCCGAGCAGGACGGGGAGTTATGAATCGGTATATAAGAAACCGAGGTTTGTAGCACCAAATCAGAAACAGTCGTTCCAGACAGGGTATGGGAGAGCTGCACAACAACCTACTCATCAAAATTATCCGTTGCTGGCATCAGGGAGACCGATGAGGTATCAAGGTCCTGCTTTTTCCAGCAGGGCTACAACTACACAAGATTTTTCGAGAGCTGCTACTTCATCACCAAGGGAAACTTGTGCTAAATGTGGCAAGTCCCACAAAACAACAGATTGTAGGCAGGGAATGCGAGGCTGTTTCAAGTGCGGCAAGATAGGCCACATGATTAGAGATTGCCCTGAGACAGTTAAAGAAAAGACGGCCCCAACTTCCATGCCACAACCTATTCAATCTCGAAAGCCTGTTATTCGAGGGAGGGCCTACGCAGTTACCGCCCAGGAAGCAGGGAGTGTACACGACATTATCCAAGGTGAGATCTCCTTTAAAATAGAGAATTTCGGTTGCAATACAACTCTAGATAAAGAATGGGATTCCATTAGGATAAATATATATATACCGTTATTAAACTTAAGAGTGAAAATTTGTTTTATGTATATGTTATGTACGTATATGCATGCATTGTAGGTGCGTTACAGATTTACGAGAAAGGGTGCTACGTAGCACATGATGCTCGAGTGTTGATAGACCCAGGGTCTACCCACTCCTTCATCACCCCTAGATTTGCAAAGAAGATGAAGATTGTTTCGGAGGCACTGGACTTTGTGTTATCAGTGTCCATCCCGACAGGAGAACTAGTGGACACGGAGTTAGTTTGCAAATCGGTAGTAGTAAGCATTCGGGATCACGTTGTCCACGAATTAGACGCAAATTTAATATGGTTGGACATGCAAGGATTCGATGTAATCCTTGGCATGGATTGGCTGTCCCATCACTGCGCAACAGTGGATTGCAAGGATAAAGTTGTTGTTTTCCGCCCTAACACGAGGAGATCGTTTCGATTTCAAGGAGAGAGGTCGACTCAGGTACCCCTCATATCTGCAGTCAGAGCGGAACGTTTAATCAGAAAGGGGTGTAGTGGTTATTTGGCATTTTTGAAAGAAGATAAAGAAGAAAAGAATATTATCTCCGAGATAGAAGTGGTGCGAGAATTCCCAGATGTATTCCCAGAAGAATTGCCAGGATTACCTCCAGAAAGAGAAGTAAAATTTGCGATCGACCTAGCCCCAGGAACGGAACCTGTTTCAAAGGCGCCTTATAGGATGGCCCCTGCAGAGTTGAAAGAGTTGAAAGAACAACTGCAAGAGCTCATGGACAAAGGATTCATACGACCAAGCGTGTCTCCATGGAGAGCACCAGTGTTGTTCGTGAAAAAGAAAGATGGGTCGATGCGGTTGTGCATCGACTACCGCCAATTGAACAAAGTCACGGTGAAGAATCGATATCCGTTGCCAAGAATAGATGACTTATTCGACCAATTACAGGGAGCAAAACATTTTTCCAAGATCGACCTAAGATCTGGTTACCATCAGTTAAGAGTCAGGGCCGAGGACATTCAGAAAACGGCTTTCAGAACACGGTATGGACACTATGAATTTTTAATGATGCCATTTAGACTGACGAATGCACCAGCGTCGTTTATGGACTTGATGAATCGAGTGTTTAAACCACACCTAGACTCCTGCGTTGTAGTGTTTGTTGATGACATCCTAATCTACTCAAAATCAAAAACGGAGCATGAAGAACACTTACGTGTCGCTCTACGAACCTTGCGTGAACACCAACTGTACGCCAAGCTCAGCAAATGTGAGTTTTGGCTAGAAGAGGTTAGCTTTTTGGGACATATTGTCTCCAAGCATGGTGTCACTGTGGATCCCACTAAGATCGAGGCAGTAGTGAACTGGGAGCAACCAAAGACCGTGACAGACATCCGAAGTTTCCTCGGACTGGCAGGTTATTATCGGCGCTTCGTAGAAGGATTTTCAAAGATATCAGGACCTCTTACGAGACTTACAAGAAAGGACTCAAGATTTGAGTGGAGTGAGGCGTGTGAGAAGAGTTTTCAAGAACTCAAGAAGAGACTCACCTCAGCTCCAGTTTTAGCCATTCCATCAGGCAGTGGAGGATTCACAGTTTATAGTGATGCTTCGTATAACGGGTTGGGTTGTGTACTAAATCAATATAAAAAGGTAATAGCTTACGGCTCCAGACAGTTGAAAGAGCACGAAAGGAACTACCCAACACACGATCTGGAACTAGCAGCAGTCATATTCGCGTTAAAGATATGGTGACACTATTTATACGGAGAAACATTTGAAATTTTCACTGACCATAAAAGCCTCAGATACCTGTTTACACAGAAGGAACTGAATATGAGGCAGCGTAGTTGGATGGAATTCCTCAAAGATTACGACTGTTCTATACAGTACCATCCAGGCAAAGCTAACGTAGTGGCCGACGCCTTGAGTCGGAAGAGTTCAGCCCAGCTGGCTAGTCTAATTTCGGGTATACATCGATGGAAGTTGTTGGAGGATCTAGCGTTATGTGGAGCAGACATACAACCACAAGCCGCAGGAGCCTTCTTAGCCAACATATCAGTGAAGCCAGTGATATTCGAACATATACGAGAACTACAGATGAAAGACCCGATTCTAACAAGGATACATCAAAATGTAACTGAAGGTACTACATCTGAGTTTTCAATCAAGGAAGACGGTTCCTTAATATTCAAGGGGCGACTTTGCATTTCGGACAATGCCGAATTGCGGCGAACGATTCTTGATGAATCTCACAAGTCAAGCTATGCTATCCACCCGGGAAGCACGAAGATGTATCAGGATCTGAAAAAGAATTACTGGTGGAGAGGTTTGAAACAAGATGTGGCAGAGTACGTATCAAGATGTTTGACGTGCCAACAAGTGAAAATCGATCATAGACACCCCGCGGGCCTATTACAGCCTTTACCCATACCAGAATGGAAATGGGAATCTATCTCAATGGATTTCATAGTCGGTTTACCGCCAATTGCAAGGAGGCATAACGCCATTTGGGTAGTAGTTGATCGATTGACTAAGTCGGCACATTTCTTGCCGTACAATACGATGTACACGGCGGGAAGATTAGCAGAACTTTATATGAAGGAGATCGTCCGATTACATGGGATTCCAAGTAGCATTGTTTCAGACCGAGACCCATTATATACATCAAAGTTTTGGAGGAAATTCCAAGAAGGAATGGGAACTAGGTTGGATTTTAGTACGGCGTTTCACCCACAAACAGACGGACAGACTGAGAGGGTCAACCTAGTCATTGAAGACATGCTTAGGGCATGTATGTTAGAATTGCAAGGATCATGGGATCAACATCTACCATTGATTGAGTTCGCTTATAATAATAGTTTTCAGACGAGCATCGGGATGGCACCGTATGAAGCCTTGTACGGAAGACGATGTAAGTCGCCAATCAATTGGGAGGAAATTGGCGAGAAATTTGTTTTGGGACCCGAGCTACTTGAAGATAACGCTGCTATTGTCCGCATGATTAGGGAAAGATTAAAGGCGGCTCAAAGCAGACAGAAAAGCTATGCTGACATCAAGCGGACTAGTGTGGACTTTAAAGTGGGTGAGCATGTGTTCGTGAAAGTATCACCGATGAAGGGAGTGATGAGATTTGGGAAGAGAGGGAAACTAAGTCCCCACTATCTTGGACCGTTTGAAGTTTTGGGTCGAGTGGGGGAAGTAGCCTACCGCATTGGGTTGCCACCGTTATTTGATCAGGTACACAATGTATTCCACGTGTCGATGCTCAGAAAATATCTCAATGACCCTGATCACGTGCTGAGCGGCCAATCATTCGAAATGCATGAAGATATGACCATGATTGAAGAGCCGGTAGAAATTTTAGATCGAAAGGAACAGGTGTTGCGAACAAAAGTAATTCCCTTAGTGCTTGTCCGATGGAAGAACCATCCGGCCGAAGAGGCAACATGGGAACGTGAGGCGGATGTTAGAGAACAATATCCCAAATTGTTTGAAATTGCCAACTGATTGGTTTCATTCTTTTGAGAAAATGTGATTTCGGGTACTATGAAGGCTATGTATAATTCCTTTTTAAGATATTTTGACTCCAAACAAGGATTGCACCATGTTGTCGTAGAACTCTTATTTATTGGAACTAGTGATGAGAATTGAAACCAGAACGAGAAAAGGGTACCAGAGGAATGTTTCTGGTCTCGCTCGAGCGGCCACTAATGACCGCTCGAGCGAATTACATAAAATCATACTCCCTCTCGCTCAAGCGATAACTAATCCTCGCTCGAGCGAGGCATTTTGACCGCTCGAGCGATGAATTATAACCGCTCGAGCGAGGCTACAGTATATGATAATACTATTTCTGTGCTCGCTCGAGCGAGAACTAATGACCGCTCGAGCGAGGTGGAACTATAAATATAGCGAAGGCCAGAGCGTCTGTTCATCTTCAAGCGAAGGGAAGAAGAGACGAGCGGGGGAGAGTTAGGGCAAACGATTTCAGACTTTTTCTTCCGATTTCAACCGGATTTGAACAATCCGATCCGTTAAGACAACTCTCCTAGGTAAAATCTACCTATTCCTAAAATCTTTCCTTCCTTTATAAGCCTTATTTATACAAAATGGCCTCGAGCCCAAACCCCCAACCAAAGAAACGGATGGCGATTCGGTCGCCACCGGCGCGCAACAAAGCGCCACAAACCTCTCAACCATCATCAAACCCTCCCTCCACTCCAATCACACTGGATGATTGGTGGGGAGCAAAGACTTTTGAAGCCGAATGGGAAATACATCCCTCATGCTTCGGGGATCCGACGCCCACCCAGTGGACATCGGACTTTCTCACCAACAACCACCTCAAGACCTTGCTTACGCCGTTCGGGGATCGGTATTACCCGAGACTAGTGAAATTGTTTTACCAAACCCTAAACATGAACGTCGATGAGGACGCCATACTCGTTACCATCGATGGTAATGAGCTAATTTTCAGATGTGCCGACATCTCCTCAATCATGAAATGTCCCCACATTTACACCCCTAGCCCACTCATCCTACCACCTTTTTCTGGGAACGTAGATTTCCCGACGATCATCTCCGACATCACTGGCGGCATGTCCGCCTCGGGACAATCTATTACCCGATCACAACTACCGCCGCGCATGTGGCTTTTAGATGTTATCTTTAAAAAGAATCTACACCCAACCGGCCATGATCAAGAACGCCGAGATGCGTTTCTGCGAGCCCTACACACCGCTTTTCACAATAGGTGCATCAACGCACCTATGGTCATCATAAAAGGCATGGCGCATGCCTACAAAAGAAATGTAAGGGGTGCTGTCCCTCCACCAATCAACCGATTACCGTATGCTCAGTTGATTTCCCGACTCTTAGACTCACGGAATGGGAAGGGAGGATTTAGGATCCGGGAGGACGAGTTGTTCCTCACCGATAACGTCGTCCCATACCTCGCCCAAGACTGGAGCCGAAACCTTAAAAGCCTGCAAACTAGTGTCAACAAGAAGAGAGACCGACAGGTCTCTCGATCAGCCACCCATCAAGCACCGGTAGGACCGACTACTCCCTCTACCTCAGTTCCACAGCCCATACCCACTACCGACGCGGGCATGATGAAGGAGATCCTTCAGCAAGGGCGGGAGATCAGGTTGCATCAGAGGTTCCAGGAGGCGCTACTTATCGACCTCATGGGCCAGGCATACCCGCAGTCTTACATGCAGCGCGTAGGTGCCATGAGGGACGCTATTTTTGGAGCGTCTAGCTCCGGCCCGGCTATGAGGAGCGCCACAGTGGGTACCACAGCCGTCACGGTGGACGATGACGATGAGGATGGCGAGGACTACGACGACGACGACGACTATGAAGAGGATGAGGATTAGATAGTAACAAAAAAAAAACTTTGAAAACTTTACATGTAATATTTTGAAACATTTTGTAAGGAGGTCAAAATTTTCTTCAAACTATCGTGACATGAATGTCACAAAGTTTTGTTTGTGTAAATGATAAATATGTATGGAATGAGATGGCGATAATGTTTTGTTTGTTTGTTTTGTTTTTAAGTGGAAATTTGTTGGCATGACCAACACTGGTTGCTGTGAAATGCGGCAAACTGTTTAGATTACTGTTTTGGATATGCGAGTCGGGTAACAGGGGTGGTACCTGTTTAAGAGAATAACATCGATTTTCAAGGGCGAAAATCTTATAAGTTGGGGTGATTGTCACAACCGCAGATTTTTGAGATGAGTGCACGGCACGCATTTACACATAGGTATATGTGTTTCACAAGGAGACCAAAATGACCCAAATACATTAAGTGTGTACGTGGGAAACACACTAGTATATCCCTAAAATTATAGATATAAAAGTGAAGGAGAGAGAGAGGAGCCCTTACGTAACTCTATTCTAACCTAAATAGAGAGAAGGAGAATATAAAGAGAAAGAAGAAAAGAGCCTAGTAGAGAACTAGGGTTCGTTGAGACTTAGGTCGGCAAAGGAGATTAGAGGAAAGGACTGGAGGAAGAACCAGGGAGACCAGTTAGTCTAGTGGAGTTTCGAATTATAAATCGAACCTGTGCGTGACTCATCGTCAGAGGTACGTCAAAAACATGATAGATGCCTAGGAATGTTTTGAATAGTAGGAAGGATGTTGGCTAAATGTTGCCTTGTATGAGATTAAGGTTAAATGATGGATGGAGACCTGTTCTCGATCTGATCGAGGGACAAATCATTGTTCCTCGCTCGAGCGGTCTAAAAAGGCCCGCTCGAGCGAGGATGAACAGAGAAAAGTATGACTCTGGGCTCGCTCGAGCGGTCCCTAAAACTAAAGGGGAGCTCGCTCGAGCGAGGGTCCGCAGTATAATTCGAAAGCTCGATTTAACCGCTCGAGCGACCTCGATTTAACCGCTCGAGCGATGTCAAGAGACCGCTCGAGCGAGGTCAAGTGACCGCTCGAGCGAGGATAAGTGGCCGCGCGAGCGAGGTCTGGTGACCACTCAGATCTTGTTTTTTTTCGAATATGAGAAACTTAGGGGTTATACACCCCAATGGTTCTAGTGATCTTTCTAAACCTATTTTTGAAATGTAGGTTTGATGCATGATCATGAATTATAACCCTCTACGAGCAGGCGTGCGTTGAGATTCGTCGAGGTAGGGAATATTCTTGAAACATGTGCATTATTCCGTGAAATTCATATGCATAGTGTAATCTATTTAATTAGCCAAATATTGCATGATCCTCATGATAAGAGTGTGTGAGTGATTTTACAACGTGAAAGTCTTGAGGTCCCCAGGGGACGAGAAATCATATAGTTCAAACAAAGAAGGGTGCGACGGAAATAAGGGGCACCCCAGGGATGCAAATGAAAAACCAACAGAGATACGTAAGTAATGTGATAAGGCCTGATGTAATATAATTAGCACAATCACGGTGAATAACTATATGTAGAGCATATTTGATATTTTTATTATTTAAGGTTTGATTAGAATACCCCACCGACGTGGCGGGATACCCACGACTGACTCGGCAGGATATCCGTGAGCGGTACGGCGGCAGATCCGTACTTTCATAGCACATCCCAGGGATGTAGATCTAAAAATAGACCCCGCCACCTATGAGAAAGGGGCTTGGGCAGTATTCCCAGGGAATACATATAATAACTGTCTAGTTAGACGACGATGGTGGGTATTCCATCGGGGCTCGATGCTATATTGCTCGGGGACTATTTAAGTTAAGATTTAAGTGATCAGGCCAAATTCACAACTAAAACAGAAAAGAGATTAAACAAAACCATGCAGGGTAACAGTCGAAATCATTATTTTTATTCCAGATATTTCAATTGTTTTCCAGAAGTGTACTCGATAAATTGTGCTTTTAAACTGCGGACATATGTGTGAAGGTTAATCTATATGTTCTTTTTGTTTCCCTACGGAGCTAGGATGTAGCTCACCCCTTAGACTATACGTCGCAGGTCCAGGACTAGCGGCAGCAAAGACTTCGGAAGAAGCTGATCCAAGGGCCTCGGTTTTCGTGCCCATAGAAGAGTCAGAACCTCCTCCTGAGGAATTCTTCTAGGAAACCCGCTGCATACTTTGAGTGTGAGTTGAGAGTATTATGTATGGCTTGGTATATCAAGCCTCTTTATTTCGAATGTTTAAATACCGTTTCATTGACAAAAACGTCTAGGAGGAACCGTGATCATTAAACATTTGGGTAAGTTCTTATGTCCATGAATTGGCATGGGACAAGGACTGCCTTGCGATACCTTGATTGTTTTGAGACTTTATTTAGAGTAACTACGTGTGCCTCAATCACGGTTTCGGCTTATATATGTCAATGTTTTGTAAAGGAACCAGGGCACGGCCTTGAAGGTCGTGCTGATGGCACGGATTTCGGGATGCCAAAATTCGGGCTGTCACAAGTTTGTTCTAGCAGGTATTGAGATTGCTGAACTTGATATAATGTAAAAGCTGATCTAGCTTCATTGAAATTATCATGAACTTGGTAAAGAGAGTTTGAAAAGTTGGTAACTTGTTTTTGACAAGCTAAGAAGGAGGTGTAAAGTCTAGGTTGGTGACCTCTTAACACAACATGAGTTTTTCTTGGAATGGAAGATGGTTGAGGTTGAAAATAAGAGGAGGGGTTTCCTTCTTCTGTCATTTTTTATAAAATCTTTTGTCTTTTACAAAGTAATATCCACTGGTTTAGTGGTAACGTAAATCTTCTTCCTGCAGAAAATATGCCCACTTTGGTTAATGGTTTAAACTGGGATCTCTGCTTAAGAAATCAGCCAAAATGTTAGTACTTCCTTTAACATGTTCAACTTCAAAAGTATACAAAGCTATTTGACTATACCATTTCAATCGTCTTCCATCTAAAATATCTCTTTTATTAATTAAAAAGTCTCGAACTGCTTTGTTATCAGTTCCGACAATAAAAATTTCCGGGGCTAGATATATATGAAGTTTTTTTAGGGCAAGTTTTATTGCTAATAATTATTTTTCGAATATGATATAATTCTGTTCATTTGGTTTGAATTTTCCAGAATTATAACCACATAATTTTTCTTTACTTTGTACCTTCTTTATTAAAGGTGATTTTCGTGGTTTTATTCCATTAATATGATAGGAATCTTTTTCTTCCCAATCATTTACAGGAATAGCCTTAAAGACACATCCCCAACAGTTATCTAATGCATCTGTTTCTAAGATTAATTTATCTCTTGTTGTTGGAAGATAAACCGTAGGACAATCTTCAATATCTTGTTTTATTTATTTTAGAAGATCTTTATCTTGGTCTGCCCAAGTAAATTCTACTTCTTTTTTCAATTTATTTATGAAAGATTTTTATTTTTCTGCTAAATTTTTTAAGTAAGGTCTTTCATAATTTAATAATCCTAACAGACTTTGTAACTATTTTTTATCAGTTACCTCTTCAGGAAAATTCTTTATTTTTATAATAATATGGTCTTATAATTTTAGACCATCATGAGTTAGAATAAGACCTAAAAATTCTATTGTTTCTTTTTCAACTTCTATTTTTGAAGGTCAAAGTATAATTCCATGTTTTTGGAAAATATTGCACATTTTTTTAAAATATTTTTTGTGTTCTTTTGTTTTAGAAAACACTAAAATATCATCTATATAGACAACACAAAATTCTTTATAGGGGGCAAAAACAAATCCATCCATCTTTGATAGATTTGAGGTGCAGTAATCAAGCCAAATGGCATGACATTCCATTGATAATGTCCACATGGGCTACTAAAAGTTGTTAAAGGTTTTGATTTTTCATCTAATTTTAATTGCCAGTATCCCGATTTACAGTCGAATTTACTAAAGAATTTTGATCCTTTGATTTGATTAATCAAAACATCTTTTCTTGGAATAAAATATTCATCGAATTCTAAATTTTCATTTAATCTTTTATAATTTAAAACCATTCTAGCTTTTCCGCGTTTTATTTCAGCATGATTTCTTACTAAAAATGCAAGATTAGAATGAGGGCTTTTTGTAGATTCAATGAGTTTTTTCTCTAATAAATCTTTAATTTGTATTGCAAATTCATCTATGTCTATTTTGGTATAGCCCATAGGTTTTACCTTAATTATGATGTTTGGATCTTTTAATGTTATGGTACGGTACTGAGGACTTTTATGCCATAATTTTAGTGGGTTGTCACTAAAATTGTCTGAGGATGGAAAAATGCTAATGAGATTGACTTAATTCGTAAATAATTTGTGTAACCTCACCACACTGGCTAGGGGTAAAGCCTTTGTGACATTTAGAGTTATGAACCTGAAGAAGGGGAATGTAGACCAATTTTTCTTGTAGACACCCAAATTTGGCCCAAGGCCCGATCGAAGCACATTTCGAAAAAAGTGCACTTCTGAGCTTTTGATGGCATATATGGAACCTTTAGGAAATATCTTAGAAACCTTAAGAACCCTTCCAAACCCTTAGGAATCACCCTAGATCCATTAGGAACCTGCACCAAACTTTAGAAATCAATCCCGACCCTTAGAACCCATTCTGAACCTAAACCTAACCTTATCAAGCCGTGGATGAGGAGGGGTGCACCAAAACTAGCTACGGCCATCTACTAAAATTGAATCTTATACCATTGAAAAGTAGAAGTTGTCAGCTTTCCAACGGTCTAAGAATCACGCCAATCGGAGGTGTACATCAGAAGATATGGCAGTCCAAACAAGGAGGGCAGAAAAGTAATTTCATGTGAGCCCCTTAGGGATTTGGCGCAACTATCCTGGCGCAGCTAATAGTTGCACCACTTTTAAAAGTGGGTCCCACCCTCGCGAGCCAACTTCCAGGCTCTGTTCAGCACTATTAGCAAATAAATAGTAACTCAATTTTGCCCCAAAATTCGTGACTGAGGTTTGACTCATTGACCACCTTGATCCTTAGGGGGAGTTTTGATAGTTCTGTTGCACCCATTCACTACCTATTTGCAACTCTTTAAGTGGCTTAAACCCCCACCCCATCATCCACCATTGGAGGACCTTCTCACACATCGCAAGGCTCCAAAATCCCTAGAAATCCTTAGATATGAGATTACATAACTGCTAACCCCAATTAGCACTTAAGTGGTCTCCTAATCCACCAATTTCCTATAAATAGAGACCCCCACCCCTTGGTTTTGGGGTTGAGAATTTTGCTTAAGAGAGAAAGAGCTCCAAGAGAGAAGTTCTTCCTCCCTTTGGTGCACCATTTTCACCTAAATTCCAGAATTCCAAAACCTCTTCCCAAGCTGGTTCTTACATTCAAAACCCTTAGCCTAGGTGTGTGTGATCCCCTAGCCTCCCTTCTCCATCTCTTTGCTCTAAGTCTTAGAATTTAGAACCCTATTCCACACCATACAAATCCTTCAAGAGCTCATCAAAGCAAGCCACGCAAGGCTCTCGTACGGTACTACAAGGGCCAGAGGGCTCCGGCTCTCCCCTTTCTTCTCCTATCTCTTTCTAGCTCCCTCCACCCTCCCATTTGTGTCGTTACGTCGCCGACTTTTCGGTAGGAATGGAGGGGCACAAATAGGACTCTAAGCCCTCTTGGGCGAGTGGAAGCTAATTTCTTTTCTTTTACTTCATTTTATTTTTGGCCATTAGTAGAGACCGCGTTAAGTGAGTTTATCGGGTGCCTAACACCTTCCCGATCAATAACTGAAGCCCCTACCCAAGAGCCTTTGGTGTGGACCAGAATCAGAGTCATATTTTTAGTACTTTTGTGCTCATAAAAATGAACTAGGTTACCCGGGACACTGAAAGCTCTGGGTGGCGACTCTATATTTTTCGATAGCGAGCGCATCGCCGCGACGGAATCGTCACAGATCCCACGGTTGCACAGATGGCGACTCTACTGGGGAAAGCTTGTAGAGCTTCTCCTTGAAATTTGGCCCTCTATTTTTTATTTTTTTACTAACCATTTTTACTATTTTTTTTGTCTTCTCACCCCTATTTTTTCCCATCATTTACGAGCCTTAGCCGATTGGCGGGCCTACATGCGCATTGTCTTTAAATTTCTCTACTTTTCCATCATTTTAAGTGTCTTAGCCGATTGGCGGGCCTACTTGCGCTTTGTCTTTTAATTTCCTTTAAATTTTCATCATTTAAAGTGTCTTAGCCGATTGGCAGGCCTACTTGCACACTCATATCCCAATATTGGGTGTCGGCCCGTAGTGGCTGTATGGGATCATCACCCCCGGTCTTTGAACTAAAGAAAACTTCCAAAAAAAAATTGAGAAAAGCTTTGAAAAAATTAAAATTGAACCAAGTTAGGGGGCTTAATTAATTTATTTTTACGGGGTAGATTTTAAAAGGGGTTGGGATTAGGCAAGCACACAACCACCCGGGTCTTAGTATGGCGGCAACCCCTAGTGGTGATGATCCAGAAAAGTCCCAGCCCACCTAGTATCTGAGAAGGCGCTTGCGCCATAGGTATATCGGGTGGGTTTCCATTCCAAAGCTTAAAACCCTTGGGGAGCGCGCTAGCGAGTTATACCGGACTCAAACCCTTTAGGTGCGGTGAGGAGAGAATCGATCACCAAAAAAAAAATAGATCAATTCCCGGAAGCCTAGCTTCCAAAAAAATAAAAAAAAAGAGACTCATTTCGGGTGTTGGTGCCTACTGTCATAAGTTCTGGAGCAGCAGTTTTTGCCTGGCGCAAGTATTAGTTGCGCCAGTATAAAAAACTAGAATTTATAACTGGCGCAACTAATAGTTGTGCCAGCTTTTAAATCCTAATTTTTACCTTGGTGCAACTAATAGTTGCACCAGTGTAAAAAAGTGCCCTTGCAACCTGGGTGCATGTATTAGTTGTGCCAGGTCGGTTCTGCACAACACCAGTTTGAATCCGTGGCCTTTTTCACCTCCCGAGTCTCCCGATCAGTGTGCTTAGTGCCTTGTTTGGGCCCCGCCATCTCCGACACCCAATATGCCCCCGCTGGTCAAAAGAGGTCAACCTCTTTTTGGCTCATTCCGGGGATCGGGTTGTTTGCCTCGATTTTTGTGCCTTCAATAGATCGAAGGTTCTCCTTCGATTCTTTCGAAGTGCGTCAGAATCGTAGCCGCGGGTCTTAAATTAGGGTACAAAAGCCACCCGAAAAGGGAATTCCAAGGCCTTGGAACCTTTGTTTTTCAAAAACTTTTTCTAAAAATAAAAAATAAATATAATATAATATAATAAAAAAAAAGAGAGTGCAAATCAAAATCCAAAAAATATATAGTAGTTTATGGTGCCGGCATAAAGGCATCATCTTGCCCTTCGCCGTCCCGTAGGGGAAGAAGGAGGAGGATTTTTGGGCCTTATCCAAAGCACCCTTACCCGACTCGTTCCCATAGAATGTCTTGGGTAGTGGACCCAGCCTACGCCGATCCCGACTCATCCCCGCCGCATTCTCCAACCCACTCCCATTCGGGAGAAGTTTTTTCCACTATCCCCCTCACCCAACCCCCCTTTTCCATTACCGACCCATTTGGCACCCCCATTTTCCTAACCACTACCCCCCAAACTATCCAAAGTCCACCCCCCATTCTCTGTCTTTCGCCCAAGCCATGCCCATGCCAAATCCGATTCGTTTCCCATCCACATCCTTACAAAACCCAAACCCATTCTCCCAATCCACATCCATGCCCCATTTCCCATCTTCCCCCTATAGAGCCGATCCACCCACATTCATATACACCATTTTTGCACTATCCGATCCCCCACAAATCCCCCCATCTACCCGGGTCATGCCCATTTTTACCATGGCCATGCCTAGTTTTTCTCAAACACTAACACCTAACCTTTCATCATCCCCATACACCCACCATACCTCCCCCTTTCCCAATAACCCATCTCATCCACCCCATGTCCCACCACCTACCATGGCCATGCCCGATCATACCGGGGCCATGCCCAATTTTTCCACCACCTCCATCCCATCTATACCCCATTACCCCTTAAATCCCCCATCTCTATCCAACCCTCCCTCCATAACCATGATGGAGGAGATGTTCCAAGCCTATTCCATGTGGAAGGCTTCCCAAAATGCCTCCTCTCCTCCACACCCCATATCCATAAACCCATCCCATACCCTAGCCTATCTCCATGCCTCACTCTCTCATGACCCCCATCAACCCTCCATAATCCACACCACCCAAGCCCCCATTACCCACATGCCCCAAGGCCCCATGGCCCAACCTCCCATTACCCACACACCCCAAGGCCCAATGGCCCTATCTCCAACCTCCCACATGCCCCAAGGCCCATTGGTCCAAACCCCATCTTTTCAAGGCCCAATGGGCCAAACCTATCAAGGGCCCATGACCCAGACCCGCCAAGACACAGTGGCCTAGACCCACCAAGGCCCAAAGGGCCAGACCCATCAAGGATCCATGGGGTCAGACTCACCAAGGGCCCATGGCCCAAACCCATCAAGGCCCATTGGGCCAGATCCATCAAGGGCCCATGGCCCAAACCTATCAAGGGTCCATGGCCCAAACCCATCAATGGCCCATGGCCCAAACTCACCATGACCAAGGTTTCATGGCCCAAACCCAAACCCAAACCCCATACTCATACCTTCCACAATACCTCCAACAATTCACCCAACCTTCACAGTCGGGTCAAACCCATGCCATACCCCAAACCCAATTTTCCCATGGCCCCACTCCCTAAGGCCATCTCCAAACCTTCCCCCATATCCAATGGCCCACCTCAAAACCAAACTTCCATTTATCCCATTACCCAACAAACCCTTCCTCACCCCCAATGGGCTCACCCACCCCCCACCCATGTTATTCCCATCCAACCCATGCAACACCCACAATAGAATCCTGCCCTCACTACACATTATGCCGACCAGCAGTATGAGGAGGACGAGATTAGGAATAGCGGGGCATATATCGGTGCATTGACCAGCCTTAACCCTCCTCCCATAATTGCCCACCCCCTGGTGGCCCAGAGCGAAGTCCAACTAATGGCCGAGAAAGAGGCCCCTGTATCGAAAGAGTCAGAGCAGCTGAAAGAACAGTTTGACAAAATACAAAAGCAGCTGATGAAAATGGGTGGTGCTGAAATCTACGCCTCGGACTTCACAGATTTATGCTTGTTCTCCGAGGTCCCCCTGCCCCTAAATTTAAAATGTCAGCCTTCGACAAATATAATGGCACTGGCAATCCTATTAAGCACTTGAAGTCCTATTGTGGAGACATGTGCCAATTCGGAGGGGATGACAGACTACTAATAAAAGTCTTTCAGAAGGGTCTGAGCGGTCCGACTTTGAGATGGTTCACATCTTTAGAACCATCCATGATAAAAATGTGGAGGGACTTGACGCATCTCTTTCAAGAATAATATGTCTACAATATAGACATTGAGCCACGTAAGTCAGACTTGGCCCGCTTAAGGCAAAACCAGAACGAGACCTTCAGTGACTACTTGGGACCTTTGGAAACTGGCAGCTTCGGTCGAAGCGAATACTGATAATGACGAGCAGTTAGAGATGATTTCAAATAATACTCTGTCGGTAATCTCAGACATTTTGGTATACCAGCAGCAGTCCAGCTTTGCTGATCTGGTGAGAAATGCTAACCGATGTGAGGATGCCATCAGGGAGGGGCGTCTGAATAAGAACATGCCGAGTGGACCTAGTGGGATTAGAAGATTTTCAGAATAAAGGAACAAGAAGAGAACAGGGGGCGATGTTCAAAACATTGCCAATACCAGGCCCAATAACAATACAACCTCATTTCAATTTCAGGCAGCCCCGCTAGCACCAGTTAGGCCAGAGCAGATGCAGAGAATAGGGAATGGGCAAGGAATGCAGATGACTCCGAAGCAAAGAAGAGCCCACTATGATCGAGTTTTTATGCCTCTGGGGCAATCATTGAGTATACTTCTGCCTTTGTTAGTGGAGAAAGGATTAGTTACTATTCGTCAACCGTGACCTCCTCCCCATCCGATCCTAAAGAACTATAACCCAAATACCCATTGCAATTATCATCAGGATTCAGGTCACCCGACCGATCGCTGCTTCACATTGAAGCACGCAATCCAAGATTTGATCGATGCCAGGAAAATCATCCCCCCTGCACCTTCTCAGCATGTAAATATTCACCAGGTGCCACTACCCCCACATCCTACCAGAGGAGCAGGTCCCAGACCCACCATCGAAATGATAGAAAGTGAAGAGGAGTTTGAATTCGATCCATCAGATCATATCAGTGATCGGGAGAGTTATACGGAGCCGTTGTCAGGAAATATTGAAGGAAGCAATATCGGGGTAATTGAACCCCTGAATTTGTCAGATTATTTCCCCAACCCGACTACGCAAATTGAACCCTTAGATCTCAGAACATACTTTCCATCCACCACACCCGTTAATTATGTGTATATAAATGCGTATCAACCATGCACCACTGTCCCCTTCAACTACCCGATGAACCAATAGGCTCCCAATCCTACACCCGCACCAGTCAGTTATCCATGGTCTGAGTCCACCCTATTACCCCCAATTCAATTGCCTACAAGCTCCACCACCCCCATCAATTACCCAATGAACCAACAGGCCCCCAATCCTACACCTGCACCCGTCAGTTATCAATGGCCTGCATCCACCCCATTACCCCTAGTTCAAACACCTGCAAACTCCACCACCCCAGTCAATTACCTAATGGCCCATCAAACCCCCCATCTCCCACCAACACTTGTCAGCTATCAATGGCCTACTTTTACCTCCTTCCCCCTAATCCCACCACCCTCAAGCTTCACCCCCATTTGGCCCAATTTTTCCACCCAACCCTTCTGCTGAAATAAATCAGGCGTTGCCCACACCTCTTGAGCCCGCAATACCAGTGCCTCAAGTGCCTAAAGCCATACCTTTCCATCTCTCAGGACCCACATATGATCCTCATCAGGTCCCGCTAAGCTACGGGCAAACAGATGTCAATGCCGGCAGCAGCAGCAGAGAAGGGGCAGTAGATTTTGTTATCAAGTCAGGGAGGATATCAAAGCAGTCGGCACCAAAGCAGAATGACCGAAGGATACATTTGAGAAAATGAGTCGGGAACATGTACTAGAAACTCAAGCAGAAGAATGCCCGCCCATATAACCGTCTGGGATCTATTGATGACGTCCCCACTCCATTCTCAAGCATTAATAGGGGTATTAAAAAATGCGCATGTGTCACTCCAAGTTAGCCCCGATGAAGTCGGGCAGATAATTGGACAAGTGATGGCTCTGAATGCCATTTCATTTTCTAATGCTGACTTGCCGGAAGAAGGGGGTAGCCACTCGAAGTCTTTGAATATAACGGTCGAGTCTGGAAATATGGTCATTCCCCTGGTTTTGATTGATAATGGGTCCGCATTGAACATATGCCCATTAATAACCGCCACTAAGATCAGGGTTGATTCTTACATGTTAAGGCCCACCAGAACAAGCGCTAAAGGGTTTGACAATACCATGAGAGAAATAATGAGAGAAGTTGATCTTGAGCTGTTGATAGGGCCAATGACCTTTTCCATCTTATTTCAAGTAATAGATATCAAATCCTCATTTAATCTATTGTTGGGATGCTGTTGTTGCTCCAAGTGTGCCATAATTGTGTGCATTATGAATCAAAAATTAAAGAATTAAAGAATGCTAGGTTATATGGATGTTAACTTATGAAAGGGATATCAGCACATTGGGGCTAACACTGGCCTGCAAGATCAGGGCCAATTGTAGCAAGTTTTAAAAGTAAGTATTTCAAGATCGTCCACAGAGAATTTTGTCTAAACTGAGAGATAAACCTCCAGATCTGTGCTACCAGATCTGGCTCTATAATTATCTAAAAAAAAGAATAGATAAAAGAGAGTGTTGGATTGTGTCACATTTAACTATAAGCAAATAAAGAAAAGAACTAACTACATGATCCAGATCCGAGTTGGGGAGATGTTTAAAATAAGACAAATGCAGAAATAATAGCTTCATGTACTTTAGCCTCTGAATTTTAATGGAGAATTTGTAGTTCAACAGAGCAGATTCAATCTTCATCTGGCTACCAGCACAGATGTAAGAGAAATAAATCCGAATTAAGGAATAGGTTTAGACTTATGGCTATGATCATCACTTAAATGGTCACGATCATCCAATAGTTTAGCCTATTCTTTAGTTGAACATGAACATCCTTTGTAAATCTGCTAGAATTAGGTTACCAACGCTAATTAGCATAGGTGATGAATTAAGGGAAGTTGCATGCGGATGAGTGAATCTAAAGAAGTCTAATGCACTAAGGTGAACATTGAACCCTCGACATGACTCAATGGAGAAGACACAAATTACGACAACCTTTTAAAATCCAAAATTACAATTCTGAGCACGGCTTCTTAGAGAGCCCTCGGACTTACGATCTTGAATCCGAACTTGGAAGTACAAATCACTCACAATGGCTCTCAAAGGTAAACTACAAGAAGGGATTACTGAGGGGTTAAGATAAGCTATCTCGGGAATGAGAAGCAGAGATGAAAACTCTAAAATCTGGATGCCCAATTTGGGCGAATGGCTTCTCTATTTATACTTTTCCTCCATCCTGCATGGTGGATTGACCAATCGAGAATGCTTTAGATCTGGATTGCCCAATGAGGGTTGAGCAGGGATCGGACTGTTTTGGCCAATGGAAATGCTACGATCTGGTTGCCAATCGGTGCGAAGCATCAATTACATTATGGGTTTGAAATTACATTTGAGCTTACGGAAGTTCCCGCAGTATTTTAACTTTGGCGCTCACATGGGTTGGAATATGCCTTGGATCTTGATTGGAACCTTCGGAATGTTCTGGTCTTTTGATTGCATTGGGCGTGCAAAGTTTCTGAAATACCCTTGGACGAAGCTACAAATCCCGAATGCCATTTCGCATAGTTTAAGGGCTTTTTAGCAAAGTAGTTTGGCTCGAGGTGCTTTTAAGCATTTTGGCTTGGAGATCTTTTCGTGGGGTTTCGATTCTGTTGAATTGGTCTTTTCTTCTTTTTCGCGATAAATCTTCTATTGACGATTCGTAACCTTTCGAAAAGCTCATTTGCAGTTTATTCTCTCTTCGCTTAGTCTCAGGTTCTTTGCGAATAGTATAAGTTCTTTGCGAATTGACTTTTAACTTGATTTCTTCTTTGCGAATGGCTCTCTCTCTTGCTTCAGGTCTATGTCTGCTCTTTTAGACCCTTTTTAGCCATTGCTGAGGCTGTTTCTTCACTCCTTCTTTGAGCTTGACATGAGCTGTCAGCTTTTTGATCATTTTGGGATGCTTTTCGGATTTGGACCTGTCTGATCGTTAGCTGTAAAATGCACACTAAAGCACTTATTTAGTCTTCTCAAGGGTCTTTCAAGGCTCATGTTTAGGGGTGAAAAATGGTATTTTTCACTACTCAACACACCCCCAAACCTAAGCTTTGCTAGTCCCTGAGCAAAGAAACGTAAAAGCAAAATAAAGAGCCACTTTTGTAGGAAGCACAGGTGCATTTAGCATATGCAACAAGCCTTTTAAACCCCTAGGTGATCCCTAGAGGAGGAGTGAAGTCTCCTGAGGGTTTTCAGTGAAGGTACCCACAAACTTCTCCATGGGACAGTTGGCATCAGTGCCTTTGTCATCCCATGAGCAATCAAAGATCAAAATTAGTTACTCTTGAATCAATGTTTAAGAAATTTAGGTTTATTGTTTGCAAGGGATTTCAACATTTATAAACCTTATGAATGTTTCACTCTTTCCAACTGTGAGCAGCCATAGAAATCATGCAAATGTGTGAGAGTTCATCATTTGAATAAAATTAGGTTATAAGTCATACTTAATGTGCTCAAGTTCCAACCCAAACACTTACAGGTGTACTCTCATCAAGATTTTTGTTGAAGGGTTCATTTTCACTCAAGCTCAAGAGCGTTACATCTCCCAAATGGATTTGTAAGCATGAGCATAGGCATGATTCTCGTGGCATCCTTGACATCTCCTCACCATAGATTGGGAAGCTTATCTCCACATGAGTTCACTCAACTTTGGATCACAAGGACTTTTAGGGTTTGTTGTATGGCTCGTGGAGTGAGGTTTGTGGATAGGAAGGTTGAGCAGTGTTTGGATTTTTGAGAAGTCAGGAATTGAAGGAGGTGGTTCATGACTCCACCTTCTTGAGTTTAGCTTCTTTTGATATTCTCGTGTTCAAAGTACTCAGTTCTTCTTCCTTTGATCTTGAATTTTCAACATAAAGTTCCCCTTTTTGCCTTTTTTTGCTTGCTTCTTTTTCACATTGTTTTTCTTTTACTTTCTCAGTCACCATACTGCCAATTTTTGAGGTATTTCTTCTTCATTTATTTTGATGTTTGCCCAGAAATGTTCCATCTTCACTTCTTTCTCCTTTACCTCCTGAATTCTCAAGGTGAGGGAAGGCTGAATTGGTTCCATTGGTTCAGGTGCAAGAAAAATGGGTGTTTTGATGAAGCATTGTAGGATTTATAGCTCAATTGGGGTACAAACAAGGGCAGATCTTTCTTGGTTGGTTCTCATTAAGCTCAAGTGTCCAAAGAAGGCCTTGATCTTTTCCTCGTTTCATGAATCTTGTTTGTTTTGATTTGGAGTTTCCTAATTTCTAGTGGATCTAATGCCCTCAAATCCTTTGAATCAGAAAAGGGTTGCCTCAGTCACTCTTCAACAGAGATGTAAAACATATAGGCTCAATTCTCACTGGTTATGGTTTTTCCTTGAGCTTTTAAGTATATCTTTACCTTTTTCTCTTCCTGTGGACTTGCTATGTGCTAATACAAGTGTATTTTCCTGGTGTTAACATCATGGAAATGTGGAATATTGTAGGGTTTAGAATGTCTAAATTCTTGCAAAGAAAATTTTAAAATTTCCACATTGTCATGATTCTTGAGTAAATTGATTAATTTCCTGATTACTATGGTGATTGTGATGCCCTTATGCTAACTATCCCATGGGCAGGACCTGTTTGCCATACCCCCAAACCTAGGAGGAACAGTGTCCTCACTGGTTCAAAGGTGGCATGGTCACATTATACCGGAAAAATTGAAACAAGGCAGCAACAATAACAAAAAAAAAATAAACAGCAGAACAGGAAAAAAAATGACATGGAGAATGAGATTCTGGGCTGGAAACATCAGGGGCAGGCTCTTCATGGCGCACTTTCTTTCCTTTCTCAGCCCTATCTGCTTTGTCCATGGATAGTTTTCTCTTTGCAGATTTCGGGGCTTTGCCTTTGGCTTTTGGGGGTGTTTTGGCTGTCTTCTTGGCTGAAGATTTAGGGAACATGGCAGCAAGGGATTTCTCTGTTTTTCCCATATTTAAAATGGCCTCAAATGTATGCTTAACTACCAGCAATCACAGAAAAAAATTTGAGCAAGAATAGAGAAAGTTACCGCGATCTAGGGGTTTCCTCTGTTTGGGTTTCTTTGCTTTGAACAGATCGCGCAGCTGGGCTCTACCCTTTTGATTTCTGACAAGAGAAAAGCTAAGATTAGAATAGATGGTGGTTATTCGTGTGGAGCTCGTGAGAGAAGAGGGTGAGTTAGGGTTTTGAAAAGGGGTTTTGCTTGGGAGAGTGTTTGCAGATATCCAGTGACTTTCAAAACGACCTAATATACTAACAAGTAAAATCGCAAAGCACCCTTAAGTGTTCGAAAAGTTCCAAAAGAGTCCTTTTCTCTATTTCGAATAGCAAAAGTGTCTCTCGAAAGGTAAAAATTCTTCAGAAAGTGCAACAAAAGAACTGAGCTTCAGTATGTCTATTCGAAATGGATTTGGCTCCAGAAAGATCTTTTCGCAAAGGACTTCTCCCCAGATTTTCTATTCGAAAAGGAAATTTTAACTATTCGAACAGAACATGGTTCTTTTCGAGTAGTTCATTACAGCTCCAGAATCAATTCGAATAGAACTTTGAACTTTTCGAAAAGTACTTATTACTTTGCGATTTGAACTTTTAAGTGTATTTACACTATGCGAACAAGAAAAATAGACAGAAACAGCAAAAATCAGAAAAACAATGTTGTACAAACATATTATACACTTTTCTACCATCGATTTTTTGGAGATTCATGATGATAGGTGGGTAGCAAGGGCTCTGGGTGTTTTCAATGCATGGTTTGAGCCTCGACCATTTACCTTGAGTATTCTTCCATCCTTGGGATCTGAAATATCCACAGCTCTGAGGGGAGGCCTTGATGACATGTATGGCCCTTCCCATCGGATCTCAATTTGCCGGAAGAATTTAAGTTTAGAGTTGAATAACCATACCTTGGACCCGGTATGAACTCTTTTCTCATGAGGCTCCTATCATGGAATGATTTAACCTTTTCTTTGTACAACTGGAGCTAGTGTAGGCATCCATCCTCGTTCTTCGATTCGGTGAGTTGAAGCTTCACGTGGTTACCCAGCGATTAGATCCACATTAAAAGTTTTGATTGCCCAAAAGGCCTTATATTCTAATTCTCGGTAGATGGCATGCCTTGCCATAAACCATCAAAAGGGGACATCCTATAGGAGTCTTGTAGGCGATTCTGTATGCCCACAAAGCATCATTAAGCTTAAAGGACCAGGTCCTTTCTGTCCTTCTTCACAGCTTTTTTCCAAAATGTGTTTGATCTCTATTTGAAATCTCCACCGCCCACCGGTTTGTGGATGATAGGGAGTGGCTACTCTGTGAGTGATGAGTACTTTTTAATAGAGAGTCAAGCACTGTTTAAAAGTGGCTTCCCCATCACCGATGATGGCTGGGAATCCAAATCTGGAAAAAATGTGGTCTTTGAGGAATCTTAAAACCACTTTGTGATCATTGGATTTGGTAGCTATGGCCTCAATCCACTTGGAGACATAATCCTACCAAGATGAAATTGTTTCCATTAGAAGGGAAAGGGCCCATAAAATCTATGCCCCAAACATCAAACAACTCAACTACGGATTGGTCAGGGGCATTGAGTTTCTTTTGGAAATCTTGCCAGCTTTTTTTGGTAGTTACGGCAAGATTCTGATCTTTGTAAGGCATCTTTAAAGATTGTGGGCCAATAGAAACCACACTGCATAATTTTTGGTAAATTGTTTTATTGTTACCGAAATGGCCTCCACAGCACATTCATGACACATTGACAATATGCGGGAATTCATGGTCCGGACATACTTTACGATTACTTAGTGCACAATTCTTGAATAGATAAGGATCTTCCCAAATGAAATGCTTAACTTGTGAGAAGAAAAGATCTTTATCCATTCGATTCCAATGTTGAGGAATCTCAAGAGCCAAGAAGTTGACTATGTTTGCAAACCAAGGATCGTGGGTATTGATGGCAAAAAGTTGCTCATCGTGAAATGATTCATTAATGGGTAAGCTATCATCCTCGATTGAGAATTCGGATAGGTGATCACCACCACATTCTCCACTCCTTTCTTATCCTTAACTGTAGATCAAACTCACGTAATAGGAGGATCCACCGATTAACTGGGCTTGGTATCCTTCTTAGACAGTAGGTACTTTAGGGCAGAGAGGTCAGTAAACACGACAATTTGTGAACCTAAAACATAAGACACGAATTTTTCCAATGCAAACACAATGGCTAGCGCTCTTTCTCGCTTGTTGTGTAGTTGAGCTGGGCATCTATCATGGATCTGTGGCATAAGCTATGACATGGGGAAGCTTATCCTTTCTCTACGCCTAGGACAGCTCCTAGGGCATAGTCTGATGCATCACACATCAGCTCAAAGACCTTTGAATAGTCGGGGGCTGCAAGATGGGAGCTGAAATCGACATTTCTTAAGGACCTCAAAGGCTGTCATGCATTCATTAGTAAACACAAAGGAACATCTTGACACAAGAAATGATGAGTGGCTTGGAAATTTCTTGAAATCTTTGATGAACCTCCTATAAAATCCTGCATGCCCTAAGAAACTTCGATTTGCTTAACAGCCTGGGAGGAGGCAAATGTGCAATTAGATCAATTTTGCTTGGTCCACCTCTATGCCTTTATGGGAGACCACATGTCCTAGGACAATGCCTTGGGTGACCATAAAATGACTCTTTTCGACTTAGAACCAAATTGGTTTCTTCACATCTTTGCAACACCAACTTGAGGTGGTGTAAGCATTGGGAAAAGTCTCCATAAATTGAAAAGTCATCCATGAAGATCTCCATGAATTGATCAATCATGTCGAAAAGATGGCATACATGCATCTTTGAAAAGTAGGGGCATTGCAAAGACCAAAGGGCATCCTCCTATAGGCAAAAGTGCCAAAGGGCGGTGAAGGTGGTCTTTTCTTGGTCTTGGGGTACACAGGGGATCTGGTTGTAACGAGTACCCATCAAGGAAGCATAATAAGCTTTGCTCGCAAGCTTATCAAGGATTTGGTCAATGAAGGGAGGGGAAATGGTCTTTCCTTGTCATGGTATTTAATTTTCTGTAGTCTATGCAGGACCCTCCATCCAGCTTGTTTGTCCGGTGGACATAAGTTCACTGATTCACCTACCAGTGATGCAGATTTCTTAGGCACCACATGTGGGTGCTACCAGCGAGAATCTGAAATGGGGTAAATGACCCCAAAGATCTAGCTTGACAACTTCCTTCATTACCACTTCTTGCATGTGAGGATTCAACCTTCTTTGCATTTCTCTAGAAGGTTTGGCATCCTCTTCAGTGGATCTTATGCATGCATACAAATTTGGGTTTATTCCTCCCAAATCAGGTAATGGTCCACCAATTGCTTTCTTGTCTTTGTTTTAGAACTACCAATGCCTCCTCTTCTTGCTCCTTTGTAAGGGAGGAAGAAATAATCACAGTGTAGTGTTTGATGATCTCCCAAAACACATATTTCAGATTTTGGGGAGCTGTTTGAGTTCCAATTGTGGGGAGAAAAGAGGGCAGCAAAGGTACCTTGGTAACTTGTGGAAGAGGAGAGAGCAGGTCTCCAAGAGGGAGAACTTGAGGATCAAGGTGAGTGCCTTGCACAAAGCAGACTCCCTTTGAATTTGATCTCCTTTTCCTTCTTTCTCGGATCCCCAATCATTTTTAAATTCTGGTGGAGTCTTTACCTTGCGTAAATGTTTGTAAAGACTCCTCCACCGACTCATCAATGATGTCAACATGGAAACATTCCTCAGAGAATTGAGGTTGAGTAACAGATTATACACATTCAATTTAACTTTCATATTTCCAAAAGACACCTCCATGATGCATGCACTGCATTGAATGCACGCATTAGTCAGAGCTGTGGAATGGTCTTCCCGTAATGACAGGGATGGCGTGGTACTTTTGGTTGGTTCCATGTCCAACACCAAAAAGTCGCAGGTAGAAAAACTTCTCTACTCCTACCAAAACATCTTCAATCAACCCCATAGGTTTCCTTTCAGATCTGTCAGCTACCTGTAACACAACTTGAGAGGGTTTCAATTCTCCCAAACCTAGCTTCTCATAGACAAAATAGGGAAGTTGACACTAGCACCAGATCTAGCAAGGCTTTCTCAATGGTGTGCTCCCCAATGATGCAGGGATTGTGGGATTCTGTGGTCTTGCATCTTAGGTGGTGTAGGAATTGCTAGCACATGGTTGGTTTTGTCCACATCAAAGGCCTTCTTGGATATATGTATCCTAGATTGGCTTTTGAGAGTGCATACCTCTTTGAGAAATTATGCATAAGCAGGGACACATTTGTTTGCATCAAGTAGAGGTAAATTAATTTTAACTTGCTTGAATGTCTCCATCATTTCCTCAATTTTGTGTTTCCTTTGTCAAAAGGAGAAACTGACTTCATTGCATGGGGAAATGGGAGGTGAGGAACAAATTTCTCCTCCTCATCTTTTCAACAATTTTGTTATTTTTCTGTTTTCATTTTTTGAATTTTCGATGTAAATCAATGACCATATTGCTATCAAGCTATTGTTCTGCACTTGTTCTTCATCTTTTCCTCTTCACTACCTTTGTGTTGTTTATTATTCTTCCACTTCTCAAAGTAGTCAGCTTTGATTTCCTCATGGCCATTTGAGGATTCTCCAACCATGAAGCCCCTTAGGATTGTTCAAAGGTCGGTTGGGTAGTCTCGCCTCCTCTCTCTTAGCTAATGAATTTGAGAGTTGGCCTGAGTTTCTTCAATTTTTTAATGCTCATTGTGAAGGTTCACGATGCGAGACAAAGTTCCAAGATTTTGAAGTGAACTCAAGACACGCTCTTCAAAGGTCGGGGATCTAGGAGGGGGGCTGGTGTGATCACGCATGGCTTGTTGTTGGTTAGACTGAAAATTTGATTTATTATAAAAATTCTGATATGGTGAAAGGTGTTTGAAAGGTAATTGATTTTTGGGTCTTGTCATTCTTGTTGGGTAATTTCCCTGATTCCACCTGAGATTAGGATGAGATCTCCATGGGTAGTCATTCGATTGCATCTGTCCATAAGACTGAGCTGCATGAGCTTGTTCCATCATGAGTTCTGGAAATTGTGATGCAGAAGGACATTGATCAATGGAATGAGTGGGGGACTGGCATATCAGACATGCCTCCTCTACTCTTGACCCATTTGGAGCTTTAAATGAGTCCATCAGCCTATCAAATTTTGTGGTCAAATTATCCACTTTCCTTTCCAGCTCATTGACTTCATAAACTTTCCCTCTTGTGAATTGGGGATTATTCATCCTAGCTGGATTCTCAATGTCTCTTGACAGGGATTCCTGCTGGGTTGAATTTTCTCCAATCACCTCAAAGAGGTCCCAAACCTCTTCAACTGTTTTCTGCAAGTAAGACCCTCCACAAGAGGCATCCACCATGTTCTTGCCCTTCTGATCAGTTCCTTGATAGAAGCTTTGAACCAGCTGCCATTTAGGAATTTGATGGTGAGGGCATTGCCTTAACAGTTCTTTAAACCTTTCCCATGCTTCATGGAAAGTTTCAGTTGAGTTTTGGGAGAAAGAGATGATGCTTTGTCTCAGTTGGCTGGTTTTAGTCATTGGGAAATATTTTGACAAAAATTGACATTGCAAATCATTCCATGATGTGATGCTGTTTGGTGCTAACATAGATAACCATGCTCTAGCTTTGTCCTTTAATGAAAAAGGAAAGAGCCTAAGCTTGGTTGCCTCTAGACCGTCCTATATGTTAAATGTTGTGCATAAAGCCAAATTCATCAATGTGTTTGTAAGGGTCTTCCTTACTCAATCCATGGAATGAAGGCAACATTTGGATGGTGGAGGACTTAATTTCATAATTTCCTCCATGTGGAAATTGAATGCAAAATGGGGAATTATAAGCACCAGCAAAGTAGTCTCTTAACAATCTCATTCTTCACCCATTTCAGCAGATGTCCGTGATGTATGTCGGTTTCTTAGGAGTCTTTCAACTTGAATTTAACGGGAGAATCTCAGATTGAGGGTTCTCGCCAAACATACAACTTCGAGAGAGAGTTTGGTACAAAGAAACTGCCTATTTAAGAACTTTCCTTTCCTTTTACACGGTTGTACATGCATAAAAATAACAACAAAATTAATAAATGACTGATAAATAAATGAAAATAAACATAGGTCTATCTATTTTAGAACAAACTTCCCCGGCAACGGCGCCAAAAACTTGTTGTTGCTCCAAGTGTGCCATAATTGTGTGCATTATGAATCAAAAATTAAAGAATTAAAGAATGCTAGGTTATATGGATGTTAACTTATGAAAGGGATATCAGCACATTGGGGCTAACACTGGCCTGCAAGATCAGGGCCAATTGTAGCAAGTTTTAAAAGTAAGTATTTCAAGATCGTCCACAGAGAATTTTGTCTAAACTGAGAGATAAACCTCCAGATCTGTGCTACCAGATCTGGCTCTATAATTATCTAAAAAGAATAGATAAAAGAGAGTGTTGGATTGTGTCACATTTAACTATAAGCAAATAAAGAAAAGAACTAACTACATGATCCAGATCCGAGTTGGGGAGATGTTTAAAATAAGACAAATGCATAAATAATAGCTTCATGTACTTTAGCCTCGAATTTTAATGGAGAATTTGTAGTTCAACAGAGCGATTCAATCTTCATCTAGCTACCAAAGAGATGTAAGAGAAATAAATCCGAATTAAGGAATAGGTTTAGACTTATGGCTATGATCATCCACTTAAATGGTCACAGATCATCCAATAGTTGTGGCCTATTCTTTAGTTCGTAACATGAACATCATCGTAAATCTTTGCTAGAATTAGGTTACCAACGCTAATTCGCTGATGAATTAAGGGAAGTTGCATTGCGGATGAGTGAATCTAAAGAAGTCTAATGCACTAAGGTGAACATTGAACCCTCGACATGACTCCAATGGAGAAGACACAAATTACAAAGAACCTTTTAAAATCCAAAATTACAATTACAGAGCACGGGCTTCTAGAGAGCCCTCGGACTTACATGATCTTGAATCCGAACTTGGAAGTACAAATCACTCACAATGGCTCTCAAAGGTAAACTACAAGAAGGATTACAGGGGGTTCAGAGCTTTATCCGACCGGAATGAGGGAAACAGAGATGAAAACTCTAAAATCTGGATGCCCAATTTGGGCAAATGGCTTCTATTTATACTTTTTCCTCCATCTCGCATGATGGTCGGATTGACCAATCAGAATGCTTTAGATCCGGATTGGCCCAATGAGGGTTGAGCACGGGATCCAGACTGTTTTGGCCAATGGAAATGCTCGATCCGTTCGCCAATCGTGCCGTAGCATCAATTCTGTTATGGGTTTGAAATTCTGTTTGAGCTTCTGGAAGTTCCCGCCAGGTATTTTAACTTTGGGCGCTCACATGGGTTGGAATATGCCTTCGGATCTTGATTGGAACCTTCCGGAATGTTCCTGGTCTTTTGATTGCATTGGGGCGCGTGCAAAGTTTCCTGAAATACCCTTCGGACGAGCTGCAAATCCCCAGAATGCCATTTCGCATAGTTTAAGGGCTTTTTCGCAAAGTAGTTTGGCTCCAGAGGTGCTTTTCGCAAAGCATTTTGGCTTCAGGAGATCTTTTCGTGGGGTTTCAGTTCTGTTCGAATTGGTCTTTTCTTCTTTTCGCAGAGGTAAATCTTCTATTCGAACAGTTCTGTAACCTTTCGAAAAGCTCATTTGCAGTTTATTCTCTCTTCGCTTAGTCTCAGGTTCTTTGCGAATAGTATAAGTTCTTTGCGAATTGACTTTTAACTTGATTTCTTCTTTGCGAATGGCTCTCTCTCTTGCTTCAGGTCTATGTCTGCTCTTTTAGACCCTTTTTAGCCATTGCTGAGGCTGTTTCTTCACTCCTTCTTTGAGCTTGACATGAGCTGTCAGCTTTTTGATCATTTTGGGATGCTTTTCGGATTTGGACCTGTCTGATCGTTAGCTGTAAAATGCACACTAAAGCACTTATTTAGTCTTCTCAAGGGTCTTTCAAGGCTCATGTTTAGGGGTGAAAAATGGTATTTTTCACTACTCAACAGATGCCCGTGGCTACACGAGGTCGGAGCCACACTTTCCACTTTGCACCAAAAACTTAAGTTTATGTCTGAGCACAAAAGTATTACAATCATAGGCGAGGGGAACAGTGAAAAAGAAAAGGCCGCCAATAGCATCGAAAACTCAATATATTGGATATACCGCGCATCGCTGAGGATGTCGACCTCCACAGTTTCGAATATGAGGTATCATCAATACTCCCAGAGCCCATTGAGGGCATCATACCTAAAATGGGAGGTGATATGATAGCAACAGTAGCTATACTCCAAAGGTGGGGCTACCAGAAAGGCCAAGGACTCGGGCCTAGACTGCAAGGCAGAAGAGAGCCAGTTATGGCTAAGGGACATAAAGTAAGATTTGGGTTAGGATACAAGCCCACAAAGGAAGAGGTCCGAGAGGTGAAAGAGAAAGCCAGGGTCGTTGCAGCTTCAAGAGCTCGAGAAATCAACATAGAAGAGAAACCTCGCCCTAGGCCACACATCAGGGAATCCTTTGTCAGCACGGGATCGTAAGGATCGATCGAAATGGGAAACCCGATTAACCCCTCACGAGCCAGCAGCCCCAGTCCATCCCACCAATCCCAACATCTCCCTTCCCAACCTCAATATAGATCTGGCTGCCCTATCCCTATTTGAGGAGCAGCATTCCATACCTGAATAAACTCCTCCTATGGTAAACCACCACAAGACTATGTTGACGCTTGAGGATGAAATCTCAGATGAACCTATGATTAACATGATGGAGGCTAACTCCAAAGAGCCATATCAGTCAACACCCTCCATCCGAACAGGTAAAGAAGTGGCCCCTCAGGTACACAACTGGGCATCTTTGCCCCAAACTTTGGAAGCAGGGAGTGGCCTAAAGTTTGGCACCTGTTTCCTAAAAAAAAATAACCTATAAAAAGTGAGATAAGCCCTTGGCAGGCAATACCTTGTATATATAGCAACCCGCCTTGCCAAGGGTTTGTCTCCGAAGAAAACAAAAATCTCAAAAACATGGAAACAATACAAAGTCTCAAAAACATGGTAAAAATATAAAATTTCAAAAACATTGAAAAGATCCAAAATCTAAAAACATCTTCATTTAAAATTCTAGAAAAAGATCCACAAAAGGATGCCTTAATCAAAATACTCGTCCCACATAAAATTGACCCCTTTCTTATAGAAATACAAGAAGAGGTAGGAATTACGAGTCAGGACAAGGATGGTCCTTTGGAGGAGCTTCCCAATGAGCTCCTTGATCGGTTTGCCGAATTTGAGCATGGCCCTACTCCCATTGTCAAAGAAACTAAGGACGTCAATCTAGGGACTGAGGAGATTCCCAGAATAACCAAGATCGGAATGTCACTCTCTCTCGAGGAAAGAAAAGCATGATCGACTTCCTTCAGTCATACTAAGACATTTTTGCCTGGTCGTACGAGGGCATGCTTAGTCTAGACGCCGATTTGGTTGAGCATGAGTTGCCTCTCTACCCTGATATGAAGCCAGTCAAGCAGATGTTGAGACGTCTCCGACTCGAGTGGATGCTGAAACTCAAGGATGAGGTCATCAAGCAGTATGATGCGGGGTTTCTCATGGTGTCCAAGTACCCGCAGTGGCTAGCCAATATTGTGCATGTACCGAAGAAGGACGAAAATGTCTGAATGTGTATCGACTTTTGTAATTTGAACAAAGCAAGCCTAAAGGATGATTTCCCACTACCACACATCAACATCTTGGTCGATAACACTGCTAAGCACGGGATGCTTTCCATTATGGATGGATTCTCAGGATACAATCAGATTAAGATGGCTGAGGTAGATCGAGAGAAGACAGTGTTTATCTCTCCGTGGGGGACCTTTTGCTACAAGGTCATGCCGTTTGGGCTGAAGAATGTCAGTGTAACATACCAAAGAGCTATGATCGCACTGTTTCACTACATGATGCACCGAGAAATTGAGGTGTATGTCGACAATATGGTAGCCAAGTCACCGGAGCGAAGCGATCACTTAGTAAACCTCTAAAAGTTGTTTGAGAGGCTGAGAAATTATAGGTTACAACTGAATCCATCGAAGTGCGCATTTGGCGCCATGTCTGAAAAGTTGTTAGGGTTCATTGTCAGTAGAAGAGGGATTGAGGTCGACCCAGTCAAAGTCAAAGCTATCACAGAAATGCCATCACCGTCTACTGAGAAGGATGTTAGAGGGTTCTTGGGCAGAATACAATATAACAGTCGGTACATTGCACAACTAACTCTAATTTGCACATCGATCTTCAAGCTACTAAGGAAGAACTCGCCTGTTGAATGGAACGACGACTGTCAGGTAATATTCGATAAAATCAAAAGCTACCTCCTCAACCCACCTGTGTTGGTACCACCCGAGCCAGAGAGACTACTCTTGATGTATCTCTCCATGATGGAGGTCTCGATGGGATGTGTCTTAGGGCAGCATGATGAGACAGGAAGAAGAGAGCAGGCCATCTATTATCTCAGCAAGATGTTCACTGATTATGAAACACACTATTCTCATCTGGATAAAGCGTGCCTAGCTCTTCTATGGGCTACTCAGAGGCTCCGCCATTACTTACTATCTCAGGTCGTTCTACTCTTAGCCTGAATGAATCCGTTGGCATACTTGTTCGAGAAGTCGGCCCTCACTGGGCGGACTGCACGCTGGCAGCTTTTATTGTCTGAGTTTGACATCACATACATCACTCATAAGTCAATCAAGGGGCAGGCACTTGCCGATCATCTTGCCGACAATCCTTTGACAGATTATGAGTCTTTAAGAACTGAATTCCCTGATGAAGACATTTTATTCATGACGGAAGACGATACAGAAGAAGCAGAGGAATCTTGGGTAATGCACTTTGATGGGGCAGCTAATGTCGAGGGCCAAGGAGTTGGCGCCATCTTGATTTCACCGAAAGGATCCCACGTACCGGTCTCTATCAAGCTCAATTTTCCTTGCACTAACCACATGTCTGAGTACGAAGCTTGTGCTACTGGTCTGCAGGCGGCTCTCGGAATGTAACTCACCTTCGAGTGTTTGGCGATTCACAGTTAATCATATGTTAGATGAATGGAGATTGGAAGATGAAAGATGAGAAACTGATCCCTTACCATGAGCACCTCGAGGATCTAATAGCTTGCTTCGAAGACGTAACATTCTCATATGTCCCCCGAATAAGGAATCGCTTTGCCGATGCACTAGCAACGTTGGCATCAATGATAGAAATCCCATATGGTGCTGGGATGAAGCCGATCATGATCGAGCAGAGGAATGAGCCAGCCTTCTGCCTCTAGATTGAAGAACCTACAAAGCCTAATGATGAGCTACCTTGGTTCTCAGCTATCAAGAATTTCCTCAAGACCCTAACATTCCCTGAGGGTATATCCAAGACGGATCGATGAACCATTCAATGTCTAGCGACAGGCTACGTCATTTGAGGGGAATGTCTTTACAAACAATTATACAATAATGTTTTGCTAAGGTACCTTACAGAAAGTGAAGCGACCAACATGATGGAGATTCACGAAGGAGTATGCGGTGCCCACGTCAGCGGTCACATGCTCGCCAGGAAAATTTTATGGCAGGAATACTTTTGGACTACTATAGAGTCAGATTACTACAAACATGTTCAGAAATGCTACAAATGCCAAGAACACTCCAGTCTGATACACGCTCCTGCCATCGATCTTCACTACATGACCACTCCTTGGCCATTTGCTACCTGGGGCCTTGACGTCGTCGGAATGATTAATCCAAAAGCATCAAACGGACATCGGTTCATCCTCGTCACCATCGAATACTTCACCAAGTGGGTAGAAGCGGCATCATATGCCAACATCACAGCCAGTCACGTCGAGAAGTTTCTCAAAAGTAATATTGTGTGCCGATTTGGAGTACCCAAATATATCATCACCGACAATGGCACCAACTTTGCGAATAAGCACATCCGAGCCTTCTGCGAGCAATACAAGATCAAGTACCATCGCTCGTCCCCTTATCGGCCTCAAACTAATGGAGCCGTGGAAGCTGCATACAAGACGGTCATCCGCATCCTTGAGAAGATGGTTGTCACTTATCGAGATTGGAGCAAAATGTTGTCATTTGCTTTATAGGCCTACAGAACGTCGATTCATACCGCTACAGGGGCAACACCATTCTCTCTTATGTATGGAACCGAGGTCGTCCTACCGGTTGAGGTTGAAGTACCCTCACTACGAATCCTTATGGAATCAGGCTTACCCGAAGCAGAAAGGGAGAGATCCCACTTTGACCAGCTGAACTTACTAGATGAGAAAAGACTCCTCGCCTTATTCCATACTCAAGTTTACGAGGGACAAATCGCACGCGCTTATAATAAGCGTGTCCGCGGTCGAGATCTGAAGGTAGGAGACACTGTACTGAAGAAGATCTTCCCATCCCTCCATGTCGATCCAAGAGGAAAGTTCAAACTGAACTGGGAAGGACCTTACGTCATCCGAGAAGTGCTGTCGAGATACGCCATCCGCCTCGCTACCATGGACAGAGATCATTTTCCTGAGCCCATCAACGCTGGATATGTCCGACGGTTCTACTCTTAGTCTATCGCAATAAGGTAAGCATTGGTGAAACAGATATGTGATTGCTTAAGGACCACCCAAAAGAGGCCATCATTCCAAACCCAGTAGCCAAAAAGCATCCCTAAAAAAATGATGATACCCTTTGCTACCCCATTTGAGCCTAGGCCTTCCTTTCAACAACCCCCTTCCCAAAAAAAAATGTGTGTGTACATATACAAAAAGGCAAAGAAAAATTACTATCAAAACCAAAAAAAATAAGAAAACCAAAACCTTAAAAAGAGATTACCTAAAATGGAGCAAAAAGAAAAATGTAGATAAATCACGGGGCATGTATAGTAAAACCCCCAAGGGAGGAAGTATGTTGAGAAAACTGAAGCCGTGTCAAGGAAACACTTTCTAGCCCAGCATGCCTTCAAATCCTAACCTAACCCATGGCCACGCTACACCCTGAAGGAAGCCCTCTTTGTAGGTTCGTAAGCAGTCATAATATCTGTTAGGTCAACACGAGCCGAGTGGTGAGACGACACCTGAACCCCATCCGGCGGGCTATGACGGAATCAACGTGTATGTCGTGGCTTTTTGAAAAAATAATAATAAATAAATAAAATAAAAAATACAAGCTTAAAGCAAGATGGACGTGGTGAAAACTCGAAAGGGCGCTACGGGTAAAAACAGCGAGTTTGTGCGGACCAGGTGAAAACCCGAAAGGGCGCTTGGGGTAAGAGAATTAAACCCATGGACGTGGTGAAAACCTGAAAGGGCGCCATCGGTAAAAAAGGGGAGTTAAAATAAAAAGAAAAAGAAAAAAGAAAAAGAGAAAAGAAAAAGAAAAAGAAATGAAAGGTTTGATTTGAATGATTAATGTTTGAGGAGCCCTCTTGGTTACTCTCCCTGATCCCCTTTTTCTAAGCCGCTCATGCTATTTCAAATTGGGTCCGGACCAGAATTATTTTTATGAAACCGCTTTGTCAAACATATGACTGAAGGTAAGGAGGGGGGTTTGACTCAATCCAAGGGGATTGACGCTACGACCTCGGTAAAACTATTGAAACTCTTTCAGAATCAACCATTCAAAGGGGGGTTCGACCATGCTCAAAAGAGGACCCAAGGTTTCACAAAGTTTCACCTAGTGATTAAGGAATTGCACAAAAAATACACAAAAAAAAACCAAAACACCAAAAGATCAGTGTAGATGTATATAATAAACTACCTTTCGTTTATAAAATGCATCGCTTACACCACATCTCAAAAAATAGCCGGTGTGATGGCTAGCATGCTTTCCCTTTTTACAAATAAAACAACAAAAAAATAAAAATAAAAACATGAAGAAAATATGTATATAAAAAAATGTGTGTATCTCAGAAGGGTTTTACGCCCTTTTCTCGTATCTCGATCTATGCAAAAAGTTACGTGCAGTGAAAGAGTTAGCGGCCACTGCTTCAATGTGCTAATTTCAGCACGAAGTTCATCTTCCCGGACTTTTCGCTCAATCAGCCAGCGACCATGCAGGCTCTTATACCTCTTTCGAGAAGAGTTGGCGGCTCCAAAAGCGACGCTCAGTGATCCCTTCAAACGGAGGACCTCGCTCTCTGCTATTTATGCTCTAACTTTTTCTTGTACCAAAAGTTCTTACAGGACCCTCTTCTCATCCACAAGTAGCTTGATACGGGCTCAGAGTGCCTTCTCTTTCTTTGGCCAGGGGCCTCTAGTGTCAATGATCTCTGATGAATCTGAACCATCAGCAACAGGCCGCTTAGTCAATAACCAGGCCTCATACTCAGGAGAAGATTGAATCGAATCTCCCTGCTCAAAATGGCACATCAGCGTTGATTGATGCATCTCCCAAAGAGCCGCAACCCGATCTATGTCTCCAGAGGACCCCCTAGAAAAGATGAAATCACATAGAGGGGGTTTGGCCTCGTAGGTCACCTGCTGAGGACAGCCAAACTGACGCAACACCCAAAATAGGAAGTAGAAGGTGCTGCCAGTCAATCCTAGGAGGGTGATGCCCTCATGGTCTCTAGAGCGAACTACTGGGAAGGTCCGGTCCAACCAAGGAAGCCTCCATGTCAGCTCGGCTTCCGTCAACCAAAGTTTCATAGCTGACACATTGCCCTGTGGAAGCAAGTGGCACCTATCCAAAAACCACTGAGCCACCTCACCTCGGGCAATATAAAAGTGGGGAATGGGCCCCAAGATAGAAAAATGCTCGCACAACCAAACCTGAAGTAGAAAGGGGCACCCCCAAAGGCCCTCCACCTTGCCTAAAGTAAATGCCCATCGATACAGCTCGGCGAGCACCAAATGCATCATAGATCGACCCACCTCCAGCTCAGTCAAAATGTCGTAAAATGCCAAGGAGAAGATCTCCCCCCGGTAAAGAAGAGGATTTCATAAATGAGACCGAGTGCTAGAGCTTTCACATTGAAAATATTCCTAACCGACAGTTTTTGGAGACTTTCGTTGTCGAAAAGTTCTTTGAGGAATTTTAGCGAACACTTTGTGGGCCCCCCGATGAGACTTTTCTCATACTCAAGTTTCTTCAAACCAAGAGTAAGGTGAATGGATTTGGAGTAGCCTGGCTGAGGTGTGACTCTTGCAAGACCCCTGTGAAACTTTAGGCCAGACAGATTGGATAGTTCCTCGACGGTTGGGGTTAGCTCCCGCTTCCCAAAACGGAATACATGGAAATCCACATCCCAAAATGAAGCAGCAGCGTAAAGGAGGTCCCACAGTGGAGGAACCTCAAGAAAGGAAGGAAGGCGAGATAGCCCAAGGCGCTCTAAGTCGGCGAGCTCACTCTCATTCAAGCTCCCAAACTAAGTTGTTAGAAATTTGGGCCCCAAGCCCAAGGAAGGGGGTAAATTGGCTCCAAGCCCTTCACATAAGGGAGGGTTAGAAAGCGGGTCCATAGACGTACAAAGATCTTTTGAGAAGATAAAAATTGATGTATGGTGATGGACCCGCCTTGACAAAGCAAGAGTAAAAAGAGCCAGTCAAAGAGGCCAAGTCAAACTAAAAAAGAAATGATTTTTGGGCTAACTCGAGTATATAAGGACCCACTCCTCCCCAGGTTAAACAGGGCGCAACTATTAGTTGAGCCAATGTTTTTCTCCCCCAGGTTAAACCTAGCGCAACTATTAGTTGCGCCAAGGCATTTGGTCCCCATTTTTGCCTGGCGCAACTAATAGTTGCGCCAATACAAATTTCATGGGATTTTAGCCTGGCGCAACTAATAGTTGCTCCAGACTAAAGGTCCCCCCCTCTTCAGCAATCTCGGGACCTAACTGTGGGGACTTACACCCCTCCTATTTTTTTATGTACACACCTCCTATCACTAACGGTTTGGCAATTACTTCATTCGTTCATGTGCAGGACTGATCCTACATCAAAGCATACGACCCAAAAGGTCACTTTCTGTGAGAATTTTTTTGGCAAGCACATACTGCAGAGAAACATATCCGATGCAAATAAACCATGACATGAAATCAAAACAAAAACACTAAAAATATTTTCCAAAAATAAATAATGATCTAAGACATCACATAAGCCATCCCCAAAATGTTTAAACAAATCCAAATCAAATCCCAAAGAGTACTAAGTTTTCAAAGCAAAAACTAAAAGCCTATTCCTTGCTCATGCCCTTTGATTTCTTATGACAGTGAGAGGAACTCTGGAAGGTCCGCATGTCCCCCACCCTAGACCACACCTACGAGATCCTACTAAGCAAAGAGCGCGACTCCTTGGCACGGGCATGCTGCAAGGCACAGTCAAAATTAAGAGTCAGGATCAGTTGAGGGACAGATGATATTGAAATAAGTAAGAGGAGTAGAGCAGCAAGGTACTCACCGTCTCCACCTCCCTAAGCTCTGCGAGGTGACGATGATACTCCGCATATTCCATGGCCGAGTTGAAGTCCTACGTTCAGAATGATACAATATCAGCTATCAGGACAATCTTAAAGCAAGTGCAAAAGGAGATCGAAAGATGGGCCATCAGAAGACTTACCCCTGGGACCACCTCAGGAGGAGGGACACGGGCCGCCTCAGCAGAAAGCCGCGCTTGTCGATCCACATCAGCGTAGAGACTCGAAAGGAAGCTATCATCCAGGCACTGAAAGGTCTCGTAAACCACGGGCGAATCACCACCAGGGATACCAGCATGGGAGGTACCCGACGAACCAGCACCCGAGGAGCCCTCGCCCGAAGGACCTGCACTAGAAGGGCTAGCACCAGAGGGATCCACCCCTGACATATCAGCCACACTTGGCCCGACTTCACCGTCTGAATCATCTCTCGGAGCAAATTATGAATAAAATAAAGATCCGCTTAAAAGGGATGAGGGCCGAATTAAAATATAAAGAGAATTAATCCAGGCTAAGAAGAATTACCTGACCGAGTGGGCCACCGAATGCAAGGAAATTGGCACTAGGTACAAAGCGCGGCAGGAGGAACCGATAGGGCAGGCACTCATACCAAGCGTGATAGTCTCCAGGGACATGGAGAGCATGGATGGGGAGCCCATTGTTGAAAAAGGTTGCCGTGAGCTCCTCGATACTGCCAACGGGATGCTAAACGTCTGCCGGAGGGTCCACAGGTATGGCGTAGTAGCCCTGGAACTGGTGCACCACCCGCTCTCCTAGAGAATAAAACTTGGCCCATGCTCCATAGAAGAAAATGATGTGGCAGTTATTGAACAGGCAAGAGGGGCCTACAGCTGCCCAATCCCAAAAGGGGGAGGCGAGGTACGGGTCAAGAATGATCTGTCCAAGCCAAAAGAATCCAAGCAGGTAGCACATCAGTCAAAGGGGATCTCTATGCTAGAACAAGCAAAAGTAAAAAAGAGCTTTACCTGCTCAGGAACAATCAAGTCAAGTTGGGACCTTAGGCCCATCTCCAAGTGCTTTAGGCCTACGTCACGGTGCCAAGCCTGATTCCAGATACTGAGAAGAGGATAGGTGAGCTCCTCGGTGTGAAGAAGCAGGCGCCCAGGGTGGAAGTGATGATATCCCCATACCTAAAAAAGGGGCAGTACATAAGATCAGGTCAATAGCATATAAAGATCATTCAAAGAAAATGGCAAAGGCAAAGGAATGAGGAATTACCTCCAGGGCAGCCCAAAAATCGACAGCAGACTTTGAATCCCCAGTCGTGACCTGAGCCAAGTTGTACATCAACCATGTGTACCCTACCCCTGCCCAGTCATACCTGTGGATGTCACCCCAGATGTCCATCACACTTAGCAATGCCAGGCTAACTCTGCCCCCGTTGGCATTAGTAAAAAGGGTCTTACCCAGCAAGAGTAGGAGAGTGATGCGAGCAAAGATGATCGCCCTCTCGCGTGTGATATAAAGCACCCTGATCCACTAACTCATCAAGTGTATAAAGTGCGGTTAGCCAAGACATCTTGACCTCGGTACCATGTGTCTGCCCGTGAGGGGGATAAGCCCCAATCAATCGGATGGCGTCCTCTCTACTCGACACCGCGAGATCGGCTAATGGTATCCCTCCTATCTTGATACCGGTAATCATGGCCCAATCGACGGGCGTCAGGGTCATCTCTGCGTACAACATATGAAAGGTCATCGTCTCGGGGTGAAACCGTTCGATCAGGGCCTTCAGATAGGCAGCGTCAGCCCTCATGACAGGGCAGGACAGAAACTCTCCAAAGCCCACCTGTGCCAGCAGGAGCTTCACTACGGGAGGGACGTAGAGGTAGAAGTCTTGAAAGTCAAGCCACCCCCGTGGAACACAATGTTGGGCAGGTCCTGCACCCAAGAAAAATGCGCATCAGATCACAGAGGCAAAACAAAACTGCATAAAAGAAATAATTTAAACCTCTCTTTTACCTTGCCCGCTATTCCGAAATTTGAGATGTGGGTATGCTGTTGGTGTAGGAGGCCAACCTGGGTGGCCTTGCCCTGCATCTCGAGCCATGGGCCCACTCTCCGATCTACCCAGATGAACTGCTCCCCCCGCAGGCCGTATACTATCTCAGGCCCCCTCCTTGTGGCCCTCCTCAGGGATAGGCTCATCACCGCCCGACATGCTGGGACAACAAAAGGCAATCACATCTGGTCAGGTCAATGACAAAGAACCATGATATACTAGGCATCAAGGGGAGGTAAGAATGCTCACCATTTCCCCCTTTATTTTCAGAAATGAAGGTACACATGCAACAAATTCTTTTACAAAAAATCAAAAACAAAATAAACAACAAAAAAAAAATCCTTTCACTTTGTTTACGAAAATAAAAGTCCTTATACTTCAAAAGATCAAAAAAAAAAAAAAAAATCCTTTTACTTTGTTCAAAAGTCCTTATAAAAAGGAAAATCATAAGACAAAAAAAAAAATCCTTTTACTTTGTTTAAACAAAAAAAAAAAGAAGAAGAAAAGAAAAAGTCCTTATATTTCAAAAAAAAAAAAAAAAATCAAATCATAAAAAAAATCCCTTCTTTTGTATCCATAAAAATAAAAAAAAAATAAAAAAATCCTTCCTTTACAAAAAAACTAAAACAAAAAATATATATATAATATATAAATCAGTGCCTTAGTGTTCAAAACAATAAAAAAGATCGAAAAAAAAATTAGAGGCAAAGGTCCTTTTCCTTAGATTAATAAAAAAAAATCAAAAAAAGGGAGAAGAAGAAACTAAGAAAAAAAATCCCTTAGCCCTAATCCTTGCTTTGTATTCAAGATAAAAATAAAAAATAAAAAAATAAAGTAATAACAAAAATACAATCCCTTTTCTAGGCACAAATAAAAACAAAAAATGTAATTAATTACATTATGCATTATTAAAATACATAAAACCACAAAAATAGGGCATTATCCGTAGAAAAGCATTCACACACTACCAATAAACATGCTTACAACTCAAATAAATCATTGCTCATCAAGGAGCACAAGATCGTGATCGTATCTACAAGAAAAAGCAAGAAAAATTAAAGAAAATAGGTTTTAAAATGGTTACCTTTTAAGAGAAAAGGGGTCTTTGATCTAGCGTGAACCGGCAATCGATCCACACAAGCAAAGCAACGACAATGGGGCACGCGTAGAGGCAATGCAAAGGAACCATAGGAGGGGTCGGTTTTCGGTTTCAAAGAGGAAGGAGGGAGAGAAAATTTCAAAATAAAGCCCCCCAGCCCGAACTCGAGCTGTTTAAATTCCCCCTTGCAGCCAAGCCTAGCGCAACTAATAGTTGCACCAGGCAAAATAATGCCCACTTTTTGCTTGGCACAACTAATAGTTGCGCCAGGCTATTTTGAGGCCCCTAGTGGCCTGGTGCAACTATTAGTTGCGCTAGGTATAGGCCAGATAGGAAAGCCGGTCCCCCCACTCTTTTTGTTTGTTTTGTCGTTCCCGGTAGATGCACGCTCTCCCATAATGACATTTCGATCATCCTTCAACTTGCCAAAAAATCCGTGCTAGAATAAAAGTAGACCGAGATCAATAAGCACCCCGGTCCTACATAAGAAAATGTAAAGGAAAATCCAACAAAAAATTCCCACAGAGAAGTCGAAAGTATTCACGAAAATTCCAAAATATCACATAAAATAAATAGATGAAAAAAAAAATCCAAAAAATCACATAGGTAAAATTCCAAAAAAATCACATAAAATAATAGATGAGAAATTCTAAAAAATCACATAAAATATTAGATGAAAAATTCCAAAAAATCACATAAAATATTAGATGAAAAATTCCAAAAAATCACATAAAATGATAGGTAAATTTTCAAAAAAATCACATAAAATAACAGTTGAAAAATCCAAAGAAAAATCACAAAAAATGATAGAAAAATCAAAAATAGATTTGTATTCCCCCGCAGATACGCACAATCATAAGGCGATAAAATACCAATATTTTATCAGTAATGCAGCTGTGCCTTATTAAAGTCCTGAGTCTAAGGTTCGCCTTGGGTCTTTGGATCCTGCTTTAAAGTAGGAGCAACAGTGTCAATCCCGGTCAAACAGTCAATGTTTCGATCGGGTCGACTCCACTGCTAAATCTTTGCAATGAGCGCTCTGTTTTGGATTCATATGAACTTAAGTGTCTTAAGCTTCAGATTCTTCATTGGAAAAGGTCAATCATTGGTTGAAACTAACCTGTTGAGAATAAGATTACGTATCAATCAAACTATGTGAAAATATGCATCCAGAAGGGTTTATTTCCCCTTTATTTTATGCAGGCTTAAAACCTGTATGGGCAGCTGTATCCCTGTAAAGTGTACGCCATGTCCCCGTAAATTATATCTGGGCGGGTTTGGGTCAGGGCTTCCATTGCCTTTGTTGTTGCTTATTGCCCCTGGGGGGTGCATGTTTATGCATAGTTAATTGATGTTTATGATCATTGTTGGTAGAAATCAGGATTGGATGTCCCTTTTGGTAGACACCCAATAACTGGTTGGATCTGTTTAGTAGTATTTGAAGCTAGACGCTCTGGGTCATGTGAATTTGGGGCACATTTTTGAAAATGGCACATCCTCCCAAAAAGCGTTGTGACATCTATTCATTTTGCTCGGGCAGGCATGTTAAATAAACTTCGGGATTAATGGGTTCACCCAAAAACCTCGAACCCTGCTTTCAGCAGGGGCACCCACGAACAGTCAGATGGGGCCATCAAATGCCTCATAGGATTGGATGCAAAATGTGGAGCCTTGCGTATGTCTACTTTGCACCTGTATTTGAACGTGGGTCGATCACCTCTTACTTACGAAGCTGTTGCATTCAGAATGGATTTTAAACATCAAATACCTTCAAAATCATCTCGAGAAGCGAATGTCTTTCTCGACTATAGGGAGTTCACAACTCATTCCACCTCAGTTATGCCCAGTAATGTCACAAAGCACTTGGGAACTGATTACCTTGAGAAATGAATGTTTAGCCTGACATCTAGGGCTTTCGTTTTCTCTCCGTGTTACTCATTTGAGGTTTGAAGTTTGTTCTGAATGTAACAGACCCGTCAGTAATGCCTTGGGCCTCTTCAAATATCTCTTTTCTTTGGCATATGATCATTAGTGATCAGATACCAAAGAGGGGCATCTGTAGACACCCAAATTTGTCCCAAGGCTTGATCGAAGCATATTTCGAGAAAAGTGCACTTCTGAACTTTTGATGGCATGTATGGATCCTTTAGGAAATACCCTAGAAACCTTAAGAACCCTGCCAAACCCTTAGGAATCACCCTAGATCCATTAGGAACCTACCCCAAACTTTAGAAATCAATCTCGACCTTAGAACCCATTCTGAACCTAAACCTGACCTTATCAAGCCGTGGATGAGGAGGGGTGCACCGGAACTAGCTATGGCTATCTATTACAATTGAATCTCATACCATTGAAAAGTAGAGGTCGTCAGCTTTTCAACGATCTAAGAATCGCCCCAATCAGAGGTGTACATCAAAAGATATGGCAGTCCAAACCCGGAGGGCATAAAAGTAATTTCATGTGGGCCCCCTAGGGATTTGGTGCAACTAATAGTTGCGCCAGTTATAATTTTGCCTGGTGCAACTATTAGTTGCGCCAGGCCATTTCTCCTAGATTTTAAGCCTGGCGTAACTAATAGTTGCGCCACTTTTAAAAGTGGGTCCCACTCTAGCGAGCCAACTTCCAGGCACTGTTCAGCACTATTTTACTGTACATTTGCCTGGCACAACTATTAGTTGCATTAGACAAATAAATAGTAACTCATGATTTTTACCCTGAAATTCATGATTGGGGTTTGACTCATTGACCACCTTGATCCTTGGAGGTATTTTGATAGTTATGTTGCACCCATTCACTACCTATTTGCAATCCTTTAAGTGGCTTAAGGCATCACCCCATCATCAACCATTAAAGGACCTTCTCACACATCTGAAGGCTCCAAAAACTTTAGGAATCCTTAGATATGAGATTACCTAATTGCTAACCCCAATTAGCACTTAAGTGGTCTCCTAATCCGCCCATTTTCTATATATAGACCCCCACCCCTTGGTTTAGGGGTTGAGAATTCTGCTTAAGAGAGAAAAAGCTCCAAGTGAGAAGTTCTTCCTCCCTTTGGTGCACCATTTTCACCTAAATTTCAAAATTCTAAAACCTCTTCCCAAGCTGGTTCTTACATCCAAAACCCTTAGCCTAGGTGTGTGTGATCCCCTAACCTCCCTTCTCCATCTCTTACCTCTAAGTCTTAGGATATAGAACCCTATTCCACACCATACAAAGCCTTCAAGAGCTTATCAAAGCAAGCCATGCAAGGCTCTCCTACGGTGCTACAAGGGCCCAAGGGCTTCGGCTCTCCCCTTTCTTCTCCTATCTCTTTCGAGCTCCCTCCACCCTCCCATTTGTGTCGTTGCGCCGCCGACTTTTCGATAGGAACGGAGGGGCCCAAATAGGACTCTAAGCCCTCTTGGGCGAGAGGAAGCTATTTTCTTTTCTTTTACTTTATTTTATTTTTGGCCATTAGTAGAGACCGCATTAAGCGGGTTGATCGGGTACCTAACACCTTCCCGATCGATAATTGAAGCCCTTACCCAAGAGCCTTTGGTGTGGACCGGAATCAGAGTCATATTTTTAGCACTTTAGTGCTCATAAAAATAAACTAGATTTCCCAGGACACCGAAAGCTCTAGGTGACGACTCTATATTTTTTTATAGCAAGTGCATCATCGTGATAGGATCGTCACGGATCCCACGGTTGCACACTTCTTTAAGGGAAAGACAAATAGAGCCGATTGTTAAGGTCATTGGTAAATAGGCAGCAATGAGATTAATTCTTAACAGGAAATTGCCATGCATATTGGGAACACATAAAATTTTAGGAATAATAAATTTTTTATCATTAAGCCAAATAGATATAATTTTTTGCCTTTAATTCAATAATTGTTTCTCTGCCTTCAATGCCTTTGACTTTGATGGGATGTTTTATGTTAATCCATTTTTCAGAAGACAAAGCATTATACCAACAAGCACTTATTGTGGCTCCGATATCCATTAAGACATAAATTATATGGTTTATAATTTTGAAACATAAAATTTCCTAAGACGTATGTATATTGTCTCTTTCCGTAAGTGGGAGAAAATAAAATTTCAGCATTTTTAGACTAAAAATGATAAATTTGAACTATTTTTAGTTCATGAGGCTGTGTTCCAGGTAGGATGGGAACTTGTATATTTTTAACTGCTATATGTGTTTGGTCTTGAGTTGGGTCGGGAGCACTAGATGTTGATGCTCTAGACTCAATAGGTTTTATAGAAAGCCATTCATCTTTTATAGTATTGAAAGAGGTAGTCCTTGTATCTCTAAAATATAAATTATTTCTAGAAGCTTGTATTTCAATCATTTGGGTTTGAGATTTTATATTGTTCCAAAAGGTCTTCAAATAACCATTGCTTAGGTATTTGTAAATCTTTCCAGTTTATTAATCTTGGTTGGATTTTAGAATCATATGGCTTGGGTTCGAATATTTCAATCAGATTTTTATCTGATTTGTGCATTTTTGTTATGGGTTTAGAGGTTAATTCATGTTCTGTTTGCCAGGTTATGGCTAGGTTATGTGAATCTTCTTTCATTTCTAATCCTTTGGTTTGGATTTTAATTTTTATTGTTTCTTCAATTTTTCGGTCATCTAGTGAAATAAAATAATTTGGTTTTAGTTTAAACCAAGCAATTCCATAAGCTAGATTGGATTGAATTCCTCCAATCAAAGATTGTAAAGTATTTAATAATCTTTGATCCATTACCACAGCAAGTATAGGGGTATCTATACCATTTCTGAATAATCCTGTTATACATACTCGGAGTACACCAATATGAATATATTTTAATTTTGGATTTTCTTTTTTCCATCTTAAAATTTTCTTTTTATCAAACAGGGTTATTTCTACTGTAAGATTATATGTGCTTTTTGCAGTAGTGTTTCCAGAAAATGCTTCAAATATTCTTCTAGACAAGATTTTGTCTAAAGGAGAAATTTTATATATATCTTCTTTATTAAGTTTTTGTTGTAACTCAAATTCTCGAAGTTGTTCTTCAGAGAAAGATATTTCTTTACCTATTATATCTTTTAAAGTAATCAATTGATGTTCTTCATCTGAGGGTTCGACATTTAACATAAATATTAGATCATCAATATCTGTATCAGAATCTGTTTCAGATTCTAATTCGTAAATGATACTGTTATCATCACTTGAAAGTTCTTCACCAAAATAAACATCTAGATCTTCTTCATCTAAATATTTACTTATTTTAGAGGTATTCTATCCTTGTTTTGGACATTGAGAAACATAATGCCCTTCTTCATTGCAAAGAAAGCAACGACATTTCTTTTTAGTCGTGGTTGATTTATTTATTTTTTTAGACTATTTTTTCTTTTTAATATATTTTTTATTTTTAATAAACTTTTTTCATTTATTCCAAGGTTTCCATTTGAATTTTTTCTTCTTAAATGTCACAAAGGCTTTGCCCCCAGCAAGCGTGGTGAGGTTACACAAATTATTTATGAATTAAGTCAATCTCATTGGCTTTTTTCCATCCTCAAAGACAATTTTAGTGACAACCCACTAAAATTATGGCATAAAAGTCCTTGATGCATTTGTAAAAGATCCAAACATCATAATTAGGATAAAACCTATGGTCTATACCAAAATAGACATAGATGAATTTGCAATACAAATTAAAGATTTATTAGAGAAAAAACTCATTGAATCTATAAAAAGCCCTCATTCTAGTCCTATATTTTTAGTAAGAAATCATGCTGAAATAAAACGCAGAAAAGCTAGAATAGTTTTAAATTATAAAAGATTAAATGAAAATTTAAAATTCAATGGATACTTTATTCCAACAAAAGATGTTTTGATTAATCAAATCAAAGGATTAAAATTCTTTAGTAAATTCAACTGTAAATCGGGATACTGGCAATTAAAATTAGATAAAAAATCAAAACCTTTAACTGCTTTTAGTATCCCATGTGGACATTATCAATGGAATGTCATGCTATTTGGCTTCAATACTGCTCCTCAAATCTATCAAAGAGGGATGGATTCGATTTTTGCCCCCTATAAAGAATTTTGTGTTGTCTATATAGATGATATTTTAGTTTTTTCTAAAACAAAAGAACACAAAAAATATTTAAAACAAATGTGCGATATTTTCCAAAAACATGGAATTATACTTTCACCTTCAAAAATAGAAGTTGAAAAAGAAACAATAGAATTTTTAGGTCCTATTCTAACTGTAAACACCCAAACTCGGCCCAAGACCCGATCGGAACACATTTCGAGAGAGGTACACTTTTGAGCTTTTGATGGCATGTATGAAACTCTTAGGACCCTTTCTAAAATCCTAGGAACCTTTCCAATCCCTTAGGAATCAACCCTAACCTTCCTAAACCCATTAGAGCCCTTTCCCAGACCCGTGTCAAACCCGCCCGAGCAATGGTTGGAAAGAGCAGTGGTAAAATTTACATAGACCTCTTCAGGATCTAAATCATATATCATTGGAAAGAGGACTTCTCTATCTTTCCAACGAGCCACGAATCGCCTCAATCAGAGTTATATATCAAAAGTTATAACCATTTGAAAATCGGACAATTTTCGAAAAAAATTTGTCTGGCATAACTAATAGTTGCGCCAAGCCAATCTTTTTTCTCTTAGAAATGGCTTGGCGTAACTAATAGTTGCGCCAGGTATAAATGGGTCCCCCTACTCCTCGCGGGCTTGCAACCTTTAGGAAATCTCGCCCACTGTTTTATTGCATATGATGGATTTTGCCCCAAAAATTGTGATTGGTGTTTGACTTGTTGACCACCTCAGTCCTTGGGGTGTATTTTGATAACTTTGTTGCACCCTTTTAACACTATTTGCAACCCATAAGTGATCTAAACCATCAACCCATCATCCACCATTAAAGCCCATCTTCACACTTCTCTAAACCCTTGAAACCCTAGGAAACCTAAGATGCTAAATTACCTAATTTCTAACCTTGATTAGCATCTAAGCACTCTTCTAATCCACCCTCTTCTAATCCACCCTTTTCCTATAAATAGAGCCCCCCTCTCCTTGGTTTAAGGGTTGAGAAATTTGCTTAAGAGAGAAAGATCTCAAAGTGAGAAGTTCTTCCTCCCGTTTGTGCACTATTTTCACCCAAATTTTAGAATCTCCCAACCTCATTTCAAGCTTGTTCTTGCATCCAAAACCCTTAGCCTAGGTGTGTGTGATCGCCTAGCCTCCCTTCTCTACCTCTTAGCTTCAAGTCTTAGGAGTTAGAACCCTAATCCATACCATACAAAGCCCTCAAGAGCTCATCAAAGCAAGCCACGCAAGGCTCTCCTACGGTGCTGCAAGGGCTCGAGGGCTCCGGCTCTCCCCTTTCTTCTCCTATCTGTTTCTAGCTCCCTCCATCCTCTCATTTGTGTCGTTACGCCACGGACTTTTCGGTAGGAACGGAGGGGCACAAATAGGATTCTAAGCTATTTTTAGGCAAGAGGAAGCCATTTTCTTTTCTTTTACTTCATTTTATTTTTGGCCATTAGTAGAGACCGTGTTAAGCGGGTTGATCCGGTGCCTAACACCTTCCCGATCGATAACCGAAGCCCCTACCCAAGAGCCTTTTGTCAAGGAGTTACTCTTTGCGACGTTGGCGAAGCCCTCATGGCTTGGTGACGCACTGACGATGCTCCAGCTTCAATCCACCAATGCCTGACGCATTAGTGGCACAAGTGGCCCTGCGGCTGGCTCGGATGGCCACGCCGCGAGCCCATGTCACACTTTGGTGTGGACTGGATTCAGAGTCATATATTTAGCACTTCGGTACTCATAAAAATAAACTAGGTTTTTCGGGACACAGAAAGCTCCGAGTGGCAACTCTATATTTTTCGTTAGCGAGCGCATCGCCGCGACAGGACCGGTGTGGATCCCATGGTTTCACAGATGGCGACTCTGCTGGGGATAGCTTGTAGAGCTTCCCCTTGAAATTTAGTCTTTTATTTTTTTGATTTTACTAACCATCTTTTTGCTGTTTTTTACTATTTTTTTTTATTTTTATATTTTCTCACCCCTACTTTTCTATCATTTACGAAGCCTTAGCCGATTGGTAGGCCTACATGTGCATTGTCTTTCAATTTTCCTTACTTTTTCGTCATTTTGGTGCCTTAGTCGATTGGCGGGCCTACTTGAGCATTGTCTTTCAATTCTTTTAAATTTCTGTCATTTAAAGTGCCTTAGCCGATCGGCGGGCCTACTTGCGCACTCATATTCCATCAGTGGGCGCTGGCCCGTAGTGGCGGCATGGGATAATCACCCCCGATCTTTGAATTAAAGAAAACTTCCCAAAAAAAGAGAAAAGCTTTAAAATATATTTTTTTAAATTGAACCAAGTTAGGGAACTTAATTAATTTGTTTTACGGGTTAGATTTTAAAAGGGTTGGGATTAGGCAAACACACAAACAACCAGGTCTTAGTATGGTGGCAGCCCCTAGTGGTGATGATCTAGAAAAGTCCCAGCCCACCTAGTATCTGAGAAGGCGCTTGCGCCAGAGGTATATCGGGTGGGTTCCCATTCCAAAGCTTAAAACCCTTGGGGAGCACGCTAGCGAGTTATATCGGACTCAAACCCTTTAGGTGCGGTGAGGAGCAAATCGATCACCAAAAAAATAACTCAGTTCCCGGAAGCCTAGCTTCCACAAAAAAAACCAAAAAAAGACTCATTTTGGGCTGCTGTCTCTGCTGCTTATACATTCTGGAACCCCATTTTTGCCTAGCGCAAGTGTTAGTTGCGCCAGTATAAAAATTGGGAATTTATAACTGGCGCAACTAATAGTTACGCCAGCTTTAAAACCCCAACTTTTACCTTGGCGCAACTAATAGTTGCGCCAGTGTAAAAGGGGTCCCCTGCAACCTGGGCGCAGGTATTAGTTGCACCATGTCTGTTTATCAGCCCACCAGCCTGAATCTGTGGCCTTCTTCACCTCCCGAGTTCCCCGATTAGTGTGTTTAGTGCCTTATTTGGGTCCCGTCATCTTCGACACCTAATACGCCCCCGCCGGTCAAAAGAGGGCAACCTCTTTTTGGCTCATTTCGAGGGATTGAGTTGTTTGCTTCGATTTATGTGCCTTCAGTAGATCAAAGGTTCTCCTTCGATTCTTTAGAAGTGCGTCAGAATCATCACCGCGGGTCTTGAATTAGGGTACGAGAGCCACCCGAAAAGGAAATTTCAAGGCCTTAGAACCTTTGTTTTTCAAAAACTTTTTCCAAAAAATCAAAAAATTATAAAAAGCGAGTCAAAAAAATAAAAAATATATAGTTTTTGGTGCCGGCACAACGGCATCATCTTGCCCTCCGTCGTCCCGTAGGGGAAGAAGGAGGAGGATTTTTGGGCCTTATCCAAGGCACCCTTACCCAACCCGTTCCCAAAGAATGTCGTGGGTAGTGAACCCGGCTTACGCCGATCCCGACTCATCCTCGCCATATTCTCCAAACCAATCCCATTCGAGAGAAGTTTTTTCCACCATCCCCCTCACCCAACCCCCCTTTTCCGTTACCGGCCCGTTCGGCACCCCCATCTTCCCAACCACTACCCCCCAAAATATCCAAAATCCAAACCCCCATTCTCCATCTTTTGCCCAAGCCATGCCCATGCCAAATCCGACTCATTTCCCATCCACCTCCCTACAAAACCTAAGTCCATTCTCTTAATCCACATCCATGCCTCATTTACCATCTTACCCCTATAGGCCCGATCCATCCATATTCACATACACCACCTCCACCCTATCCGATCCCCCATAAATCCCCCCGCCTACCCGGGTCATGCCCATTTTTACTGGGGCCATGTCCGATTTTTTCCAAACATCCGCACTCGACCAACCATCATCCCTAAACACCCCTAATCCTTCCCCATCCTTTACCCCACCTCAACTCTCCAATCCACCCCATATCCCATCACATACCATGGTCATGTCCTATTATACCGGGGCCATGCCCAATTTTCCTTCCACATTCATCCCATCCATACCCAATCATCCCTTAAATTCACCATCCACATCCAACCCTCCTTCCATGACCATGATGGAGGAGATGTTCTAAGCCTACTCCATGTGAAAGGCTTCTCAAAACACCTCCCCTCATCCACACCCCACATCCATGAACCCATCCTATACCTTAGCCAACCTCCATGCTTCACTCTCCCATGACCCCCATCAACCTCCCATAATTCACTCCATGCAAACCCCCATCTCCCATATGCCCCAAGGCCCAATGGCCCAAACTCCCATCTCCCACATGCCCCAAGGCCCATTGGCCCAAAACCCCACCATTCAACAAGGCCCGCCCCACCACCCATGATCTCTAAGGCCCAATGGCCCAACACCCCATCACCCATACTCATCAAGGCCCATTGGCCCAAACCCCCATTACCCATACTCCCCAGTGTCCATTGAGGTAAACCCATCAAATCCAAACCCACCAAGGGCCCCTAGCCCAAACCTACCAAGGGCCCATTACCCAAACCCACCAAGGGCCCACAGCCCAAACCCATCAAGGGCCCATGACCCAAGCCCATCAAGTGCCCATGGTTCATACCCCTCAAAACCCAATGGGCCCAACCCACATACATCAAGGGCCCGTGGCCCAAGCCCATTTGGCCCAATCCCAAACCCTCCAAGGGCCCGTGGCCCATACCCCTCAAAACCCAATGGGCTAGACCCCATACCCCAAGGGCCCACAGCCCATACCCAAGGGCCCATGACCCAAACCCATCAAGGGCCCATGGCCCATACCCCTCAAAACCCAATGGGCAAGGCCCACATACCCCAAGGGTACACAACCCAGACCCAAACCCACCAATGGCCCATGGCCCAAACCCTCCAAAGCCCAATGGGCTATACCCATCAAGGCCTAATGGGCCAAGACCCGCCAAATCCCTTGACCTTTACCCAAGCCCAACCTGACCAAAGCCTTATGGCCCAAACCTCCCAGGGCTTCATGGCCCAAGCCTAAGCCCCACACTCATACCTTCCCCAATACAGCCAAAATTTCACCCACCCCCAACCTTCACACCTGGGTCAAACCCAAACCATACCTCAAACCCAATTTTCTCATGGCCCCATACCTCAACACCATCCCCAAACCTTCCCTCATGTCAATGGCCCCATCAGGCCCCAACCCTAAACCAAACTACCGCTATCCCATCACCCCACAACACTTCCCTTACATTCAAGGGGCTCACCCAACCCGCATCCAATCCAATCCCATCCAGTCCATGCAACAACAATATAATAACCCCGTCCTCACTGTACCTTACATAGATCAGCAGTATGAGGAGGACGAGATCAGAAATAGTGGTGCCTATGTCGGGGTAGTGACCACTATTAATCCTCCATCGGTAGCAATCCCACTCCCAATAGCACAGAGGGAGTCCCAGCAGGCTGTTGAAAAAATGGCCCCCATGTCCAAAGAATCGGAACAGTTAAGGGACCAACTAGACAAGATCCAGAAATAATTGTTAAAGATGGGTGGTGCTGAAATCCATGCCACGGATTTCACGGATTTATGTCTGTTTGCCGAGGTCCCCCTACCCCCCAAATTTAAAATGCCAGTATTCAACAAGTACAATGGCACAGGCAACCCGATTACACACTTCAAGTCCTATTGTGGGGACATGTGCCAGTACGGGGGGGACGAGAGACTGCTAATAAAAGTCTTTCAAAAAAGTATGACCGGACCGGCCCTGAGGTGGTTCACATCTCTTGAACCATCCATGATGAAGACATAGAAGGATTTAACGCATATGTTCCAGGAACAGTATGTCTACAATAGTGATATTGAACCGTGCAAGTCTGATTTGGCCCATTTGAAACAGAATCCCAACGAGACCTTTGGTGACTATTTAGGGCGTTGGAGAGCACTGGCAGCTCAAGTCAGAAATAGAATACCAGACGATGAGCAGATGGAGATGATTTCAAAGAACACTCTGGCAGTGATTTTTGATTTTCTTATATACCAACAACAGTCCAATTTTGCTGATTTGGTGAGGAATGCCAACCGCTGTGAGAATGCCATTAGGGAAGGGCGGTTGAGTAAGAATGCTTCAGGGGGCCCTAGCGGGGTTAAGAGGTTTACTGAGCAGAAGAACGACAGGAGGACAGGGGCAGAGGTGTAAAATGTTGCAAAAACTCGGCCCAACAATAACAATGTAGCCCCGTTCCAATTCCAAGCAGCGCAACTAGCTCCAATCAGGACAGGGCCAGTACAAAGAGTAGGGAATGGGCAGGGAATGCAAATGACCCTGGAGAGGAGAGCCCATTATGATCGAGTCTTTACGCCCTTGGGGCAGTCCCTGAGTGTACCTTTGCCATTATTAATTGAAAAGGGTTTAATAACTGTTCTCCAACAACGACCTCCTCCCAATCCGATTCTATATAATTTTTACCCTAATACTCATTGCAATTTCCATTAGGGTTCGGGTCACCCGACTGATCGCTGCTTCCCGTTGAAGCACGGGATCCAAGACTTAATCGATGCTGGAAAGATCATTCCCCCTGCACCCACCCAAGCAAACCAGCATGAGAATATCCATCAGGTGCCTTTACCACCACACCCTACCAGAATAGCAGTCCTGCACCCACCATAGGGATGGTAGAGGAATTTGAAGAAGAATTGGAGTTTGATCTGTCAGGCTTCATTTGTAATCCAGAAATGTTTGTGGCACCAAGGCAGAGGAATCTAGGAGAAGGAGCTATTGGGGTGATTGAACCCCTGAATTTGGCAGATTATTTTCCTACCCCTACACCAACAGTTGAACCCCTAGATCTTAGGGCCTATTTCCCACCATCCACCCCCATTAACTACGTATAAATGAATGTGTATCAACCATATTCCACTGCCCCCATCCATTACCCAATAAACCAACAGGCCCCCAATCCTGCACCTGCACCCATCAGTTATCAATGGCCTGGCCCACCCCATCACCCCCAATTTAGCCACCGACAAACTCCACCACCCCGATCAATTACCTAACGACCCATCAGACCTGCATCTCTCGCCAGCACCTACCAGCTATCAATGGCCGACTTTTGCCTCCTTCCCCCCAACACCACCACCCTCAAGCTTCGCCACCCCTATTTGGCCCAATCTTTCCACCCAACCCGCTACCACTGAGGTAAATCAGGTATTGCCCACACCTCCTGAGCCGACAGTACAAGTGCCTCAAGTACCGGCAACCATACCTTTCTAGCTCTCGGGACCAACCTATGACCCTCATCGGGTCCCTCTAAGCTACGAGCAAACAGATGTCAATGCCGGCAGCAGCAGAGAAGGGGCAATAGACTTTGTCACCAGGTCAGGAAGGATATCGAAGCAGCCAGAAGTGTCGGCAACACCACAAGCCCAACCAGAGGGGAAGAAAGATAGTGCTGTGAATCCTTTTGAAAAAATGAGTCGGGAACATATACTGGAGACTCAACTGAGAAGGATGCCCGCTTATATCACCGTCTGGGATCTGTTGATGACGTCCCCACTCCATTTTCAAGCATTAATGGGGGTGTTAAAAAATGTGCATGTATCACTCCAAGTTAGCCACGATGAAGTCGGGCAAATAATTAGGCAAGTGATGGCTCCGAATGCCATTTCATTCTTTGATGCTGATTTAACTGAAGAAGGGTGTAGCCACTCCAAGTCATTAAATATAATAGTTGAGTTTGGAAATATGGTCATTCCCCTGGTTTTAATTGATAATGGGTCCGCATTGAATATATCCCGTTAAGAACCGCCACTAAAATTGGGGTCAATCCATGCATGCTAAGGCCCACCAGAACCAGTGCTAGAGGGTTTGACAATACCAGGAGAGAAATAATAGGGAAGTTGATCTTGAGCTGTTGATAGGGCCAATGACCTTTTCCATCTTGTTTCAGGTCATGGATATCAAATCTTCATTTAACTTATTGTTAGGGCACCCGTGGCTGCACAAGGTCGGAGCCATACCTTCCACTTTGCACCAGAAACTTAAGTTTACGTCCGGACATAAAATTATTACGATCATCGACGAGGGGCACAGTGAGAAAGAAAAGGCCGCCAATAGCATCAAAAAACTCAATGTGTTGGATATACCGCATACCGCTGAGGATGTCGACCTCCAAAGTTTTAAATATGAGGTATCAGCAATACTCCTAGAACCCATTGAGGGCATCATGCCTAAAACGGGAGGCGGTATGGTAGCAGCAGTGGCTATGCTCCAAAGATGGGGTACCAGAGAGGCCGAGGACTCAGGCCCAGGTTACAAGGCAGAAGAGAGCCAGTTGTGGCTAAGGGACAAAAGGTAAGATTTGGGCTAGGATACAAGCCCATAGAGGAAGAGGTCTGAGAGGCCAAAGAGAAAGCCAGGGTCATCGCAGCAGTGAGAGCTCGAGGAATCAACATAGAAGAGAAACCTCACCCTAGGTCGTACATCAGGGATTCCTTTATCAGCGCAGGGGTCGTTAAGATACACCGAAATGGAGTCACCCATTTGACCCCACACAAACCCACAGCCCCAATCCATCCCACCAATCCCCAGATCTCCCTTCCCAACTTGGAAATAGATTTGGTCGTGTTATCCCTTTTCGAGGAACGACAGTCGGTACTTGAACAAACTCTCCCTGTGGTAAATCACCACAAAACTGAGTTATCATTTGAGGACATCATCTCAGATGAAATGGGGATCAATATGATGGAGGCTGACTCCAATGAGCTATATTAGTCAGCACCCTCCATCCTAACAAGTAAAGAAGCGGCCCCTCAGGTACGCAACTGGGCATCTTTGCCCCAAACTTTGAAAGTAGGGAGTGGCCTAAAGTTTGGCACCTGTTTCCCAAAAAAAAAAAACTTATAAAAAGTGAGATAAGCCCCTGGCAAGCAATACCTTGTGTTTATAGCAACCTGCTTTGCCATGGGTCCGTCTCCAAAGTCCAAAAATATTGTCATTTAAAATTCTAGAAAATGTCCCACAAAAGGATGCCTTAATCAAAATGCCCGTCCCACGTGAAATCGACCCCTTCCCTGTAGAAATACAAGAAGAGGTAGGGATCACAAGTCTGAACAAGGATGTCCCCTTCAAGGAGCTCCCCAATGAGCTCCTTGACCAATTTGCCGACTTTGAGTATGGCGTTACCCCCATTGTCGAAGAAACTGAGGACATCAATCTAGGGACTGAGGAGGTTCCCAGGATAACCAAAATCAGAACGTCACTGTCTCCTGAAGAAAGAAAAAGTATGATCGACTTCCTTTGGCCATATCAAGATGTTTTTGCCTGGTCGTACGAGGACATGCCTGGTCTGGATATCGATTTGGTCAAGCATGAGTTGCCCCTCTACCCTGATATGAAGCTAGTCAAGCAGAAGCTGAGACGTCTTCGACCAGAGTGGATGCAGAAAGTTAAAGATGAGGTCATCAAGCAATATGATGCAGGGTTTCTCATGGTGTCTAAGTACCCGCAGTGGCTAGCTAACATCATGCCTGTACCGAAGAAGGACGGAAAGGTCCGCATGTGTATCGATTTCTGAAATTTGAACAAAGCGAGCCTGAAGGATGATTTCCCATTGCCACACATCGACATCTTGGTCGATAACATAGCTAAGCACGGGATGCTTTCTTTCATGGATGGATTTTTAGAATACAATCCGATCAAATGGTAGAGGTTGATCGCGAGAAAACAATGTTCATTACCACTTCGAGAACCTTTTCCTATCGAGTCATGCCATTCAGGCTGAAGAATGCCAGTGCAACGTGCTAGAGAGCTATGACTGCACTATTTCATGACATGATGCATAGAGAAATTGAAGTGTATGTCGACAATATGATAGCCAAGTCACCGGAGCGAAGCGACCATCAGGTAAACCTTAAGAAACTATTCGAGAGGCTGAGAAAGTATCAACTACGTCTGAATCCACATAATTGCGCGTTTGGCGCTATGTCCGAAAAACTGTTGGGATTCATCGTCAGTAGGAGAGGGATCGAAGTCGACCCAGTCAAAGTTAAAACTATCACTGAAATGCCGCCACCATCTACTGAGAAGGAAGTTATAGGTTTCCTGGGCAGAATACAGCATATCAGGCGGTTCATCGCATAGCTAACTCCAATATGCACACCGATCTTCAAGCTACTAAGGAAGAACTCGCCCGTTGAATGAAATGATGAGTGTCAGGCAGCATTCGATATAATCAAAGGCTACCTCCTTAATCCACCTATTTTGGTACCACCTGAGTCGGGGAGACCACTCCTGATGTATCTCTCCACGACGGAAGTTTCAATGGGATGTGTCTTAGGGCAGCATGATGAAACGGGAAGAAGACAGCATGCCATCTACTATCTGAGCAAGAAATTTATTGATTATGAGACGCGCTACTCTCATCTAGAGAAAGTATGCCTGGCTCTTGTATAGGCTACTCAGAGGCTCCGCCATTACTTGCTATCTCAAGCCGTTCTACTTTTAGCCCAAATGGATCCGTTAAAATACTTGTTCGAAAAGCTGGCTCTCACTGAGTGGACTGCACAATGGCGGTTGTTATTGTATGAGTTTGATATCACATACATCACTCAGAAGTCGATCAAGGGATAGACACTCGCCAATCATCTTGTCGATAATCCTTTATCAGATTATGAGCCTTTGAGGACCAAGTTCCCAGATGAAGATATTTTGTTCATGACGAAAGACGATACAGAGGAAGCAGGAGAATCATGGGTAATGCACTTTGACGGGACAGTAAATGCTGAGGGTCAAGGAGTTGGCACCATTTTGATTTCGTCGAAAGGATCCCATGTCCCCGTCTCTATCAAGCTCAACTTCCCTTACACTAACAGCATGGTTGAGTACGAAGCTTGTGCCGTTGGTCTACAGGCGGCCCTTGATCTAAATATAACTCACCTTCGAGTGTTTGGCGAATCACAGTTAATCATATGCCAGACAAATAGTGACTGGAAGACGAAAGATGAGAAACTGATCCCCTACCATGAGCACCTCGAGGATCTGATAGCTAGCTTCCAGGATGTGACATTCTCCTATGTCCGATGAATAAGGAATTGCTTCGCCGATGCATTAGCCACTCTGGCGTCAATGATTGAAATCTCCTATGGTGTTGAGATGAAGTCGATCATGATCGAGTAGAGGAATGAGCCAGCCTTCTGCCTTCAGATTAAGGAACCTACAAAGCCTGATGATGAGCTACCTTAGTTCTCATATATCAAGAACTTCCTTGAAACTCTAACTTTTCCTGAAGATACGTCCAAGACGGATCGACTGACTATTCAACATTTAGCAACATGCTACGTCATTTGTGGAGAATGTCTATACAAGTGGTCGTACAATAACATCTTACTCAGGTGCCTTACTGAAAGTGAAGCGATCAACATCATGAGGGAGATCCATGAGAGAGTATGCGGTGCCCACGTCAGCGGTCACATGCTCGCCAAGAAAATTCTGTTACAAGGATACTTTTGGACCACTATGGAATCAGATTGCTGTAAGCATGTTCAGAAATGCTACAAGTGTCAGGAACACTTCGGTCTGATACACGCTCCTACCATCAATCTACACTGCATGACCACTCCTTGGCCATTTCCTACCTAGGACCTTGACGTCGTCGGAATGATTAATCCAAAAGCATCAAATGGACACCAGTTCATTCTTGTCGCCATTGAATACTTCACCAAGTGGGTTGAAGCGGTATCTTTTGCCAACATCACGGTCGGTCACGTCGAGAAATTCCTCAAGAACAACATTGTATGCCGATTTGGAGTCCCCAAGGATATCATCACAGACAAAGGCATCAACTTTGTGAATAAGCGCATCCGGACCTTCTGAGAGCAATATAAGATCAAGCACCATCGCTCGTCACCTTATCGGCGTCAAACTAATGGAGCCGTGGAAGCTGCGAACAAGATAGTCGTCTGCATCCTTGAGAAGATGGTTGTCACTTATCGAGATTGGAGCGAGATGTTGCCATTTTCTTTGTGGGCCTACAGAATGTTGATCCGTACCGCTACAGGGGCAACACCATTCTCCCTCCTGTATGGAATTGAGGTTGTCCTATCGGTAGAGATTGAAGTACCCTCATTCCAAATCCTTATGGAATCAGGCTTATCCAAAGCAAAGAGAGAGAGATCTCACTTCGAACAATTGAACTTATTGGATGAGAAGAGACTCCTAGCCTTGTGTCACACTCAAGTTTACCAGGGGTGAATCGCACCACTTATAATAAATGTGTCTGCGGTCGAGATCTGAAGGTAGGAGACACTGTGCTGAAAAAGATCTTCCCATCCCTCCATGCCGATCCGAGGGGAAAGTTCAAGCCGAATTGGGAAGGGTCATACGTCGTTAAGGAGGTGCTACCGGGATACGCCATCCACCTTGCCACGATGGACGGAGATCATCTTCCTGAGCCCATCAACGCTGGATATGTCCGACGGTTCTACTCTTAGTCTATCATGATAAGGTAAGTATTGATGAAATGGATACATGACTGCTTAAGAACTACCCAAATGAGGCCATCATTCCAAATACAGTAGCCATAAAGCATCCCTAGAACTAATGATATCCTTTACTACCTCATTTGAGCCTGGGCTTTTCTTTCAATAAACCCCTTCCCCAAAAAATGTGTCTACATATACCCAAAAAAAAGATGAAGCAGTAGTCGCTATCAAACACTAAAAATTGGAAAAGCAAAACCTCAAAGAGATTGCTTGAAATGAAGAAAAAAGAGAAGAAAGAATTAAAAAATGTGTAGAAGAATCACGGGGCATGTACAGCAAAACCCTCAAGGAAGAAAGTATGTTGAGAAAACTGAAGTCATATCAAGGAAACCCTTTTAGCCCAGCATACTTTCAAATCCTAACCTAACCCATGGCCAAGCTACACCCTGAAGAAAGCCCTCTTTTAAGTTCACAAGCAGTCATAATATCTGTTAAGTCAACATGAGCCGAGTCGTGAGACGACACCAGAACCCCATTCGGCCGGCTATGACGGAATCGACGTCTATGTCGTGGCTCTTGAAAAAATAAAAAGAATAAAAATAAAATAAAAATACAAGCTCAAAGCAAGATGGACGTAGTGAAAACTCGAAAGGGCATTACAGGTAAAAACAGCGGGCTTGTGCGGACCAGGTGAAAACCCGAAAGGGTGTCACGGGTAAAAAAAGGAGATTAAAAAAAAAAAAAAAAAAAAGGAAGAAATGTTTGAAATGATTGATTGATGTTTGAGGAGCCCTTTTGTGACTCTCCCTATTGCTCATTGTCCGACTGGGCCGCTCATGCTAGTTCGAATCGGGTCCTGACCAGAATTGTCTTTGTGAAACCGCACCGTCAAACGTATGACCCAAGGCAAGGAGAAAGGTTTGACTCAATCTAAAGGGATCAATATTCCGGCTTTGATAAAATCTGAAAACTCACTCAGGTCTGACTGCATGAAAGAGTTCGACTATGCTCAAAATGGGACCCGTTACTCCGTCTCACTGTCAAGGCATCAAAAACAAAAAAGAAAAGCCAAAAACAAAAAATCAAGAAAAATTCAAACACCAAAAAATGTGAATATATTTCTACTCATTTCCATGTACATATTTCGAACATCATATTTCAATCTCAAAAATGGAGAAAAATAACAAAAAATCTCCAAAAATAAAAATCCAAAAAATATCTTGAAAATGAAAAAGTGTAGGTAGAAATCTACTTTTTCCTCTGTTATATAGGATGCATTTTCTTTATATGTATAAACAAAAAAGGGACTGACATTTTCTCGAGAATGTGCAGGAACATCATACGGTTCAAAGCCTCGAAGCGGGCAACTTCTCAACGATGGATAAATTAGATAAAGCATCTCACCAATGACGTCAGGTCCAACACAAAAATAAATAAATAAATAAAAATCATTTTGAAAATGAAAAAAGAAATCTGTGAACTTTTACGACATACACGACTCGCGTATTTTGATGCGGTAAATGTCAATATTTTTACCGGTGAAATATTGCAAAATTAATGCCCTAGGTCTAAGGTTCGCCTTGGATCCATGGATCCTACTTCAAAGTAGGAGCGATAGTGTCAATTTTGGTCAAATAGTCAATGCTTGGATCGGATTGATTCCCCGCTAAATCTTCGCCCTGATCGCTCCATATTTTGGTTTCAAGTGAACTTGAGTGCTTTGTTATTCAAGTTCATCACGTGATATTTTTGGAGGTGTAGACTCTTGGTCTGCACTGTCCGGGCGAGCACCCTACGGGGTTTGGGGTCTGGATAACCCCATCCTCGAAAAGATCCATTGTTGGATTAATTCCAACTCGCGATAATCTGAAACTACGCTGCATAACTATGTGCAAGCATGCATGTAAAAGGGCTCATTTCCTTTATTTTTCTGCAGGCGTAAAACCTGTATTGGTAGAGGTATCCTTATAAAGTGTATGCCATGCGTCTGGGTATCCGTATGATGGTCGTTTGTTCCCATAAATTGTACCCGGGCAGGTCCAGGTCGGGGCTTCCATCGCCTTTGCTGCTTATCGCCCCTAATGGGTGCATGTTTATGCATAGTTGTTCATTTGTAACTTCATTGATGACGGAGGTCAAGATTGAGTATCCTTCGATGGACACCCAATTCTGACTTGGTCTTTTCGATATCACATAAACTTGAGTACGTTAGCTTCAGTTTCATCGCAAACTATTGTAGAGGCACGGGCTCTTGGTATGCGTTGTCTGGGCGCCTCCCGGGTTCGAGGTCCAGATAATGCTTGTTTTTAAAAAAAATGGAAAAAGCAATCCTTGAAAAAAAGAAAAAAGAGAAGAAAAATAAATTTGTGTTTCCCCACAGAGACGCACAAGCATAAGGCGGTAAAATGTTAATATTTTATCAGCAATGCAGTTGTTGCATACTAAAGTCCTGAGTCGGAGGTTCGCCTCGGATTTTTGGATCCTACTTTAAGGAAGGAGCAACAATGTCGGTCCCGGTCAAACAGTCAATGTTTCGATCGAGTCAACTCCACGGCTAAATCTTTGCAACGAGCGTTCTATTTTGGATTCATGTGAACATAAGTGTCTTAAGCTTCAAATTCTCCATTGGAAAAGGTCAATCGTTGGTTGAGACCAACCTGTTGAGAATGAGATTACGTGTCAATCAAACTATGTGCAACCATGCATTCAGAAGGGCTCATTTCCCTTTTATTTTCTGCAGGCTTAAAACCTGTATGGGCAACGATATCCCTGTAAAGTGTACGCCATGCGTCTGGGTATCTGTATGATGGTTGTTTATCCCCGTAAATTGTACCCGGGTGGGTCTGAGTCAGGGCTTCCATCGCCTTTATTGTTGCTTATTGTCCCTGATGGGTGCATCATGATGCATAGTTAATTGATGTTTATGATCATTGTCAGTGGAGACTAGGATTGGATGTCCCTCTAGGGAGAGACCCAATGTTTGGTTGGATTTGTTCATGGGAATCGAAGCTGGATGCTCTAGGTCATGTTAATCTAAGGCATGCTTTTAAAAATGGCACGCACTCCCAAAAAGTGTTGTGACATCTATTCACTTCGCTCGGGCAGTCATGCTAAATAAACTTTGGGATCGATGGGTTCGCTCAAAGACCTCGAACCCTGCTTTCAGCAGGGGCACCCACGAATAGTCCGATGGGGCCGTCAAATGCCTCGTAGGATTGGACGCAAACTGTGGAGCCTTGCGTATGTTTACTTCGCGCCTATCTTTGAATGTGGGTCGATCACCCCTCTTACTCCCGAAGCTATTGCATTCAGAATGAATTTTAAACATCAAATACCTTCAAAATCATCCTGAGAAATGAATGTCTTTCTTGACTATAGGGAGTTCGCACTCATTCCACCTCGGTTTTGCCTGGTAATGTCGCTAAGCGCTTGGGAACCGATTACCTTGAGAAACGAATGTTTAGCCTGACACCCCAGGGCTTTCGTTTTCTCACCATGTTACTCACTTGATGTTTGAAGTTCATTCTGAATGTAGCGGACCCATTAGTAATGCCTTGGGCCTCTTTGGATGTCGCTTTTCTTTGGCATTCGATCATTAGTGATCGGATACCAAAGAGGGGCATATGTAGACACCCAAATTTGGCCCAAGACCCGATCGGAACACATTTTGAGAGAGGTGCACTTCTGACCCAATTGGAACACATTTTGGGAACCTTTCCAAACCCGTAGGAATCAACCCTAACCTTTCCAAACCCATTAGAACCCTTTCCCGAGCAGTGGTTGGAAAGGAGAGTGCCAAAATTTACACAGACCTCTTTAGGAGATGAATCATATACCATTAGAAAGAGGGCTTCTCCAGCTTTCCAATGAGCTAAGAATCACCTCAATCGGAGTTATATATCAAACGTTATGACCATTTGCAAATCGGGCAATTTTGGAGGAATTTTTGCCTGGTGCAACTAATAGTTGCGCCAAGCCATTTTCCCCTAGAATTTGCTTGGCGCAACTAATAGTTGTGCTAGGCTTTTTTTCTCCAGAAATGGCTTTGCGCAACTAACAGTTGTGCCAGGTATAAATGGGTCCCCCTACTCCTCGCGGGCTTGCAACCTCTAGGAAATCTCTTCCACTGTTTTACTGTACATTTGCCTGGCGCAACTAATAGTTGCGCCAGGCATATGAATAGTAACTGTTAGATTTTGCCTCAAAAATTGTAATTGGGGTTTAACTTGTTGACCACCTCAGTCCTTGGGTGTATTTTGATAACTTTGTTGCACCCTTTTAACACCTATTTGCAACCCATAAGTGATCTAAACCATCAACCCATCATCCACCATTAAAGCCCATCTTCACACTTCTCTAAACCCTAGGAAACCTTAGATGCTAAATTACCTAATTTCTAACCTTGATTAGCATCTAAACACTCTCCTAATCCTCCATTTTACTAGAAATAGAGCACCCCTCCCCTTGGTTTAAGGGTTGAGAAATTTGCTTAAGAGAGAAAGAGCTCAAAGTGAGAAGTTCTTCCTCCCTTTTGTGCACCATTTTCACCCAAATTCTTGAATCTCCCAACCTCATTTTAAGCTTGTTCTTGCATCCAAAGCCCTTAGCCTAGGTGTGTGTGATCCCCTAGCCTCCCTTCTCTACCTCTTAGCTTCAAGTCTTAGGAGTTAGAACCATACAAAGCCTTCAAGAGCTCATCAAAGCAAGCCACGCAAGGCTCTCCAACGATGCTACAAGGGCCCGAGGGCTCCGGCTCTCCCCTTTCTTCTCCTATCTCTTTCTAGCTTCCTCCATCCTCCCATTTGTGCCATTATGCCGTCGACTTTTTGATAGGAACGGAGGGGCACAAATAGGATTCTAAGCCATTTTTAGGCAAGAGGAAGCTATTTTCTTTTCTTTTACTTTATTTTATTTTTGGCTATTAGTAGAGACCGCGTTAAGCGGGTTGATCCGGTGCCTAACACCTTCCCGATTGATAACCGACGTCCTTACCCAAGATCCTTTGTTGTGGACCAGATTCAGAGTCATATTTTTAGCACTTCGGTGCTCATAAAAATGAATTAGGTTTCCCGGGACACCAAAAGCTCTGGGTGGCGACTCTATATTTTTCGTTAGCGAGCGCATCACCGCGACGGGACTGCTGTGGATCCCACTGTTGCACACTAACTCATGATAGTCTAAAATTACAAGACCATATTATTATAAAAATAAAGAATTTTCCTGAAGAGGTAACTGATAAAAAATAGTTACAAAGTCTGTTAGGATTATTAGATTATGGAAGAAATTACTTAAAAAACTTAGCAGAAAAGGGAAAATCTTTCATAAATAAATTAAAAAAAGAAGTAGAATTTACTTGGACGGACCAAGATAAAGATCTTCTAAAACAAATAAAACAAGATATTGAAGATTGCCCTATAATTTATCTTCCAATAATAGGAGATAAATTAATCTTAGAAACAGATGCATCAGATAACTGTTGGAGATGTGTCTTGAAGGTTATTCCTGCAAATGATTGGGAAGAAAAAGATTCCTGTCATATTAATGGAATAAAACCACGAAAATCACCTTTAACAAAGAAGGTACAAAGTAAAGAAAAATTATGTGGCTATAATTATGGAAAACTTAAACAAAATGAATAGAATTATATCATCTTCGAAAAACAATTATTAGCAATAAAACTTGCCCTCAAAAGATTTCATATATATCTAGCCCCGAAAATTTTTATTGTCAGAACTGATAACGAAGTAGTTCGAGACTTTTTAATTAATAAAAGAGATATTTTAGATGGAAGATGATTGAAATGGTATAATCAAATAGCTTTGTATACTTTTGAAGTTGAATATGTTAAAGGAAGTACTAACGTTTTGGCTGATTTCTTAAGCAGAGATCCCAGTTTAAACCACTAATCAAAGTGGGCATATTTTCTGCAGGAAGAAGATTTATGTTACCACTAAACCAGTGGATATTACTTTGTAAAAGACAAAAGATTTTACAAAAAATGACCGAAGAAGGAAACCCCTCCTCTTCTTTTCAACCTCAACCATCTTCCTTTCCAAGAAAAACTTATGCTGTGTTAAGAGGTCACCAACCTGGACTTTACACCTCCTTCTTAGCTTGTCAAAAACAAGTTAGCAACTTTTCAAACTCTCTTTACCAAGTTCATGATGATTTCAATGAAGCTAAATCAGCTTTTACATTATATAAAGTCCAACAATCTAAGCACCTGCTAGAACAAACTAGCATCAAAATTAACAATGTCCCAGATTTCTACAATCCCGGCATAAGTACAGACCTTTACCATGAAATTAATGGAGCTTGGAAATGCCAACTCCTCAATGATAAAAAATAATTCAGACGTCACATGAGTACACTAGCTGATAAAATCAAAGAAAAAGAACAAAAGCTAGAGAACTTACATGATAGTTCAAATGCCCTAATTAAACCCATAGCATGGGATTCCGAAACTTTTGCTGAAAATTTTTCACTTGAAAAAATAAATCATTTTTTAGCAATGGCAGATCTTTTGGATCAAAATTATTCGGACCCGATTTTTCACAAATTAAAAAGGATTTGTTTGTTTGAAAAAATAAAGCATGTTCTCCCATGTGATATCAGTAACCCTCTGATAGCACGTATTGAAGATCAAGAAATTAAGATTAAACAAATCTTAATGGATAACTATAACATAGCACAAAATTATAAAGATTTCCTTCCAAAATTATCAGTTTACACTGAAAATCCTGTATTTAATCTAAAAGAATGTATTGATTGGGGATTAGTAAAATAACTAATCTTTCCCGATTATCCTATTAATGAATTCCCGATGATGATCAAAACAATGGTCTATCATCTCACCAACAACCTTAATCACACCGTATATTTCACATTTTGGATAAAAAGTACAATTGGATGGAGATCGAAAGAAAAATTCTATCAGCCATATCAGATTTAGTTTTTAGATAAAACTAAAGACTACGAGTTCAATGACGTCGAAGATCCCATGGCTAAAGCAAGCATCATGTCTATCAATCCAAAATCTTATTGGATTCGTTCTCTCAAAACCTTCTCGTCAATGGCAAGGCAAATCCGTGCTGCTGAAAATCAATTTAACATAACCGATGGTCGGAGAATTTTCACCACAAATTTGCCAATTGAATATATGAGAACTCATGAACAAAAGGTTGAAGCAAATTCATTGCTCTTAAAATTTGATTCTCGAAAAGACCTCGACCTCCCGAAGAATCTCAAGATTGAAACTACAATGCTCGAAGAAGATGAAATGCAAGACAACTATGATCATCACAGTCCTACCTCAAAAGATTCGATTTTCTACCACAACCTGGAAAATTATATGGAAGCCTAGTGGACCCCACCACTACTAGTAGTGTAACATCCCCAAATTTTGAGTGCTGATCAGTGACCTCGGGATACGTGCCCAACTGGTTGTAGGTTTGACTAAGTGAAAATCAACTCGAGTACTACCATTATACTAGGTGGACGTTAATCGGCGAGTATGTGTAGTGTTAGATGTGTTTAGGAGACACGTACATCTATTTTTGGTGTATGTGCTTTACACTAAGGCTTGAAGGGTTAAGAGGGAGGCAAATAACTTAAGAAGAGTTATTGCCTTTAGTTTTGTTTGGTATAGAGAATTCAAGAAGAGAGAGAGAGAGTAAAGAAAGGAGTAAATGCTAGAAAAGTGAGAGAGGAATTCAAGTTGGAAGACGTACAAGAGCATTTAATGCCGGATTCGACGTGCAAGGGACTTGTTAACTCCGAAGTCAAAGCCCTAGGTCATTGACCCAACTACTTAATCAATCAAGAGATTGATTCTAGGTGAGTCTTGTATGATTTCAAATACACATGTTGTGTTGCATTTAATCATAGTAAATGACGAATTAAAGAGGTGGAAATGAAGGAAATTTAATAAGGATGAGATTTGGAAGAAATGCCCTCAAGGGCTGAAACCCTGACAAAATCGATTGATCGATTTCCAAAATTGATCGATCGATTTTGGCTTGGGGGATTTCTGGGCAAAGTTGTCTAAAATCGATTGATCAATTTGAAATTGATCAATCAATTTTCAGAATTCGTTTAATCGATTAGAAATCGATTAATCGTCTAAGCATGTCCAGTGACTAGAAAATAAGGAGCTGAGAAAAATCGATTGATCAATTTTGAAATCGATCAATTGAGATTGGATTTTTGATTAATCGATTTGGGATTGATTAATCGAGTTTGGATTTTCAATTAATCGATTTGGGATCGATTAATCGATTTTAGGATTTCGATTGATCGATTTCCAAAATCGATCAATCGATTTGGACAGTTTCAGTGGACTTTTGAATTGGACCATGAGGTTCTTGGGAGGTCTTGTACCTTCTTTATTGTATCTTTAACGATGCTTTGCTTGTGCTATGGTGTACCATAGGTGGTACGAGCAAGTGCAAGCATGGGAAACTATGTGAGACCTTGATGCTTTGATATACAAATGCATGAGGTAGGGAATACCTCGAACATGTACTTTAATTTCCAAAGCATGTATGTAGTGATATAGATTTGAATACAAATGCATAGTAAATGTAAATCCGTAAATGTGTGTGTGTGACACAAAGTAAGTGAACATGTGATATCCTAAGGGGATAAGAATGAGAAAAAGGCATCTGAGTGATGTATTGATTTAGACATCCCAGGGATGTATGTGATATTGTAAAGCAAGAAATGAATGAGAACTGATAAGGCCTAATCTATTATGTTTAGCACAATCACACGGTGGATAAGTATATGTAGTGCACTTGATATTTTGGATATTTAAGGTTTAAATAGAATACCCCATCAACGTGGCGGGATACCCACGACTGACTCGAAAGGATATCCGTGACCGGTACAGCGGCCAATCCGTACACCAGTTGCACATCCCAGGGATGTTAGTATAAGAATTTGACCCCGTCGCCTATGAGAAAGGGACTTGGGTAGTAGTAATAAATGAGAAATGATATGCAAACTTTCTAGTTAGACGACGATGGAGGGTATTCCATCGGGCGCCCGACTCTATAGAAAGTTGGGGAATATTTAAGTTACAGATTTAAGTCTTTAGGCTGAATCAAGAGAAAATTGAGAACAAATGAGAACATGTGAAATACCAGTGACCCTTAGTGCATATTTTTCAGTCATTTAAACTGCTGTTTTTCCAGTAAATTCATTAATACACCATGCTGTCTAATGTCATAGAATATATGTGAGAATTGACTTATATGTTCATTGTGTTATTTCCTTATTGAGCTATGTTGTAGCTCACCCTTTAGACTATACATCGTAGGTCCCGTGCTTGCGGCTGCTAAGGCTTCGGGAGGCATAGATCCGAGGGATTCGGATTACGTGCCTGGGGAAGATTTGGAGCCTCCTCCAGAGGACTTCTTCTAAAAGACCCGCTACGTACTTTGAGAGATCCTTGAGAGCATTACATGCGGCTTGGTATGTCAAGCCTTATTTTTAGAAGAAAAATGTAATTAACTGATATATTCTTTTGGCAAACCATCTGGGGTGATTCTATTTATTACCAATGGTTCGGGTCGGTTCTTCTATTCATGTGTTGGCATGGAATTAGAACTGTCTTTTAAGCTTTTGTTTTTAAATAGCATATCTTTATTTCATGCTTGATTCAGTTCATATGTTTTACCTTGATTAGTGTGCTTGGTTATACCAATGTTCCGTATAGATCTATGGGGCACGACTTAGAGGATCATACTAATGGCATGAGTTTCGAGGTGCTAAAATCCGGGCTGTCACAGTTGGTATCAAAGCTTTTTTTTTTTAGAATTCTGACAATTCTCGTTGTTGTAAGAGCATAGGGACTTCTGCTAACGAAACCTTGATTTCATTTGCAAACCGTTATGTCTTCTAGGGGAAGTGGCTGACCTAGGGGTGTCTCGGCTTCTAATCGAGAGCCATTGGAAAATAGGGAGGCCCCAGAGAGTAGTGGCCAAGCAGAAATTAGGATAGGGATCATCAGGAAAGAGATATGCGGGAACAAGAGAGAATCTGAGAAAGAAATGAGGAGAGAGAAGAGTGTTAGAGGATGATGCACACAATGAAAGCCACCTACACCTCGTGTAGGTCCTACACAGCTAGTGGCATTTGCATTTACTGAGTTTAGGAGGATGTGACCTCCTACCTTTTCAGGGCACAAGGAGCCGATGGCTGTTGAGAATTGGCTGAGCGAGATGGAAAAAGTTTTCAACGTGCTTACATGCACGAAAGATGAAAGCGTCCGTTGGTAGCTTACATGCAAGATGGGGAGGCTAGGCCTTGGTGGAAGTCCGTTTCTAGGACTAAGGCTCAGGAAACCTATGCGACAACCCGAATTTTGGCACCTCGAAACCCGTGCCATCAGAACCATAAATCTATACAGAACATTGGTATAACAAGCAATAATAAAGGGAAATAAAATGGATAAGAGCTGATACTGAAATAAATCTCTAATTTTATAAATCCAACTCCAAAATATATAACTTAAAAGATGATTCTAGTCTCATGCTAACACATAAGCAAAAGAACCCACCCGAACCATCAGTGACAACACAACAGTCACCCTGGATGGTTCTCCAAAAGAACATCCTAACTCATATTACAATTTTCTCAAAAGGGCTTTACATACCAAGCCGTACAGTATTTATCTTAAAATCACCTTCAAAGTACGTAGGGGTCCTCTAGAAGAAGTCCTCGGGAGAAGGCTCCAAATCTTATCCGAGCACGTAATCCAAATCCCCCAGATCTACGTCTCCCGAAGCCTCGGCAGCCGCAAGCACAGAACCTGCGACGTATAGTCAAGAAGGGTGAGCTACATCATAGCTCAATAGGAAAATAACACAATGAACATATAAGTCAATTCTCACATATATTCTATGACATTAGAAAGGATATTGTATTAATCAATTTACTGGAAAAACAACAGTTTAAATGACTGAAAAAAATATGCACTGAGTGTTACTGGTGTTTAACATGTTCTCATTTGTTCTCAATTTTCTCCTTATTCGGCCTAAAGACTTAAATCTGTAACTTAAATATTCCCCAACTTTCTATAGAGTCGGGCGCCCGATGGAATATCCTCCATCGTCGTCAACTAGATAGTTTTTATTTCATTTCTCATTTATTACAACTACCCAGGTCCCTTTCTCGTAGGCGACGAGGTCAAATTCTCATACTCACATCCCTGGGATGTGCAACTGGTGTACGGATTGGCCGTCGTACCGGTCACGGATATCCTACCGAGTCAGTCATGGGTATCCCGCCACGTTGGTGGGGTATTCTGTTCAAACCTTAAATATCAAAAATATCAAGTGCACTACATATAGTTATCCACCGTGTGATTGTGCTAAACATAATAGATTAGGCCTTATCAGTTCTCATTCATTTCTTGCTTTACAATATCACATACATCCCTGGGATGTCTAAATCAATGCATCACTCAGATGCCTTTTTCTCATTCTTATCCCCTGGGGATATCACATGTTCACTTACTTTCTGTCACACACACACACACACATTTACTCATTTGCATATATTATGCATTTGTGTTTAAATCTATATCACTACATACATGCTTTTGAAATTAAAGTACATGTTCAAGGTATTCCCTACCTCACGCGTTCAAATATCTAAGCATCAAGGTCCCACACTATTCCCCATGCTAGTATTCGCTCGTGCCCCCTATGGTACACCATAGCACAAGCAAAATATCATTAAAAATGTAATAAAGAAGGTACAAGACCATCAAAGAACCCTCAAAGTCTAATTCATAAGTCCACAGAAACAGTCCAAACCAATTGATCGATTCCCAAAATCGATCAATCAAAATTTCAAAATCGATTAATCGATCCCAAATCAATTAATCGAAAATCCAAACTCGATTGATCGATTTTAAAATTGATCAATTGATTTTCCCAGCTCTCCATTTTCCAGCCACTGGAAGTGCTCAGATGATTAATCGATTTCAATTCGATCAATCGATTTCGGGTAACTTTGCCTAGAAATCTTCCACGCCAAAATCGATAAATCGATTTGGTAAGAAAATCAGCCCTTTCTCGAGCATTCTTCCAACTTCCTTCTCTTTCTATTTTCATTCATTTTTACATCTCCCTCTCATCATTTAAACCATACTAGGATGCACTAACATATGTTTAAAGCAATTTCAACATACTCACCCTTAGATCAACCCTTGGTTGATTCAATGGTTTGGCATGAAGGCTAGGGCTCCCAACTTTTGCTTCAATGGTTCCCAACGCGTTGAATCCAACATTCAATGCTCAAACCCTCCTTCGATTTGCAATGTGCATTAACTCCTTTCAGCATTTAATCTTCCTAATCTCCCTCTCTCTCTTCTTAACTTCACACCCAACAAACATGGAGAATTTACTTCTCCTAGGTATTAAACCCTTTTTTTTAACACCTCTTCAGCTTTTGTGTAAAGTGAACATGTGATGTAAGTGTAAGTGTGCTACATCAGTAAGTGAACATCCACAGGGTAGATGTACCGCATAGTATGCTACATTAGGAAATCCAAATGGTGGTTCATCTGTTCATTGTTGGACCCATCCGAGCCAACACGTCATCGATAGTAGGGGCGGGGCGAGTCGCTCGTCGGCGGTGGGGTGGTGTAGAAGTAGCAGGTTAGGATCATGGAGCTGGAGCAGTAGGTGGCACAATGGGCTGCCTCTCAGGCTGTGCGGGGTCATGGAGCGGTGCTCCCTCAGCTAGTGGTACAACGGGTGACTCTCCGCCCGCTGGAGGGTCCTGGGGTGGTGGTAGTACAGGGCCAGGCTAAGTAGGTGCTGACTCCTCAACTGGTAACGTCTTCTTCAACATACAGTAGCTACGGCCCCACAAAGCGATGGAGTAATGCTTCATGTGGTCGGTGGCCTCAGGCTCGATGGGTGAGATGGCATATTCGGGTGCACTAGAGTAGCACTCCAACATACTAGAGATAAGTTGGGCATAGGGCATGCGCTCTTTAGGCCTCAATGGCCCTTTCATCATCTTCCCTTTAATGTAGATCATCCCCTCAAAGATGATCTTGGTGGTGTCGAACCAATGGCTGCGGAATGCCGCGTATAGGGCCTGTTGGACCAACTCCACCCTGTCAATGTCATGGCACATAGGGTACAGGTTACACTTGATTATTGAATCAAGCATCCACATATAATGGGGTAAGTCTACCCTCCTTATCGACGATCCTGATCCGCCGAGCCCTTTTATCATCTCGGTCCGAATCACCTCAATAGGAACTTCTTGATCAAATGGGGGAAAAAGATTGGTCTGTGGTACATAGTCGAGATAGCATTCTAGGGATTGGTGGACATGGTATTGGGTGAAAAGATATTGATGACCGTCAATTTCGGTCTTCACGGTATCATCGACGCGACTTTGTTTCAGGTTTTGGTAAAACAATCACACGAGCCTAGGATAGTGATACTCGTGTAGTGGCTTCAAAAGGTTACCAAGGCCCGCACTCACGAGGTAGTTTCGAGCCCATTTGGTCTCACCCTCGACGTCGGGATCAGTAAACAAGACCTCATCGATTATATATTTGTCCTCAAAATTCTTTGCCGCCCACCACTCATTTGGTTGGGGCAAATTACCGGGTGGTGGTTGGGGTATCGACGACGATTCGCGTGAAGACGCGTCCGTCGAATCAAATTCAGAATCTGATGAAGAAACTGGTGATGATGGAGGTGATGGTGACGGTGGTGGTGGCGCGGCATTCTTACGCCGTACCAGGAGCTTGGACATCGATTGCTTAGTAGCCAATCGTGTACTAGGCGGCATTTTGGTGAAATAATAAGGAAAGCTAGAAACCTAGGGCTGTGATGGTCCAATTTGAAAAGAAATTGAATCTAGGGTTTACCTGAGATGATAGATCCAAATGGCATAGGATTTCGATCCGAAATCGATCCCAAAACTCAAAACCCTAGCTGGTATGGAAGCTAAAAGAGGAAGAGAAAATGGCGCCCAAAAATGAAAACCCAAACTGAATTTCAAAATGGGAAGCAAAACCCAAAACTGGCTTATATAGGCAAAAATCGATTGATCGATTTTTGTAACTTAATCGAAGTGCGTAAATCGATTGATCGATTTTCAAAATCGATTAATCGAATTCTCCTCAATTAATCAAAATTTAATGCATATACATTTTCAAGTCTTCACCTCACTGGCGTGTGCCAGTCGTTCAATCGAACTAAATCGATTGATCGATTTCAAAAATCGATTGACTGATTTGGAAATCTATTAATCGGTTTTGATAGATTTCTCAAAAAAATTTTGCTTTATTTTTCCTTCATTTTCTTTGTGTTTCTTGACCAGTTGGTCATTGGCTTTGTGAAGGATGTCTTCATTAGCCATTGCTTGTCGTGATCATGCGTAAGCCATGCGTTTTCATCATGTCACGACACGCTTACAATCCACACTCTTTTCATTGAATAAGTTGGCAACCGTCCAATGTTCGATTACATAGTCTGTTCAAATTTATAGCACACTTGCTATGATACAATTAAGCATTTCACTCACCCCAAACAAATCCAGATATTGTTCTCTCACATCCATCTCCCTTTCCCATGCTGCTTCTTCGACCGGATGGTTCTTCCATCAAACAAGCACTAGAGGAATTACTTTCGTGCGTAGTGCTTGCTCCTTTCTATCCAATACCTCCGCCGGTTCTTCGGTCATGCTCATATCCTCGTGCATCTCTAAAGATTGACCTCCCAAGATATGGGAAGGGTCATTCACGTACTTTCTGAGCATAGATGCGTGGAAGACATTGTGTACTCGATCAAATAATGGCAGCAATCCAATGCGGTAAGCAACTTATCCAACTTGACCCAAAACCTCGAAGGGTCCAAGATAGCGAGGACTCAACTTGCCCCTCATTCTGAATCTCACCACGCCTTTCATAGGCGACACTTTCACAAACACGTGCTCGCCCACCTTATTGTCCAAATTGGTCCTCTTGATATCGACGTAGCTTTTCTGTCTACTCTACGCTGCCTTAAGACTTTCTCTGATCATACAGACAAGAGTAGCATTATCCTCAAGTATCTCCGATCCCAAAATAAATTTCTCACTAATTTCTTCCCAATTGATAGGTGATCTACATCGCCTTCCATAAAGAGCTTCGTATGGTGCAATCCCAATGCTCGCTTGAAAACTGTTGTTATATGCAAATTCAATCAACGGTAGGTGTTAATCCCATGATCCTTGCAATTCCAGCATACACACTCTGAGCATGTCCTGTATCACTTGATTCACTCACTCTGTTTGCCCATCGGTTTGCGGATGGAATGTTGAACTGAAATTCAATCGCGTTCCCATACCTTCTTGAAATTTCTTCCAAAACTTTGAAGTATAAAAGGATCACGATCATAAACAATGCTACTCGAAATCTCATGTAAACAGACAATCTCTTTCATATATAACTCCGCGAGTCTCCCTGCCGTGTACATCGTGTTATAGGGCAAGAAGTGCGCTGACTTGGTTAGTCGATCAACAACAACCTAAATGGCATTGTATCTCTTCACTATACGCGGTAGCCCAACTATGAAATCAATGGAGATTGAGTCCCACTTCCACTCTGGGATTGGTAGAGGCTGTAACAATCCAGCGGGATGCCTATAATCAACTTTTACCTGCTGACATGTCAAACACTGTGACACGTACTTTGCCACGTCTTGCTTCAAACCTCTCCACCAATAGTTCCTTCTCAAGTCTTGGTACATTTTAGTGCTACCAAGGTGGATAGCATACTTTAACTTATGAGCTTCATCAAGTATGGTTTGCCGCAGATCGGCATTATCTGGAATACAAAGACGGCCCTTGAACAATAAGGAACAATCTTCCTTGACTGAGAACACTGGTTTGATGCCTTCAATCACATCTTGACAGATCTTGGTCAACTCTGGGTCTCTCATCTATAGCTCGTGTATATGCTCAAATATCACTGGTCTCACTGATATGTTATCCAAGAGGGCTCCTGTAGCTTGCACCTCAATATTTGCATCGTACAGTGAAAGATCTTCAAATAATTTCCATCGATGCATCCCCATAATCAAACTAGCCAACTGGGTAGAACCCTTTCGACTCAAGGCATCGGCTACTATATTAGCCTTGCCTGGATGGTATTGTATGGAGCAGTCATAGTCTTTGAGGAACTCCATCCATCTGCATTGCCTCATATTCAGCTCTTTCTATATAAACAGGTATCTGAGGCTCTTATGGTCGGTGAAGATCTCAAAGGTCTCACTGTACAAATAATGTCTCTAAATCTTTAGCACAAATGTGACCGCTGCTAGTTTCAAGTCTTGTGTTGGATAGTTCTTCTCATGCTCTTTAACTATCTTGACCCGTAAGCTATCACCTTCTTGTATTGGTTGAGCACGCAGCCTAAACCATTATACAAAGCATCACTATATACCGCGAACCCTCCACTGGCTAAGGGAATCACTAACACTGGAGCTGAAGTGAGTCTCCTCTTAAATTCTTGAAAACTCTTTTTGCATGCCTCACTCCACTCAAATCTCGCATCCTTCCTTGTAAGTCTTGTAAGAGGTCTCGATATCTTTGAAAACCCCTCTATAGAACGTCGATAGTAGCCAGCTAGACCAAGAAAACTACGAACATCAGTTACCATCTTTGGCTGTTCCCAATTAACCACTGCTTCAATCTTAGCTGGATCCACTGTGACACCTTTCTTTGAGACAACGTGTCCCAAAAAGCTAACCTCTTCCAACCAAAACTCGCACTTACTGAGCTTGGCGTATAATTGGTGTTCACGTAAGGTTTGTAGAGCAACTCTCAAGTGTTCCTCGTGTTCCTTCCTTGATTTGAAATATATCAGGATGTCATCAACAAATACCACAATGTAGGAGTCCAGGTGTGGTTTAAACACCCGATTCATCAAGTCCATAAACGACGCCAGAGCATTTATCAACCCAAACGGTATCACTAAGAACTCAGTATCTTGAAAGCTGTCTTCTAAACGTTCTCTGCCTTGACTTTTAGCTGATGGTATCCAGATCTCAGATCGATCTTAGAAAAATATCTCGCTCCTTACAGCTGGTCAAATAGATCGTCTATCCTAGGCAAAGGATATCAATTCTTGATGATGAGTTTGTTCAATTGTCGATAGTCAATGCACAGCCGCATTGACCCATCTTTCTTCTTTACAAAGAAGACCGGTGCTCCCCATTGAGACACACTCGGTCTTACAAACCCCTTATCCATGAGCTCTTGTAATTGCTCTTTCAACTCCTTCAACTCAGTGGGAGCCATCCTATATGGTGCTTTGGAAACAGGCTCCGTTTCAGGCGCTAAGTCGATAGCGAACTCCACCTCTCTATCAAGAGGGAATCCCGGTAGTTCCTCTGGAAACACGTCTTCAAATTCTCGCACAACTGCTATCTCTGAGATAACGTTCTTCCCTTACTTATCCTCCTTCAAGAACACCAAATAACCACTGCACCCTTTTCTGATCAATCGCTCGGCCCTGACTGCAAAGATAAGTGGCATGTACGTCAATCTCACTCCTCGGAATCGAAACGATCTCCTTGTATTAGGTCTAAAGATGACGACTTTGTTCTTGCAATCTATTGTCGCAAAATCTTGTGGCAACTAATCCATGCCAAAGATCACATCGAATCCTTGCATATCTAACAGTATTAATTCCGCTTCCAGTTCATACACATCATCATCTCTAATGGCTACAACCACTGACTTGCAAGCCAATTCTGTGTTGACCGATTCCCCAGTCGGGATAGACACTTTCATGAGAAAATCTAACGTCTTCGGTCGAATCTTCATCCTTCTTGCAAATCGAGGCATGGCAAAATAGTGGGTAGACTTTGGGTCTATCAGCACTCTAGCGTCATGAGCCACAAGGCATCCTTTCTTGTACATTTGCAATGTACCTATATTATTCATACATATATAAATGGCGCACATTTACTCAGTAATTTAATGTACAAGAACGAGTCTACACTATTTCTAAATGAATGCACCGTCTCTATCTAAAATTTTAAGAGATTGAAATTCTTTATTTAAAAGGAATCTTACCTTAGATGACATCATGAGCATTGTGTGCTTCCTGGGCAGTGACTGCGTAGGCTCTTCCCTACACGACCGACTTCCTTGCTTGAATAGGTCGTGGCATTGAAGCAGAAGTCATCTTCTCTTTGCTCACCTCGGGGTAATTTCTGATCACATGGCCACCTTGCCACATTTGTAGCAACCCCTAGTTCCTTGCTTGCAGTCAATCGTCTTATGAGACTTGCCACACTTAACACAAGTCTCAACTGGTGTAGACGAAGTAGCTCACGAGAAACCCTGTGTAACTTTGGCTCCAGTGGTGATAGCAGGGCTCTCATATCTTATCGACCTCCCCGATGCAAGCATTGGAAATCGCTGATAATTTGTCTGTTGCGCTGGTCTCACATACCCTGCTTGAAACAGTTGTCTCTAAATACGCGCTACGAATCTTGGTTTTTGTTCACCGACTAGTAGTTCCCAGTCCTACTTTGATCTATGTTTCCTCTCCCTTGTTCCCTTCGACGGTATCGATCGTTATTTTCCTCCTCAATAACTAGAACTTTACTCATGACCTCTCCATAGGTCTTCAACTGAAATGGTGCAACTCCTCCTCTAATATCTGGCCTTAAGCCGTGTTGAAACCTCTTCGCTCTCATCACGTCGATAATCACGTAATCAGGAGCAAAGCGAGCAAGTCGCGTGAACTCAACCCCGTATTCTCTAACTGTCATTTTCCCTTGAAGAAGCTATAAAAACTGTATCTCCATTTGACTTCTCACCACTTCGGGGAAATATTGTTTATTGAATTCCTCCACTAACTCGTCCCATGTCCAGGGCAATCCTGGGGTCTCCTGAACCCTAGTCCTAGAAACGGACTTCCACCAAGGCCCAACATCCCCATCTAGCATGTAAGCTGCCCAACGGAAACTTTCATCTTTCGTGCATGTAAGCACGCTGAAAACTTTTTCCATCTTGCTAAACCAATTCTCAATAGCCATCGGCTCCGCTTGCCCTGAAAAGCTGGGAGGTTGCATCCTCCTAAACTCCGTAAATGTAGAGGGCGCTGGCTGAGTAGGACCTACTGGAGGTGTAGGTGGCTGATGTTGATCACCAGTAGTGTCAGCTGTCAGGGATGTTGCTTGTTGTGCCATGGCAGTTGTTATGGTTTCCACGGTATGCATCATCCGCTGACTCTCTTCCCTCTCTTCATTTCTGTCCCTAATCCTCTCTTGTTCCCTCTGGTCTCTATCTTGACGATTTCTTTCTTCTTGGTCCTGGTGCTCTTGATGACTACTTCCTGAAGCTCCTATATCTCCCATCGGTACTCTATTCGTAGGAGAGATGTAATCATCTCCACTATGTAAATTTCAATCGTGACCACCCCTGGGTCGGCCTCTTCCCCTAGAAGACATAACGGTCTGTAAGTGAAACCAAGGTTTCATTAGTAGAAGTCCCTATGCTCTGACATAACCAAAACTTGTCAGAATTTTAAAAGAAAATGGCTTTGATATCAACTGCGATAGCCCAGATTTTGACACCCCAAAACCCGTGCCATCAGCACGATCCTCTAGGCCATGCCCCATAAATCTATACGAAACATTGGTATAACAAGCAATAATAAAGGGAAATAAAATGGATAAGAACTGATATTAAAATAAATCTCCAATTCTATAAATCCAACTCCAAAATATATAACCTAAAAGATGGTTCTAGTCTCATGCTAATGCATAAGCAAAAGAACCCACTCGAACCATCAGTGACAACACAACAGTCACCCTGGATGGTTAGCCAAAAGAACATCCTAACTCATATTACAATTTTCTCAAAAGGGCTTGACATACCAAGTTGTATAGTATTTATCTCAAAATCACCCTCAAAGTACGCAGGGGTCTTCTAGAAGAAGTCCTCGGGAGGAGGCTCCAAATCTTCTCCGGGCACATAATCCGAATCCCCTAGATCTACATCTCCCGAAGCCTCGGCAACCGCCAGCACAAGACCTGCGACGTATAGTCAAGAAGGGTGAGCTACATCATAGCTCAATAGGGAAACAACACAATGAACATATAAGTCAATTCTCACATATATTCTATGACATCAGACAGCATATTGTATTAATGAATTTACTGGAGAAATGATAGTTTAAATGACTGAAAAAAATATGCACCGAGTGTTATTGGTGTTTCACATCTTCTCATTTGTTCTCAATTTTCTCCTAATTTGGCCTAAAGACTTAAATCTGTAACTTAAATATTCCCCAACTTTCTATAGAGTCGGGCGCCCGATGGAATATCCTCCATCGTCGTCTAACTAGACAGTTTTCATATCATTTCTCATTTATTACCACTACCCAGATCCCTTTCTCATAGGCGACGGGGTCAAATTCTCATACTCACATCCCTGAGATGTGCAATTGGTGTACGGATTGGCCGCTGTACCGGTCATGGATATCCTACCGAGTCAGTCGTGGGTATCCCGCCATGTCGGTGGGGTATTCTGTTCAAACCTTAAATATCAAAAATATCAAGTGCACTACACATAGTTATCCACCGTGTGATTGTGCTAAACATAATAGATTAGGCCTTATCAGCTCTCATTCATTTCTTGCTTTACAATATCACATACATCCCTGGGATGTCTAAATCAATGCATCACTCAGATGCCTTTTTCTCATTCTTATCTCCTGAGGATATCACATGTTCACTTACTTTGTGTCACACATACACACACACATTTACTCATTTATATTTACTATGTAGTTGTGTTCAAATTTATATCACTACATACATGCTTTTGAAATTAAAGTACATATTCGAGGTATTCCCTACCTCACGCGTTCGAATATCCAAGCATCAAGGTCTCACACGGTTCTCCATGCTTACATTCGCTCGTTCCCCCTATGGTACACCATGTAGCACAAGCAAAGCATCATTAGAGATGCAATAAAGAAGGTACAAGACCTTCAAAGAACCCTCAAAGTTGAATTCATAAGTTCACATAAACTGTCCAAATCGATTGATCAATTCCCAAAATTGATCAATCGAAATTCCAAAATCAATTAGTCGATCCCAAATCGATTAATAGAAAATCCAAACTCGATTGATCGATTTTCCTAGCTCTCCATTTTCCAGCCACTGGAAGTGCTCAGACGATTAATCAATTTCGGACAACTTTGCCCAGAATCTTCCAGGCCAAAATCGATCAATCGATTTTAGAAATCGATCAATCGATTTGGTAAGAAAATCAGCCCTTTCTCGGGCATTCTTCCAGCTTCCTTCTCTTTCTATTTTCATTCATTTTTACATCTCCCTCTCATCATTTAAACCATACTAGGATGCACTAACACATGTTTAAAGAAATTTCAACATACTCACCCTTAGATCAACCCTTGGTTGATTCAATGGTTTGGCATGAAGGCTAGGGCTCCCAGCTTTTACTTCAATGGTTCCCAACGTGTCGAATCCAACATTCAATGCTCAAACCCGCCTTCGATTTGCAATATGCATTAACTCCTTTCAGCATTTAATCTTCCTAATCTCCCTCTCTCTCTCTTCTTAACTTCACACCCAACAGACAAGGAGAATTTACTTCTCCTAGGTATTAAACCCCTTTTTTTTTAAACTCCTTTTCAGCTTTTGTGTAAAGCACATACACCAGAGATAGGTGTATGTGACTCTTAACTAACATCTAACCCCATCTTGTGATACATTTACATCACATTTAACAATTTCTTTTTTTTTTAAGTCTACTATTTGACTTCCCACTTGGTCAAACCTACGACCAGTCAGCACGCATCCCGAGGACACTGTTAATTGCCTAAATTTCGGCAATGTTACATTCTCCCCACCTTGGGAATTTTCGTCCTCGAAAATGAACCCAAAGGTATCCCATGAAGCTCCCCCACAAACACAGACACAATTACATAAAACAATAGCATACATCGTGCATGGAAGAAAAACTAACCATCTTGCAGAATAGTGAGAGCACATCGTGTAGTAAATTAATTACATTTGGAACGATAACCACAAGGAATCTCAAAAGTAACTGCATTCATGCCCGATAGTTCGTCACATAACACTCGCAAAATAATTAAAATTCTCCCCACAAAATTTACAACCAAAAAGTTAATTACATCACAAAACGAATACTACAAGCTCAGGCTCAATGCATCCCCTCTCCTGGTTGGTCTGCCTCGCCTGGCTAGTCAGCGACGTGTGGGCTATGTCCTTTGCTCGCCGCTGTGGCTCGAACTCGACATGCCCGCACTGTAAGTACCTCTGCAGGAGCGTCAAGCATCTAAGTCCGCTCCTCTGTGAGACGCTGCTGGAAATCCACGGGGTAGATGTACCGCATAGTATGGTACATCAGGAAATCCAAACGACGGTTCATCTGTCGACTGTTGGCCTCCATCAGGGCTAACACATCGTCGATAGTAGGGGCAAGGCGAGTTGCTCGTCGGCGGTGGGGTTTTTTAGAAGTAGCAGGTGAGGATTGTGGAGCTGGAGCAATAGGTGGCACAATGGGCTGCCTCTCAAGCTGTGCAGGGTCATGGAGTGGTGCTCCCTCAGCTGGTGGTACAACGGGTGGCTCTCCGCCCGCTAAAGGGTCCTAGGGTGGTGGTGGTACAGGCCACTGGTAGGTTGGCTCCTTAACCGGTAACGTCTTCTTCAAAGACTCTGTAGGCTGGGCCCCACAAAGCGATGGAGTAATGTTTCACGTGGTCAGTGGCCTTAGGCTCGATGGGTGAGATGGCATATTCGGGTGTGCTAGAGTAGCACTCCAACATACTAGAGATAAGTCGGGCATAGGGCATGCGCTCTTTGGGTCTCAATGGCCCTTTCATCATCTTCCCTTTAATGTAGATCATCCCCTCAAAGATGATCTTGGTGGCGTCGAACCAACGGCCGTGGAATGCCGTGTATAGGACCTATTGGACCAACTGTCACCCTATGGGCGCATAGGGTACAGGTTACATTTGATTATTGAATCAAGCATCCACATATAATGGGGTAAGTCTACTCCCCTTATCGACGATTCAGATCCGCCGAGCCCTTTTGTCATTTCGATCCGATTCTCCTCAATTGGAACTTCTTGATCAAATGGGGGAAAAAGATTGGCCTATGGTACATAGTCAAGGTAGCATTCTAGGGATTGGTGGACATGGTATCGGGTAAAAAGATATTGACGACGTCAATTTCGGTCTTCACGGTATCATCGACGCGGCCCTATTTCAGGTTTTGGTAAAACAATCGCCCGAGCCTAGGATAGTAATACTCATGTAGTGGCTTCAAAAGGTTACCGAGGCCCGCACTCACGAGGTAGTTTCGAGCCCATTTGGTCTCACCCTCGATGTCGGGATAGGTAAACAAGACCTCGTCAATTATATATTCATCCTCATAATTCTTTGCCGCCCACCACTCATTTGGTTGGGGCAAATTACCGAGTGGTGGTTGGGGTATATTTACAGGTGTGGTTGGGGTATCGACGATGATTCACGTGATGATGCGTCCGTCGAATCATATTCAGAATCTGATGAAGAAACTGGTGATGATGGAGGTGATGGTGACGGTGGTGGCGGTGCGGCATTCTTATGCCGTACCGGGAGCTTGGACATCGATTGCTTGGTAACCAATCGCGTTCTAGGCGGCATTTTGGTGAAATAATAAGGAAAGCTTGAAACCTAGGGCTGTGATGGTCCAATTTGAAAAGAAATTGAATCTAGGGTTTACCTAAGGCGCTAGATCCAAATGGCATAGGATTTCAATCCGAAATCAATCCCAAAACTCAAAACCCTAGCTGGTATGGAAGCTAAAAGAGGAAGAGAAAATGGCGCCCAAAAATGAAAACCCAAACTGAATTTCAAAATAGGAAGCAAAACCCAAAACTGGCTTATATAGGTAAAAATCGATTGATCAATTTTTGTAACTTAACTGAGCCACGTGAAATTGATTGATCGATTTTAAAAATTGATTGATCGATTTTCAAAATCGATTAATCGAATTCTCCTCGATTAATCAAAATTTAATGCATATACATTTTCAAGTCTTCACCTCACTGGCATGTGTCAGTCGTTCAATCGAACGAAATCGATTAATCGATTTTGACAGATTTCTCAAAAAAATTCTGCTTTATTTTGCCTTCATTTTCTGTGTTTCTTGACCAGTTGGTCATTGGCTTTGTGAAGGATGTCTTCATTAGCCATTGCTTGTCGTGATCATGCGTAAGCCATGCGTTTTCATCGTGTCACGGCACACTTACAATCCACACTCTTTTCATTGAATAAGTTGGCAACCGCCCAACGTTCGATTACATAGTCTGTTCAAATTTACAGCACACTTGCTATGATACAATTAAGCGTTCCACTAGTCGCAAATAAATCTGGATACTGTTCTCTCACATCCATCTCTCTTTCCCACATTGCTTCTTCAACCGGATGATTCTTCCATCGAAAAAGCACTAGAGGAATTACTTTTGTGCATAGTACTTGCTCCTTTCTATCCAATACCTCCGTCGGTTCTTCGGTTATGCTCATATCCTCGTGCATCTCTAAAGATTGAACTCCCAAGATATGGGAATGGTCACGCATTTCACGAGCATAGATGCGTGAAAGACATTGTGTACTCGATCAAATAATGGTGGCAATCCAATGCGGTAAGCAACTTCTCCAACTCGACCCAAAACCTCGAAGGGTCCAAGATAGCGGGGACTCAACTTGCCTCTCTTTCCAAATCTCATCACGCCTTTCATAGGAGACACTTTCACGAAGGGAGTATGGGGTTGAATTTATGCGACTTGCTCACTTTGTGCCTGATTACGTGGTTACCGACGTGATGAGAGCGAAGAGGTTTCAACACGGCTTAAGGTCGGATATTAGAGGAGGAGTTGCACCTTTTCAGTTGAAGACCTATGAAGAGGTCATGAGTAAAGCTCTGGTCATTGAGGAAGAAAATAATGATCGATACCGCTGAAGAGAGCAGCATGGGAGAGGAAATGCAGATCAAAGTAGGACTGGGAACTACGAGCCGGTGAATAAAAAGCTGAGATTCGTAGCACCTATTCAGAGGCAACCGTTCCAAGCAGGGTATGTGAGACCGGCGCAGCAGATAAATCCTCAGCGATTTCCAATGCTTGCATCTGGGAGGCCGATAAGATATGAGAGCCCTGCTACCACCGCTGGAGCCGCAGTCACACAAGGTTTCTCACGAGCTGCTTCTTCCACACCTAGGGAGACTTGTGCCATGTGTGGCAAGTTTCACAAGACAGTGGATTACAGGCAAGGAACACGGGGTTGCTATAAATGTGGAAAGGTGGGCCACGTGATTCGAGATTGCCCTGAGGTGAGCAAAGAGAAGACGGCTTCTGCTTCAATGTCACGACCTATTCAAGCAAGGAAGCCGGTCGTGCAAGAAAGAGCCTACGCAGTCACTGCCCAGGAAGCACACAATGTTCATGATGTCATCCAAGGTGAGATTCCTTTTAAATAAAGAATTTCAATCTCTTAAAATTTTAGATGGAGATGGTGCATTCATTTAGACATAGTGTAGACTCGTTCTTGTACATTAAATTACTGAGTAAATGTGCGCTATATATATATGTATGTATAATATAGGTACATTGCAAATGTACGAGAAAGGGTGCCTTGTGGCTCATGACGCTAGAGTGTTGATAGACCCAGGGTCTACCCACTCTTTTGTCACGCCTCGATTTGCTAGAAGGATGAAGATTCGACCGAAGACGTTAGATTTTCTCATGAAAGTGTCTATCCCAACTGGGGAATCAGTCAACACAGAATTGGCTTGCAAGTCAGTGGTTGTAACCATTAGAGATGATGACATGTATGAACTAGAAGCGGAATTAATACTGTTAGACATGCAAGAATTCGACGTGATCCTTGGCATGGATTGGTTGTCACAACATTGTGCGACGGTAGATTGCAAGAACAAAGTCGTCATCTTCAGACCCAATACAAGGAAATCGTTCCGATTTCGAAGAGTGAGATCGACGTACATGCCATTTATCTCTACAGTCAGGGCCGAGTGATTAATCAGAAAGGGGTGCAGTGGTTATTTGGCATTCTTGAAGGAGGACAAGGAAAGGAAGAACGTCATCTCAGAGATAGCAGTTGCGCGAGAATTTGAAGACGTGCTCCAGAGGAACTACCTGGATTACCTCCTGATAGAGAGGTGGAGTTCGCTATCGACTTAGCGCCTGGAACGGAGCCTGTTTCTAAAGCACCATATAGAATGGCTCCCGCTGAGTTGAAGGAGTTGAAAGAGCAATTACAAGAGCTCATGGATAAGGGGTTTGTAAGACCGAGCATGTCTCCCTGGGGAGCACCGATCTTGTTTGTAAAGAAGAAGGATGGGTCAATGCGACTGTGTATTGACTATCGCCAATTGAACGAACTCACCATAAAGAACCGGTATCCTTTGCCTAGGATAGATGATATGTTTGACCAATTGCAAGGAGCGAGATATTTTTCCAAGATCGATCTGAGATCTGGATACCATTAGCTGAGAGTCAAGGTAGAAGACATCCAAAAGACAGTTTTCAGGACACGGTATAGACACTATGAGTTCTTAGTGATGCCGTTTGGTTTGACAAATGCTCCGGCGTCGTTTATGGATTTAATGAATTGAGTGTTTAAACCACACCTGGACACTTGCGTTGTAGTATTCGTTGACGACATCCTGATATATTCAAAGTCTAAGGAGGATCATGAGGAGCATTTGAGAATTGCTCTATAGACTCTACGTGAACACCAACTATACGCTTAACTTAGTAAGTGTGAATTTTGGTTGGAGGAGGTTAGCTTTTTGGGACATGTTGTCTCAAAGGAAGGTGTCACGGTAGATTCAGTGAAGTTTGAAGCAGTGGTTAGTTGGGAGCAGCCAAAAATGGTGACTGACATTCGTAGTTTCCTTGGTCTAGCTGGCTATTATCGATGCTTTGTAGAGAGATTTTCAAAGATATTGGGACCTCTTACGAGACTTACACGGAAGGATGCAAGATTTGAGTGGAGTGAGGCATGCGAGAGGAGTTTTTAAGAACTTAAAAAGAGACTCACTTCAGCTCTAGTGTTAGTGATTCTTTCAGGCAGTGGAGGGTTTATGGTATACAGTGATGCTTCGCATAATGGTTTGGGTTGTGTGCTCAACCAACACAGAAAGGTGATAGCTTACGGATCGAGACAGCTGAAAGAGCAGGGGAAGAACTATCCGACACATGACCTGGAACTAGCAGCGGTCATATTTGCGCTGAAGATTTGGAGACACTATTTGTACGGTGAGACTTTTTAGATCTTCGTCGACCATAAGAGCCTCAGATACCCGTTTACATAGAAGGAACTGAATATGAGGTAGTGCAGATGGATAGAGTTTCTCAAGGACTACGACTGTTCTAAACAGTACCATCCAGGCAAGGCTAACATAGTAGTCGATGCCTTGAGTCGGAAGGGTGCAGCTCAGTTGGCAAATTTGATTTTGGGTATGTACAGGTGGAAATTGTTTGAAGATCTTTCGTTGTATAATGCGAATATTAAGGTGCAATGTAACATCCCCGAAATTTGAGCGTTGAACAGTGTCCTCGAGATGCATGCCAATTGGTCATAGGTTTGACCAAGTGAAGGTCAACACAATGACTATGGCTAATGTAACTTTGATGTAATAAACATGTATGTATAGTAGTAGGTGTAATTAGAGTCAGGTACATATATCTTGGGTGTATGTGCCTAACACCGAAGCAAGAGAGAGTTAAAAAGGGTTAATAGCTTAGGAGAAGTTATTTCTCCTTGTTTGGGTTGGTGAGAAGTTAAGAAGAGAGAGAGAGAGAATAGGAATGGAGTAAATGCTAGAAAGGTGGGTTAATGTGGATTCCAATCGAAGACAAGAGCGTTAACACTGGATTCAACACGTGAAGTTCGTTGAAAGTTGATGTGGGGAAACCTAACCTATAGGCCGATCAAATTATTCAATCGAAAGATTGATTGAGGTGATCCACATTAAAATTGTTATGAACATGTATTGTGCATTAAATTGTTGTTTAAATGATGAATTGATGATGTGGAAATGAAGGAACAATGATAAGGAAAAGATTGGAAGAAAAGCCTAAAAAAAGGGCTGAGTTTCTGACCAAATCGATTGATCGATTTGGAAAATTGATTAATCAATTTTGGTCTGGAAGTTATCTGAGCAGAGAGGCCCGAAATCAATTGATCGATTTGAAAATAGATCAATCGATTTGAAATCGATTAATCATCTGAGCACATCCAGTGGCTGGAAAATCAAGGCCTGGGAAAATCGATTGATCGATTTGAAAAATCGATCAATCGATTTGGAAAATCGATTAATCGATTTTGGATTTTCGATTAATCGATTAATCGATTTGGGATTTCAATTAATCGATTTTGGGAGATCGATTAATCGATTTTGACAGTTTTTGTTACCTTTTGAATTGGACTTTGAGGTTCAAGGAGGGTCTTATACCTTCTTTATTGCATCTTTCTTGATGCTTTGCATATGCTATGGTGTACCATAGGTGGTACGAGTGAACGCAAGCATAAGGAGCACTGTCGGGCCTTGATGCTTGGATATTCAGAGACATGAGGTAGGGAACACCTTGAACATGTATTTTAATTACAAGAGCATGTATGTAGTGATATAAAAATGATTGCTAATGCTTACAATGTGAATCTTTAAATGTGTGTGTGTGTGACACCAAGTAAATAAGTGAGAAGGAGACATCCCCAGGGGATGAGATTGTGAGAAAGGCATCGGTATTATGAGATTAACTTAGACATCCCAAGGATATATGTGATGTTGTAAAGCAAAAGTGAATGAGACTTGATAAGGCCTAAGATACTATGATTAGCACAATCACACGGTGAATAACTATATGTAGTGCACAATTGATATTTTTATTATTTAAGATTTTGTAATATCCCAAAAATTTTGCATTAAACAGTGACCTCGGGATCCGTGCCCGACTGGTCATAGGTTGACCATGTAGGAGTTCACAAGTGGACGTAGGATATGATGAACGGATGAGATGTGAGAATTTAAGTGGATGTGTGGAGAGTGATGTAAATCTAGAGCCACATACACCTGGTTCAGGTGCATGTGCTCAACCCACAAGCTAGAGGGGAGATAAAAGGGTTTAATAACCCTAAAATCAATGTTTGAGTTGTTGGAGAGAGTTAAGAAGAGAGAGAGAGAGAGAGAGGAGTAAAGAAGGGTAGTTGAGCTAGGAGTTATTGTGGGTGTTTGGAAGGGGATTTGAGCATTTAACGCCGGATTCGATGCGAGGGATCCGCTAGAAGCAAAGCTGGAACCCTAGCCTTTCCAACCACTTGATTTAGTCAATTTGAGATTGATTGAAGGTAAAATTCTTGTAGATTAAATGCATAGATTGAAGGGTTAGATTGTAGTTAAGAATGAGTTAAATTATAGGATAAAGGCTTAGAAAAATGAGGGAAAAAGAGTAGGAAAAGATTGGGAAGAACAGCCCAGAAAGGGGGCTGAATTTGGCCAATTCAATTAATCAAAATTGGGATTCGATTAATCGATTTTTGCCAAGAAGTTGAAAAGTCAAAGGACCCGAATTCGATTAATCGAACTGAGTTTCAATTAATCGACCTTGATTTTCGATTAATCGATTTTGGTGTCGATTAATCGACTGAGAACCTCCAGTGGACTCCAGTGGATGGAGGAAAAGGACCTAGGGAAATCGACTAATCGAAATGGGATTTCTATTAATCGATTTCAAATTTCGATTAATCGATTTGGGATCGATTAATTGATTTTGGGAATTCGATTACTCGAATTGAGAATCGAATGGATAGAGTAGAAATTTTCGATAAATCGAATTTGGATTCGATTAATCGAATGGGAATCTCGATTAATCGATTTTGAGAATCGATTAATCGACCTTGAATTTCGATTAATCGATTTTGGGAATCGATTAATCGAATCAGATTCGATTAATCGACTTTGGAGTTTGATTAATCGACTGACTTAGTTTTTGTTGACTTTTGAGTTTGACTTGGAGATTCTTGGGGGGTCTGGGACCTTCCTTGTTACATCTTTATTGATGTATTGTATGCGTTATGTTGTACCATAGGTGGTACGTGTGAACTTGGGCACAAGGAGCCACATGGGACCTTGATGCGTGATTTATCAGAGACTTGAGGTAGGGAACACCTTGAACATGTACTTTAATTTGCAAAAGCATGTATGTAGTGATATAGAATCAAATTGAAAACTATATTATTGCTTAAAGTTTTGTGAAAAGTGTGTGTGTGTGACATCAATAAGAGCATCTAATAATGAGCCATCCCCAGGGGATGAGGAAGTGAAGTAATAAGAGCATCAGGTGTGATGCAAGTAAATAGATACATCCCAGGGATGTATCTATGATTGAATAATGTCTAATAGGGCCTAACTGATATAAGATACCACACTTACACGGTGAATAACTATATGTAAAGCACCTAATATTTTTATTATTTGAGGTTTGATAGGATACCCCACCGACGTGGCGGGATATCCGTGACCCGTCTGACGAAAGTAAATCGTAGGCCAGTGCGGAGACATATCCGTACACAGTAAGGACATCCCAGGGATGTTGTGATATGTTTGAAACCCCACCACCGATCCCCAGGGGAAAGGGGCTTGGGTACTAATTGTATTCCCAGGGAATACGTTTAAAACTGTCTATATAGATGACGATGAAGGGTATCTCATCGGGGCTCGATGCTATATTGCTCGAGGATTACTTAAGTTGAAAGGTTAAGTTTTGCTTTAGGCCTATTCAGTGTCATTCATGATTAATTAAAAGACATGTGTAAACTACCAGTAAAATGTGATTCCTTTCAACTGTTTTTCTCAGTAACTGCATAGACACATCATGCAAGGCATATCATAGAATATATGTGAGTTCTAATTTATATGTTCACTGTGTTTTTATTCCCTATTGAGCTAGGATGTAGCTCACCCCCTTTAGACTATACGTCGCAGGTCCACTTTTAGCAGCTGCTGACGCTTCAGGGGACGTTGACCCTGGTGAGTCGGACCTTGCGCCTGGTGACGAGTTGGAGCCACCTCCTGAGGACTTCTTCTAGAGGACTCCATTGTGCATCTTTGAGAGTCTTGTGAGCTTATTTGGTACTGCTTGGTATGTCAAGCCTTGTTTTTAGTTAAATAATGTAATTAGAGTTTTGGATTATTCTTTTGGGCGAACCATCTGTAATGATTAGCTATCATCGATGGTTCGGATTGGTTCTCCATTCATGTAGGGGCATGAAGGTAGAACTGTCTTTTAAGATGTTAAGATGATATCATTTCCGCATGTATTATTATTACAGTAGTTCATTTTTTTGCTTGATATACCAATGTTCTGTGCATAGCTAAGGGGCACGGTCAAGATGATCGTGCTGATGGCATGGGTTTTGGAGTGCCAAAATCCGGGCTGTCACAGTTGGTATCAAAGCCTTTCTTTTAGCAATTCTGACAATCATTCTTTTGTCAGAACATAGGGACTTCTGCTAACGAAACTTTAGTTTCAAATGCAGCCGTCAATGTCATCTAGGGGAAGAGGCCGACCAAGAGGAGGCCAACAAAGAAGTTTGCGTAGTGGAGATGGTCACATCTCTCCTACCAATCGAGTACCCTTGGGAGGGAGTGAGGCCCCAGGGGGCAGCAGTAGTAGACAACAAGAGGATGAGGATCGAGATCAGCGAGAACAGGAGAGGATGAGAGAAAGATAGGAAGATAGAGAGGAGCGCCAAAGGATGATGCACACCATGGAGACCATGGCAGCTGCCATGGCACAACAAGCCGCATCCTTTGCAACTCATGCAGCGAGAGAGCAGCAGCCACCTACACCACCTGTAGGACCTACATTGCCTGTGCCTTCGTCTTTTACTGAGTTCCGAGGATGAGACCTCCTACGTTTTCTGGGTAGGCAGACACTATGGCAGCAGAAAATTTGTTAATGGAGATGGAGAAAGTATTCAGCGTGCTGACATGCACGGAGGATGAGAGTGTATGATGGGCAGCCTACATGCTAGATGGGGAGGCTGGACCTTGGTGGAAGTCTGTGATACGGACTAGGGCTCAGGAGACCCCATAGTTGCCCTGGACTTGGGAGGAGTTTGTTGAGGAGTTCAACAAACAGTATTTTCCGAAAGTTGTGAGAAATCAATTGGAAATTCAATTCTTACAATTGGTGCAAGGGAGGATGAGCGTGAGAGAATACGGAGTGGAGTTTTTACGACTCGCCCGTTTTGCTCCAGATTACGTCGCCACCGACGTGATAAAGGCGAAGAGGTTTTAACAAGGATTGAAGCCTGAAGTTAGGGGAGGAGTAGCTCCATTTCAGCTGAGGACCTACGAAGAGGTCATGAGCAAGGCACTTGTTGTGGAAGAGGAGAATAATAATAGATATCGACAGAGAGAGCAACAAAGAGGAAGCAATGATCAAGGAAGAACGGGGAACTACGAACCGATGAACAAAAATCCGAGGTTCATGGCCCAAAATCAGAGACCACAGTTCCAAGGGGGTTTCGGAAGACCGGCACAACAGAGCAACCAACAGAGATTTCCGCTACTTGCGTCGGGGAGACCTTTACGCTATGAGAGTCCTGCCATGTCTACTGGCGCTATCGTCACACAGGGTTCTCGCACAGTTTCTTTCACACCTCGAGAGACTTGTGCCAAGTGTGGCAAGCCTCATAGGACCGTGGATTGCAGAATGGAAACCAGGGGTTGTTTTCGATGTGGCAAGGTGGGCCACTTGATCAAGGATTGCCTCGAAGTTGATAAAGGGAAGACGGCTTCAATTTCAGCGCCACGACCCATTCAAGCACGGAAGCCGGTCGTTCATGGAAGAGCCTATGCAGTCACTGCTCAGGAAGCAGGCAACGTGCATGATGTCATCCAAGGTGGGATTTTCATTTAAATAAAGAGTTGTCAATTCCCTGAAAATTATAGATAGAGAAGGTGCATTCATTAGGAAATAGTGTAGATTATTTTCCAAACACTGAAATTATATGTGAATTAGGAGTGTAAATTGATATGTAAATTATTGTATGTATGTATGTATACTATAGGTACACTAACTGTATATGAGAAAGGATGCTTCGTTGGATATGACGCTAGAGTGTTGATAGACCCAGGGTCTACCCACTCATTCGTCACTCCACGATTTGCCAAGAGGATGAAGATTATTCCAGAGGCGTTAGATTTTGTCCTATCTGTGTCTATTCTGACTGGAGAGTTAGTGGACACGGAGCTAGCTTGCAAATCCGTCATCGTAGCAATTCGAGACCTGGATGTGCATGAATTGGAGGTAAAGTTAATACTGCTGGACATGCAAGGGTTTGATGTGATCCTTGGCATGGACTGGTTGGCGCAGCATTGTGTAACGGTCGATTGCAAGAACAAGGTTGTCATCTTCAGGCCCAACACAAGGAGATCATTTCAATTTCAAGGAGTGAGGTCATCACATATGCCACTGATCTCAGCAGTAAGGGCCGAGCGAATGATCAGGAAGGGTTGCAGTGGATACTTGGCTTTCTTAAAGGAGGACAAGGAAGAAAAGAATGTCATCTCCGAGATAGCAGTTGTGCGAGACTTCACCGACGTCTTTCCAAAAGAGTTGCCTGGATTACCTCCAGAGAGAGAAGTAGAATTCACCATTGACTTAGCATCGGGAACGGAGCCTGTTTCAAAAGCACCATATAGAATGGCTCCTGCTGAGTTGAAGGAGTTGAAAGAGCAACTACAAGAGCTCATGGATAAGGGATTTGTCAGACCGAGCGTGTCTCCGTGGGGAGCACCGGTCTTATTTGTTAAGAAGAAAGAGGGTCAATGCGTCTATGCATTGACTATCGACAACTGAACAAGCTCACTGTGAAGAACCGCTACCCTTTGCCTAGAATTGACGACCTCTTTGATCAACTGCAAGGAGTGAGGTATTTTTCTGAGATCAACCTGAGATCTGGATACCATCAGTTGAGAGTCAAGGCAGAGGACATTCAGAAGACAGCTTTCAGGACACGGTATGGACACTATGAATTCCTTGTGATGCCGTTTGGGTTGACGAATGCTCCAGCGTCGTTTATGGACCTAATGAATCGGGTGTTTAAACCACACCTAGACTCCTGCGTCGTAGTATTCATTGATGATATTCTGATATACTCCAAATCCAAGACGGAACACGAAGAACATTTGAGGATTGCTCTACAGACGCTACGTGAACACCAATTGTACGCTAAACTCAGCAAATGTGAGTTTTGGTTGGAAGAGGTTAGCTTTTTGGGACATATTGTCTCAAAGTACGGTGTCACTGTAGATCCAGCAAAGATAGAAGCAGTGGTTAAATGGGAGCAACCAAAGATAGTGACCGATGTCCGAAGTTTTCTTGGGTTAGCAGGCTACTATCGACATTTCGTCGAGGGGTTTTCAAAGATATCGGGACCTCTCACGAAGCTGATACGAAAGGATTCAAGATTTGAGTGGAGTGAGGCATGCGAGAAGAGTTTTCAAGAACTCAAAACGAGACTCACTTCAGCTCTAGTGCTAGCGATTCCTTCAGGCAGTGGAGGATACGCAGTGTACAGCGATGCGTCATACAATGGTTTGGATTGCGTGCTCAACCAATATAAGAAGGTGATAGCTTACGGATCAAGACAGCTGAAAGAACACGAGAAAAATTACCCGACTCACAACTTGGAGCTAGCAGCAGTCATTTTTGCACTGAAAATTTGGAGACATTACTTGTATGGTGAGACGTTTGAAATTTTCACTGATCATAAGAGCCTCAGATACCTGTTTACACAGAAAGAGCTCAACATGAGACAGCGCAGATGGATGGAGTTCCTCAAGGATTATGATTATTCTATATAGTACCATCCAGGCAAGGCTAACGTAGTAGCCGATGCTTTGAGTCAGAAGAGTTCAGCTCAGTTAGCTTGTTTGATTTTGGGTATGCATCGGTGGAAATTATTGGAAGACTTGGCACTTTATGATGCAAACATTGAGTCGAGAGCTACAGGATCCTTTTTGGCTAACATATCAGTGAGACCAGTAATATTTGAGCATATCCACGATCTACAGATGAAAGATCCGACGTTGACAAAGATTCATAGAGATGTGATTGAAGGCATCAGGCCAGACTTCTCAGTGAAAGAAGATGGTTCTTTATTGTTCAAGGGCCGTCTCTGCATTCCGGACAATGCCGATATAAGACGAATGATTCTTGATGAAGCCCACAGGTCAAATTATGCTATCCACCCTGGTAGCACCAAAATGTACCAAGACTTGAAAAAGAACTATTGGTGGAGAGGTTTGAAGCAAGACGTGGCCGAATACGTGTCACGGTGTTTGACCTGTCAGCAGGTGAAGATTGACCATAGGCATCCTGCTGGACTATTGCAGCCTTTACCAATACCAGAATGGAAGTGGGAATCGATCTCGATGGATTACATTGTTAGATTACCGCATACTGCCAAGAGACACAATGCCATTTGCGTAGTCGTGGATCGATTGACCAAATCAGCGCACTTTTTGCCTTACAATACGATGTATACGGCAGGAAGATTGGCAAACTTATACATGAAGGAGATCGTACGATTGCACGGGATTCCGAGCAGCATAGTTTCAGATCGTGATCCACTTTATACATCCAAGTTTCGGAAGAAATTTCAAGAAGGAATGGGAACGCGACTAGATTTTAGTTCAGCTTTTCATCCTCAAACTGATGGGCAAACAGAGCGAGTGAACCAGGTGATAGAAGACATGCTCAGAGCGTGTATGCTAGAACTTCAAGGGTCATGGGATCAGCACCTACCGTTGATTGAGTTTGCGTATAACAACAGTTTTCAGACGAGCATAGGGATGGCACCATATGAAGCTTTATACAGACGGCGATGTAAATCGCCCATCAATTGGGAAGAAATCGGGGAGAAATTTGTGTTAGGGCCTGAGTTACTTGAAGATAATGTCACATATGTTCATATGATAAGGGACAAACTCAAAGCGGCATAGACCAGACAGAAAAGCTATGCTGACATCAAGCAGACTAGTGTCGACTATAAAGTAGGTGAACACGTGTTTGTGAAAGTGCCGCCTATGAAAGGTGTAATGAGATTTGGCAAGCGAGGGAAGTTAAGTCCCCGTTATCTTGGACCATTTGAAGTTTTGGGACGAGTAGGAGAAGTGGCTTACCGCATTGGATTGCCACCCTTATTCGATCGGGTACACAATGTTTTCCACGTATCGATGCTCAGAAAATATGTGAGGGATCCATCTCATGTGTTAGGAAGTCAACCTTTGGAGATGCATGAGGACATGAGCATGATAGAAGAACCGGCGGAGATTTTGGATCGAAAGGAACAAGTACTACGTACTAAAGTGATTCCCTTAGTGCTTGTTCGATGGAAGAATCATCCGACCGAAGAGGCTACGTGGGAACGGGAAGCCGATGTGAAGGAACAGTATTCGACATTGTTTGAGACAACTTGAGAGTCAATTTGTAACGCCGCAAGCATGTTTGCGGATTCTCATCTTCCATGTAATTCAATGATGACCAGTTGGTCAATATATTCAATGAGAATTCGAAAACTTTTGAGATAAATATCACCATGGAAATAAAGGACAAAAAGGAACAACAGAATTCGAGAAGTCGGGGTAAAATCGATTAATCTATTTTTCAAATCGATTAATCGATTTGAGGATTCGATTAATCAAGTTTTGATCGACTAATCAACTAACATCAGCCAGTGAGGAAAAATATTGACAGATGAAAAATTTGAAAATTTTCGATTAATTGAGGGAATTCGATTAATCGATTTTGTAAATCGATTAATTGACAGAGGATTCGATTAATCGACTGGCAGAGGCCAGTGAGCCTGATAGTTGAAAGATTTAAAATAACAGTGAATTCGACTAATCGATCTAAATTTCGATTAATCGAATTTGGATTTCGATTAATCGATCTTGAGATTCGATTAATCAAATAACTTAAGGGATTTTCAAAGAGAAATTGAGTTATGTGAAATTTCGATTAATCGATTTGTAAATTTGATTAATCGAACTGGAAAATTCGACTAATCGACTTACTTAATGAGGTTGGGAAAATGTGAAGGACCATACGATTTCGATTAATCGAAGTAAAATTCGATTAATCGATTTTAACATTTCGATTAATCGAAATGAAATTCGATTAATCGACTGGCTAACACCAGTGAGCTCTAAATGATGAAATTTTGAACGGTTACGATTTCGATTAATCGAAATGGGTTTCGATTAATCGATTTTATACTTTGACTAATCGATTTTGAAGTCGACTAATCGAATTGGGAAGTCGATTAATCGATTTTGAACGGTTGAACTTAGATTTGGAACTCGATTAATCGATTTTGGGGAATCGATTAATCGAATCGGAGCCTATATATACATGAGTTGGAGTTTTTGGTGCCATTCGAAATTTTTACAAGAGGGCGCCATTTTCTTCTTCTTCTCCAACCGACCGAGCACTCTAGGGTTTGCACTTTTTCCATCAATCTCGGATCGGATTCAAGTACCGTCGCATCATAGACCTAAGGTAAACCCAGGATTTCATTTTTCTTCAAATTCCAATTGTAAACCCTAGCTTTTCTTCAAGTTTTACCATAATGCCGCCGAAAACCCGTTTGTCTTCGAAGAAGGCAACCACTAAACTTCTGGTACGGCGTAAGAACGCCGCACCGCCACCACCGACCCCATCACCCGTGAGGACTCAGTCACCATCGGCATCGGACACCACGTCTGGGTCGACGGGCGCATCTTCACGGGAGTCTCCACGTGAATCTACACCTATGCCACCACCACCCACCAATGTGGTTCAACCCAACGAGTGGTGGGCGGCTAAGACAATTGGGATCGATTACATCATCGACCCAACCCTATTCACAAACCCTAATGTGCAAGGCGAGACCAATTGGGCTCGTAGGTACCTTGAAAATGCCGGACTCGGCAATCTTTTGAAACTGACCCGTGGGTCCTACTACCCTTGGTTGGTTCGACTGTTTTACTAGGGCCTTACCGATGGCCCTACTAACGACATAGTCTTGACCAAGATAGAGGGTCGAGATTACACAATTAGGCTCCGTCACATCCATGAGGCACTTGAGTGTTATTTGGACTTTGTACCTAAGACCACCCTATTCCCACCGTTCCCAGAGGAGGTGGATGTCGAGGAGATCATCCGCGACATGACCAAGGGGAAACGGGGTTCGGGCACCGCAATTCGGAGGGTAGACTTACCTCCGTATATGTGGATGCTCGACTCCATCATTAAGTGCAACCTCTACCCGATGCGACACGATACTGAGCGGGAAACTTGGATCAGCAAGCACTGTATGTGGCCTACAAGGGCCGGTGGTTCGATGCCACCATGATTATCCTCACGGGGATGAGGTACATGAAGGGCAAACTGATGAAGGGAAACCTAAGGCCCAAAGAAAAGATGCCCTATGCTCGGCTCATCTCGAGTATATTGGAGAACTATTCTGACGCTCCGATACTTGATACGCCCCACAGTGCGATGACGGACAAGATTAAACGGTTCTCACACTCCTCGTGGAACCGGAGTTACAACCTTCTCAAGAAGGTATTACCAGCTGAGGGCACAGCTGTCGCACCACCACAGCCAGACGCATCCGTTGAGGGAGCACCGCCAGCGGGGGAGGCCCCACCAGTCATTCCACCCGCTGCCCCGCAGCTCATTGTACCACCACCCGCTACATCAGCTTCACCACCACCTAGACCAGCCCCGGCGACACCCGCATCATCCCGTCGCCGACCCGCAGCTCCTTCCGGCATTACGGTCGCGGACGTGTTGGCACGTATGGAGGCCAACAACGCACGTATGAACCGCCGGATGGATTTCCTCATGTACCACACCATGAGGCATATCTACCCACAGGATTACCAGCACCGTTTAGCTGAGGAGGAGACGTGGACCGCCGGACATACTGCCTTCCACACCGGTACCGCATTCTGCCCCCCGTGCCGCCGACACTAGTACATCCACTTCTGCACTGACGCAGACCGACACCCCACAGCCGCAGCCAGCCGCGACGCCACAGCCACCACCGTCGACTACGACCAGCCATCCACCCCCTGAGGAGCCCGCACAGACACAGCAGCCACCGCTACCGGCCAGCCAGCCAGCTCCAACCGACATGCCAGCCCCCATAGCTCCACCAGCTCCGATGGAGCAACTTGCTCCACCACCCGACCAGTCTGGCGAGGGGACGACATGAGCCTTGGACTGCCATACCTTATGTTCTCTTTTGGTTGTATAGAAAACTTTTTGTTGTACTGTGATTTCAATTAATGTAACCAGTTTTGTACAAATTATTGTTAATCAATATACATATCTTGTTAATTTGCTACGACTGTTATTTTTATGCTATGTGTATCTCTGTGCTATGTTGTGTTATATAACTAGACCACCTAACCTGAGAGTGTGAGGGGGGGGAGACCCAGACCGCCGCACCTTTGGGTTATTTTCAAAGACGAAAATTCCCAAGGTGGGGAGGATGTAATATCCCAAAAATTTCACGTTAAATAGTGACCTCGGGATCCATGCCCGACTGGTCATAGGTTGACCATGTAGGAGTTCACAAGTGGACGTAGGATATGATGAACGGATGAGATGTGAGAATTTAAGTGGATGTGTGGAGAGTGATGTAAATCTGGAGCCACATACACCTGGTTCAAGTGCATGTGCTCAACCCACAAGCTAGAGGGGAGATAAAAGGGTTTAATAACCCTAAAATCAATGTTTGAGTTGTTGGAGAGAGTTAAGAAGAGAGAGAGAGAGAGGAGTAAAGAAGGGTAGTTGTGCTAGGAGTTATTGTGGGTTTTTGGAAGGGGATTTGAGCATTTAACGCCGGATTCAACGCGAGGGATCCGCTAGAAGCAAAGCTGGAACCCTAGCCTTTCCAACCACTTGATTTAATCAATTTGAGATTGATTGAAGGTAAAATTCTTATAGATTAAATGCATAGATTGAAGGGTTAGATTGTAGTTAAGAATGAGATAAATTATAGGATAAAGGCTTAGACAAATGAGGGAAAAAGAGTAGGAAAAGATTGGGAAGAACAGCCCAGAAAGGGGGTTGAATCTGGCCAATATGATTAATGGAAATTGGAATTCGATTAATCGAACTGAGTTTCAATTAATCGACCTTGATTTTCGATTAATCGATTTTGGTGTCGATTAATCAACTGAGAACCTCCAATGGACTCCAGTGGATGGAGGAAAAGGACCTGGGGAAATTGACTAATCGAAATGGGATTTCGATTAATCGATTTTGAATTTTGATTAATCAATTTGGGATCGATTAATCGATTTTGGGAATTCGATTACTCGAATTGAGAATCGAATGGATAGAGTAGAAAATTTTGATTAATCGAATGGGAATCTCGATTAATCGATTTTGAGAATTGATTAATCGACCTTGAATTTCGATTAATCGATTTTGGGAATCGATTAATCGAATCAGATTCGATTAATCGACTTTGGAGTTCGATTAATTGACTGACTTAGTTTTTGTTGACTTTTGAGTTTGACTTGGAGATTCTTGGGGGGTCTAGGACCTTCCTTGTTACATCTTTATTGATGTATTGTATGCATTATGTTGTATCATAGGTGGTACGTGTGAACTTGGGCACAAGGAGCCATGTGGGACCTTGATGCGTGATTTATCAGAGACTTGAGGTAGGGAACACCTTGAATATGTACTTTAATTTGCAAGAGCATGTATGTAGTGATATAGAATCAAATTGAAAACTGTATTATTGCTTAAAGTTTTGTGAAAAGTGTGTGTGAGTGATATCAATAAGAGCATCTAATAATGAGCCATCCCCAGGGGATGAGGAAGTGAAGTAATAAGAGCATCAGGTGTGATGCAAGTAAATAGATACATCCCAGGGATGTATCTATGATTGAATAATGTCTGATAGGGCCTAACTGATATAAGATACCACACTTACACGGTGAATAACTATATGTAAAGCACCTGATATTTTTGTTATTAGAGGTTTGATAGGATACCCCACCGACGTGGCGGGATACCCACGACTGACGCGGCAGGATATCCGTGACCAATACGGCGGCGAAATCGTAGGCCAGTGCGGAGGCGTATCCGTACACAATAAGGACATCCCAGGGATGTTGTGATATGTTTGAAACCCCGCCACCGATCCCCAGGGGAAATGGGCTTGGGTACTAATTGTATTCCCAGGGAATACGTTTAAAACTGTCTATATAGATGACGATGAAGGGTATCTCATCGGGGCTCGATGCTATATTGCTCGGGGATTACTTAAGTTGAAATGTTAAGTTTTGCTTTAGGCCTATTCAGTGTCATTCATGATTAATTAAAAGACATGTGTAAACTACCAGTAAAATGTGATTCCTTTCAATTGTTTTTCTTAGTAACTGCATAGACACATCATGCATGGCATATCATGGAATATATGTGAGTTCTAATTTATATGTTCACTGTGTTTTTGTTCCCTATTGAGCTAGGATGTTGCTCACCCCCTTTAGACTATACATCGCAGGTCCACTTTTAGCAGCTACTGAGGCTTCAGGGGACATTGACCCTGGTGAGTCGGACCTTGCGCCTGGTGACGAGTTGGAGCCACCTCCTGAGGACTTCTTCTAGAGGACTCCGTTGTGCATCTTTGAGAGTCTTGTGAGCTTATTTGGTACGGCTTGGTATGTTAAGCCTTATTTTTGGTTAAACAATGTAATTAGAGTTTTGGATTATTCTTTTGGGCGAACCATCTGTGATGATTAGCTATCATCGATGGTTCAGAATGGTTCTCCATTCATGCAGGGGCATGAAGGTAGAACTGTCTTTTGAGATGTTGAGATGATATCATTTCCGCATGTATTATTATTACAGTAGTTCATTTTGTTGCTTGATATACCAATGTTCTGTGCATAGCTAAGGGGCAAGGTCAAGATGATCGTGCTGATGGCACGGGTTTCGGAGTGTCAAAATCTGGGCTATCACAGGTTTGAACAGAATACCCCACCGACGTTGCGGGATACCCACGACTGACTCGGCAGGATATCTGTGACCGGTATGGCGGCCAATTCGTACACCAGTAGTACATCCCAGGGATGTTGATATGAGAATAGACCCTGTCGCCTATGAGAAAGGGACCTGGGTAGTATTAATAAATGAGAAATGATATGAAAACTGTCTAGTTAGATGACGATGGAGGGTATTCCATAGGGCGCCCGACTCTATAGAAAGTTGGGGAATATTTAAGTTACGGATTTAGGTCTTTAGGCCAAATCAGTGTAGTTTATGAGCAGTTTGAGAACAAGTGAAACATGTAAAGTAACGGTAATATTTAAATGCATATTTTTAGTCATTTAAACTACTTTCTTAAGAAAATTCATTGATATATCATGCTGTTAATATCATAGAATATATGTGAGAACTTGACTTATATGTTCATTGTGTTGTTTCCTATTGAGCTAGGATGTACCTCACCCTTTTAGACTATACGTCACAGGTTCAGTGCTTGCGGCGACTACTGCTTCGAGAGGCGTGGATCCGGAGGATTCGGATTATGTACCTAGAGAGGATCAGGAGCCCCCTCCCGAGGACTTCTTCTAGAGGACCCCTGTGTACTTTGAGGGAGATTTTGAGAGTATACTGTACGGCTTGGTATGTCAAGCCTTATTTTTGAGGAATGTAATTAACCACTAATATATTTCTTTTGGCGAACCATCCGAGGTGACCTAGTTTTGTTCACAGATGGTTCGGGTCGGTTCTTCCATACATGCGTTGGCATGGAATGGGAACTGTCTTTAGAGCTCTTACTATAGAATAATATATCATTAATGCATGTTCAATCCAGATGGTATGCTTTACTTGTTTAGATATTGCTTGTTATACCAATGTTTCGTACAGATTCATGGGGCACGGCCTAGAGGATCATGTTGATGGCACAGGTTTCGGGGTGTCGAAAACCTGGCTGTCACATGCAAGCTATAGGAGCCTTTTTGGCTAACATATTAGTGAGACCAGTGATATTTAAGCATATACACGAGCTACAGATGAGAGACCCAGAATTGACCAAGATCCGTCAAGATGTGATTGAAGGCATCAAACCAGAGTTCTCAGTCAAAGAAGATGATTCCTTATTATTCAAGGGTCGTCTTTGTATTCCAGATAATTCCGATCTGTGGTAAACCATACTTGATGAAGCTCATAAGTCAAAGTATGCTATCCACCCTGGTAGCACTAAAATATACCAGGACTTGAGAAGGAACTATTGGTAGAGGGGTTTGAAGCAAGACGTGGCAAAGTACGTGTCACAGTGTTTGACATGTCAGTAGGTGAAGATCGATCATAGATATCCTGCTGGATTATTACAGCCTCTACCCATACCAGAGTAGAAATGGGACTCAATCTCTATGGATTTCATAGTTGGGTTACCGCGTACAGCGAAGATATACAATGCCATTTGGGTAGTCGTTGATCGACTAACCAAGTCAGCACACGTCTTGCCCTATAACACGACGTACACGGCAGGTCGCGAAGTTATATATGAAGGAGATCGTTCATTTGCATGGGATTCCAAGTAGTATTGTTTATGATCGTGACCCGCTATAAACTTCAAAGTTTTGGAAGAACTTTCAGGAAAGTATGGGAACGCAATTGGATTTCAGTTCAGCATTCCATCCGTAAACCGGTGGGCAAACAGAGCAAGTGAATCAAGTGATAGAGGACATGGTCAGAGCGTGTATGCTAGAATTGCAAGGATCATGGGATCAATACCTACTGTTGATTGAATTTGCATACAATAATAGTTTCCAAGCGAGCATTGGGATGGCACCGTACGAAGCTCTTTATGGAAGGCGATGTAGATCGCCTATTGATTGAGAAGAAACCAGTGAGAAATTTCTTTTAGGACTGGAGATACTTGAGGATAATGCTACTCTTGTCTGTATGATCAAAGAAAGACTTAAGGCAGCGCAGAGCAGACAGAAAAGTTATGCCGATATCAAGAAAACGAGTGTAGACTACACTGTTGGTGAGCATGTATTTGTGAAAGTGTCGCCTATGAAAGGCGTGATGAGATTCGAAAAGAGAGGCAAGTTGAGTCCCTACTATCTTGGACCCTTTGAAGTTCTGGGTCGAGTTGGGGAAGTTGCTTACTGCATTGGATTGCCGTCGTTATTTGATCGAGTACACAATGTCTTCCACGTATCTATGCTCAGGAAGTACATGAATGACCCTTCCCATATCTTGGGAGGTCAACCTTTAGGGATGCATGAGGATATGAGCATGATCGAAGAACTGGCGGAGGTATTGGATAGAAAGGAGTAAGTACTACCCACGAAAGTAATTCCTCTAGTGCTTGTTCGATGGAAGAATCATCCGGTTGAAGAAGCAACGTGGGAAAGGGAGATTGATGTGAGAGAACAATATCCAGACTTGTTTACGACGAGTTGAGAGTCAAATTGTATAATCCCATGTATGCTCGTAGATTTGAAACCTTTTTGAAATCAAACGCTGAGCAATTTGATCAATTTATGCAAGAAATGAATAGAGCAGGTATGAGTGCAACATGCTATTGTGGAGCCCAAATATATAGCTAAATGGCAATCACTTCAGGGAATGAGTGATCACCACATTGCTCCACAAAGCCAAAGACCAGCCCATCAAGAAATACCAAGGAAATGAAGAAAATAAGTGTCAGAAAAATTTATGTGTTTTCTGTCAAAACCAATTAATCGATTTCCAAATCGATTAATTGATTTTGGAAATCAATCAATCAATTTTGTTCGATTGAACGACTGGCACACGCCAGTGAGGAGAGAAACTTGAGAATAAATGGCCTTAAATTTTGATTAATCGAGTTAAATTCAATCAATCGATTTTCAAAATCGATCAATCGATTTCGCGTAGCTCAGTTAAGTTACAAAAATCGATCAATCGATTTTTACCTATATAAGCCAGTTTTGGGTTTTTCTTCCCATTTCGAAATTTAGTTTGGTTTTTTATTTTTGGGTGCCATTTTCTCTTCCTCTTTTAGCTTCCATACCAACTAGGGTTTTGAGTTTTTGGGATCGATTTCAGATCGAAATCCTATGCCATTTGGATCTAGCGCCTCAGGTAAACCCTAGATTCAATTTTCTTTTCAAATTGGACCATCACAGCCCTAGGTTTCAAGCTTTCTTTATTAATTCACCAAAATGCCGCCTAGAACGTGATTGGCTACGAAACAATCGATGTCTAAGCTTTCGGTACGTCATAAGAACACCACACCACCACCACCATCACCATCGCCCCCATCATCACCAGTTTCTTCATCTGGTTCCGAATCTGATTCGACGGACGCGTCTTCACGTGAATCATCGCTGATACCCCAACCACCACCCGTAAATATACCCCAACCACCACCTGGTAATTTGCCTCAACCAAATGAGTGGTGGGCAGCAAAGAATTTTGAGGACGAATATATCATCGACGAAGTCTTGTTTACCGATCCCGACGTCGAGGGTGAGACCAAATGAGCTCGGAACTATCTCGTGAATGCGGGCCTCGGTAACCTCTTGAAGCCGCTACACGAGTACTACTACCTTAGGCTTGTTCGGCTATTTTACCAGAACCTAAAACAGGGCCGCGTTGATGATACCATCAAGACCGAGATCAACGGTCGTCAATACGCTTTTACTCGACGACACGTCCACCAATCCCTAGAATGCTATCTCGACCATGTATTAAAGACCAACCTTTTTCCCCCATTTGATCAAGAAGTTTCGATTGAGGAGATTCTAATCGAGATGACAAAAGGGCTCGGCGGATCCGGATCGTCGATAAGGAGGGAAGACTTACTCCATTATATGTGGATGCTTGATTCAATAATCAAGTGTAACCTGTACCCTATGCGCCATGACACTGAGAGGGTGGAGTTGTTCCAACAAGCCCTATACGCGGCATTCTGCAGCCGTTGGTTTGACGCCACCAAGATCATCTTTGAGGGGATGATCTACATTAAAGGGAAGATGATGAAAGGGCCTATGAGACCCAAGGAGTGCATACCCTATGCCCGACTCATCTCTTACATGTTGGAGTGCTACTCTAGCGCCCTCGAATATGCCATCTCACCCATTGAGCCGAAGGCCACCGACCACGTGAAGTATTACTCCATCACTTCATGGGGCCACAACTACCATATGCTGAAGAAGACTTTACCAGTTGAGGAGCCAAGACCACAGCCGCCTGACCACCACCACCTCAGGATCCTCAAGCAGGCGGAGAGCCACCCATTGTACCACCAGCTGAGGGAGCACCGCTTCATGACCCTCAAGCACGTGCCACCCTCGCTCCTACATGGTCACCAGCTACTTCTACACCACCCCATCGCTAACGAGCCACTCGCCTCGCACCTACTATAGAAGAAGTGTTGGCCAGGATGGAGGCCAACAATCAACAGATGAAGCGACGCATGGATTTCCTGATGTACCATACCATGCGGTACATCTACCCACATGACTTCCAGCAGCATCTCACGGAGGGGTAGACATGGACTCAAGCACAGTCGTGTCAACTGATGTCGACTTCGTTCGGGTCCACATCACCAAAGAGACGGAGTAAGCGAAACGGTTCTGCCAGCAGCGGACCAGCCGGGAGAGGGGACGATGTGAGCTGGACCTGATGACTTTTGGTTTTTGTGCATGGTCATTTACTTTTTGGATTGTAACTAGTAGAGGAGTTGTCAATTTTGGGAAATTGTAAACTTTTTAGGAGTAATAGGTAGAATTATAAACTTTTGTAAACACTTTGAGAAGTGTAGTTATAATTTTATGAAAAAATCAAAAAAATTTTGGGAATTGTTTCTTCTATCATAGCAAATGCGCTTACTTTTCACTCAAATTGTGTAGTCCATGTTGTTAAATGTCATTAGTTCTTGTGAACGGATAGGTAGAATTGCGATTGAATGGATAGGTGTCTGTCTATGTGTGGGAGCTTCCACCGACGTACCTTCGGGTATATTTTCGAGGATGAAAATTCCCAAGGTGGGGAGAATATAATATTCTCAAACTTTGAGCTCTAAACAATAACCTCGAGATACGTGCCCAACTGGTCGTAGGTTTGACTAAGTGAAAATCAACTCGAGTACTACCATTATACTAGGTGGACGTTAACCGGCGAGTACGTGTAGTGTTAGATGTGTTTAGGGGACACGTACATCTATTTCTGCTGTATGTGCTTTACACCAAGGCTTGAAGGGTTAAGAGGGAGGAAAATAACTTAAGAAGAGTTATTGCCTTTAGTTTTGTTTGGTATAGAGAATTCAAGAAGACAGAGAGAGTAAAGAAAGGAGTAAATGCTAGAAAAGTGAGAGGAATTCGAGTTGGAAGACGTACAAGAGCATTTAATGTCGGATTCAACGCGCAAGGGACTCGTCGCCGAAGTCGAAGCCCTAGGTCATTGACCCAACTACTTAATCAATCAAGAGATTGATTCTAGGTGAGTCTTGTATGATTTCAAATATACATGTTGTGCTGCATTTAATCATAGTAAATGATGAATTAAAGAGGTGGAAATGAAGGAAAAATAATAAGGATGAGATTTGGAAGAAATGCCCGCAAAGGGCTGAAACCCTGACCAAATCGATAGATCGATTGATCGATTTAGGCCTGGGGGATTTTTGGATAAAGTTGCCCGAAATCGATTGATCGATTGGAAATCGATTAATCGTTTGAGCACATCCAGTGATTGGAAAATAAAGAGCTGAGAAAAATCGATTGATCGATTTTGAAATCGACCAATCAAGATTGGATTTTCGATTAATCGATTTGGGATCGATTAATCGAGTTTGGATTTTCGATTAATCGATTTGGGATCGATTAATCGATTTTGGGATTTTGATTTATCGATTTTGGAAATCGATCAATCGATTTGGGCAGTTTCAGTGGACTTTTGAATTGGACCTTGAGGTTCTTGGGAGGTCTTGTACCTTCTTTATTGCATCTTTAACGATACTCTGCTTGTGCTATGGTACACCATAGGTGGTACGAGCAAGTGCGAGCATGGGAAATCGCGTGGGACCTTGATGCTTGGATATACGAACGCATGAGGTAGGAAATATCTCGAACATGTACTTTAATTTCAAAAGCATGTATGTAGTGATATAGATTTGAATACAAATGTATAGAAAATGTAAATCCGTAAATGTGTGTGTGTGTGAAACAAAGTAAGTAAGTGAACATGTGATATCCCCAGGGGATAAGAATGAGAAAAAGGCATCTGAGTGATTCATTGATTTAGACATCCTAGGGATGTATGTGATATTGTAAAGCAAGAAATGAATGAGAATTGATAAGGCCTAATCTATTATGTTTAGCACAATCACACGATAGATAACTATATGTAGTGTACTTGATATTTTTGATATTTAAGGTTTGAACAGAATACCCCATCGACGTGGCAGGATACCTACGACTGACTCGACAGGATATCCGTGACCGGTACGACTACCAATCCGTACACCAGTTGCACATATCAGGGATGTTAGTATGAAAATTTGACCTCGTTGCTTATGAGAAAGGGACCTGGATAGTAGTAATAAATGAGAAATGATATGAAAACTGTCTAGTTAGACGACGATGGAGGGTATTCCATCGGGCGCCCGACAATATAGAAAGTTGAGAAATATTTAAGTTTCAGATTTAAGTCTTTAGGCCGAATCAGGAGAAAATTGAGAACAAATGCGAACATGTGAAACACCAGTAACACTCAGTGCATATTTTTTTCAGTCATTTAAACTGCTATTTTTACAGTAAATTCATTAATACACCATATTGTCTAATATCATAGAATATATGTGAGAATTGACTTATATGTTCATTGTGCTATTTCCCTATTGAGCTATGATGTAGCTCACCCTTTAGACTATACGTCGCAGGTCCCGTGCTTGCGGCTGCTGAGGCTTCGAGAGACGTAGATCCGAGGGATTCAAATTACGTGCCCGGGAAAGATTTGGAGCCTCCTCCCGAGGACTTCTTCTAGAAGACCCACTACGTACTTTGAGAGATCCTTGAGAGCATTCTGTACGGCTTGGTATGTCAAGCCTTATTTTGAGGAGAAAAATGTAATTAACTGATATATTCTTTTGGCGAACCATCTGGGATGATTCTGTTTATCACCGATGGTTCGGGTCGATTCTTCTGTTCATGTGTTGGCATGGAATTAGAATTGTCTTTTGAGCTTTTGTTTTTTAATAGCATATCTTTATTTCATGCTTGATTCAGTTCATATGTTTTACCTTGATTAGTGTGTTTGGTTGTATCAATATTCCATACAGATCTATAGGGCATGACCTAGAGGATCATGCTGATGGCACGGGTTTCAGGGTGCCGAAATCTGGGCTATCACAAGTAGCAAGGACGACTCCAGCTCATCCAGGACACGTTGCTACGCAGAATCGTCAGCCCTGACATCACAAATCAAAATCGTCAGCCATGACGTCTCCCATTATCTTTAAGAAAAAAGTAAGATTCGAACCTGTCTTTTGAAAAAGCAAATCACTTTGGATAAAGAGATTCGATCTGTTTTGTCTGTAATAGATGTAAAAGTAAAACTATTACAAAAGTAGATTCACTGTAAGTCTATAAGAAGGAATGCTCTCATCTCCTTGTTGAGGCATCGAGCTGTAAAAATAATCCGCAGTGGTGTAAATGGTATTAGAGCCAAGTTAGAAAGTTAGTAGTAGGTATTAGTATGAGTGTTTAGTGTTGGCAATTGGCGTTTGCATACAATGTGAAGACAACAATCATTTGAAGTATGTAATGGAACCGATAGATGTTATTATCTTCAATATATTTATTGCTATGTTTTGTTTTCTTCGCATCATAATGTTAGTATTCTATCTCCTTTGGGATCATATAAAAATATATATATATAAAAAAAAGAGTATTTTTGATTTTTTACAAAATATTTCAGTCAACTTATTTGATATAAAACCCATGTACTTATCGTTTGGTAAAGCCCATATCCCTTAAAAGACTTTGGTACCGCATGCTTTTCGCCTATTTGGGAACGTTTAGGCACCAACCATAATGCGTTAAGCGATTTTAGGTATCTCAGATCAAATAATCGTAAACATCTAGTAGAAATTTAGAAATACCTATAGATTGTATAAGCTCTTGGATAAATAAAAATCAAGAAGGGTATAGACATATTTTTCATATAGATAAAATTTTTAAAAATAATATGCATGTAATTAGTGGTTGTATAAATATACATTTAGATATAACTGGTACATGGTTAAAGAAAATACATAAAAAGCAAGATGATATGGAAATACAACTATATGCTATTCATAACGAAATAATGCAAAATAAAGAAAATATTTTGACATTAGGAAAATTAATTAATTTGGATTTAAAAGATGAAACCAAATCCAAAATAGAAGATCTAATAACAAAATTAGATCAATTAAATTTAGGAAAACAAAAAGATGAATACTCGAATACATGATTGCCGTTATGGACTTCGGTGCTAAATTTGACCCTGTACTGCTTTTCATATAAACAATACTTACAGAACCCAAGCTAGCAGTTCTTAACACCCTTCAAAAAATTTTGTTTGTAAAGTTTTATCATCCACTTTTCACTCATATGCCCTAAGCGCATATGCCACAGATATATGTCATCCGTACTAGTATCTTCTGTAGTAGATACAGATGCTCCACCTACAATAGTATTATCTACCAATCTATATAGGTTTCCAATAATTTGACATTTCATAACGATCATGGGCCCCTTAACAACCTTTAATGCTCCACCTTCTACAGTATATTTATAATCACTGAAATCTAATGCACCCAAAGAAATTAGATTTTTCTTTAGACACGGTACATGTCTTACATCATTAAGAGTTCGAACCATACCACAAACATCTTAATTTTTACGATTCTGATTCTAATAATTTTACATGTAGCATTATTTTTCATCAATACAGATCCACTATTGAACGATTTGTATGTATCAAACCATTCTTTATTAGGACTCATATGGCAAGAACAACCCGAATCTAAAATCCATACATCAGAAAATAAATTTGTGCTTGTGGTGACGGATAGAATGTCACCATCACCTTCGCCCGTATTGTTTTCTGTAATGCTCACTTGATCTGATGTGGAGGCTTTTCTTTTTTCATTTTTCTTATCTTCATGTTCATGAATAAACAGTTTGCAGTTCTACTTCATGCGTCCCTCGTTCTTGCAATGATAATAGAGAAAAAATTCATGTATTTTCTCTTTTGATTTTGATTGTAATCTCTTTACGCTGCTGAAACCCTTTTCTCTTGATCTGCCTCTGTTACGATTCTTTCCTTGCACCACAAGTCTCTCTGCTTGCGGTTCCTCAATACTCAGTTTCTTCCTAAACTCGTTTGATAGAAGTGCAGCCATAACTTCTTATGTTTCGAGAGTATCTTTCCTGTAGAGCAACGTTGTAATAAAATGCTCATACGAAAAAGGAATAGATACAAGAATAAGAAGAGTCTTATCATCATCTTCGACCTTAACTTCAATGCTAAGTGAGATATAATCCTGCTGAAGGTATTGAGATCCTCCAACAGATTCTATCATTCCTTCATCCGAAGTGTACATAGTGTTGTTATTTTAGAAACAACTTGTTCATAAGATATTTCATCATGTACATGCTTTCAAGTTTCGCCCAAAGTTTGGGTGCCAATTCTTCCTCGATCACGTTGTGCATGGTCTCATCCGTGAGATAAAGACATATCGTGTTGCCCACCTTCAACTCTAATTCCTCCCAGTCATTATCATCCAAGTTTGGTTACTTCTTCGATTATCCATGCAACGTTCTATGGAGACCTTGTTGCACAAGCAGATCAGACCTTGTTGCATGAGCAGATCTCTAACTCTTCTCTGTCACAATCCGAAATTATATTTTCAATCAAATTTCTCGATTTCAAACTTGCTTGTAGATTTTATTGTCATCGGAGCGTAGGCTATGATACTAATTTGTAGAAATTATGGCAATCAAATACACACACACACACAAGCAAACACAAACACAAGATTTACGTGGTTCAACAATTTGCCTATGTCCAAGGGTGATGTTGAGTCCTTTCACTAATCTGTGAAAACTTGGGTTGCAAATCTCCCAGATCTCTCCTCACTCAATACAGAAATCAAGTTTGCTTCTTAATCTATAACCTCTCATAAACTCTAATCACTAATTAGGTTTATATAATACAAGTATAATCGCTCAATGACAAAAATACCCTCCATAACCCTAGAATAGTTTGAATCCATAGATGGAAGAGCCCCAAGGTCATGGCCACGAATTTGAACCCGAAAATTGAAGGTAATGCACTCGTGGCCACGAACTCGAGGTCGTGGCCACGAGATTGAAGTCACCAACTCAGCAGTATCTATTACTCATTAATATTATATCCTTTTTGTAGTTGATTAATTAACTATTTATATGTTACACTTATAATCAGTTTTTGTGACTATTATGTATTTTTTTCCAACATGTCTTGCTAATAGCTAGGCAGCTAGTTTTAAAAAAGAAATAAAAAATAAAATAATAAATAAATAAATAAATAGTTATTATCAGTGTCCATGTAAGGGTAAGGATGCTTTTGACCTTCCACTATTTTTTATATAAAAATATATGCCTATGTCATAATTAAGGTTGGCAGAAGGGATTGACCCAAGCAACACTGATAGCAGTCGTCTTCTCAGACAACTAATACAAACTAGTTATCTCAACTCAACTGTGATCACAGTGCAATGTCTTTCCTTTTAATACATGATGTAACATGTTTGATGATTCGAAAATACTAAATATTGGTAGAAAAGAAATCTAATTTTCATATGTTTTTGTTTGATGGTATTATAAGATGGAAATGAAAATAAGTGGTCCCCATGAAGAAACTAAATTTTGTTACACCAAAAAAATTTAGGTGGAAATTAATCAATTCACCCTTGAAGTGATTGAAATTGAGTTTCTCACCCAATACAATGATAATTATTTTTGTCTTTCCAAATAGCCTATTATTTTACTATTTGGACAAAATAATTATTTTCCAGGCAAACTTATCAAAAGGGAAAAATCAATTTTCATTTGAAATCATTTCTTAGATGTCTTAATCAAACATCAAAAATTTTATTTCCAAGCGAAATCATTTCGCAAGAAACCAATTAAAAAATTGATTTTATTTCCTATTTGGAGTTTCTCTGCTATCAAATAGACCCTAAACTATAATTAGCAGAAGGTTCAGGTTCGTGCTAAGATAATGGGAGGACATCTTGAATAACACCCTTGTTGTGTATGTTGAATCTGAAATGCATGGAAGTCTGCAAATGTTATAAATTCATGAGATGTGCAGTTCGCTTCCCCGGCCAGCATGATCGGGCGCTCATCATAAAAGATCTCTTAATTTGTAGATATAATAAAATTCAAATACGCCAATGGGGCATCGGATGCTTCATTCCACTTTTCGCTACCGATGCTAACGTGGAGCTAAATTAGGTTGGGTTGCCACTTATTGATAAAATAAAAATAAAAAATGCTAAAGTAGGTAGGATGGGAACCAGCTAAAGCAGGTGAACTCTACTATGGGGCTAGCAGAGAGTTACACAACCTAAAAGACCTGGCCAGTTGTGGTTTTTCTAGAGGTTGAAAACTGCTCTCGAGGGGAGAGATGGGGCGTCCGGGCGCGCCCGTCCTCCTCATTGCTAAACACACACCTAATTAACCATCAATATTTCCTATGAATATCTTTGGCACGACTTATAAGAGGAATCAATTCATTGTTAAAATTGTTGCTTACCTAATTTATTCATCTTTATTTGTACACCAACAAACTGGGGACAATCACCAGGAATATTGCATCTGAATATGCGACGGCCATGAGAGCATTGACCTTAAATCTGTTGGAAGCCATCTCAGAAAGCCTGGGTCTGGAGAGAGATCACATTGCCAAGGCATTAGGGAAGCAAAACCAAACAATGCAGATCAACTACTACCCGCCATGCCCCAACCCCGACTTAAGACTAGCCCTCGGTGCCCACACAAACCCTAATTGCCTAACCGTAGTCCAGCACAATGAAGTCTCCGGTCTACAAATCATGAAAGATGATCAGTGGTTCCATGTACCTTCCCTCCACAGAGCATTCTTGGTTAATATTGGCGATCGCGTGTGTAATCCACAAGATGAAAAACCTTAATTTCAACCAGCGAATATATCCTATGAAAAGTTTAAGTCCCAGGGAAATCTATGGTTGCCAACATTTCAGTGGATTTAATTGGTAGCTAAAATAATTAATGATAACCGACTAACTAACGGTGAGTGATCAATGTCCGTAATTAGTTAAATGTACGTATGTTATAGGTGATCAGCAATGGAGAGTACAAGAGCCTGGTGCACAGAGCTGTAACAAATACGAGGAGGAGGCTTTCAATACCGCCCTTCTATGGACCTTCTCTTGATGCGGTTATAAAACCAGCATCGTCCTTGGCAGCAATGCATCCTCGTGGTCCTCTCTATCTACCTTTCACTTTCCAGCAATTTCTTCATCATTTTCACTCCCACAAACTCGTTACCACCACGCTCCAACACTTTTAGATTTCATGCCCGGAGGTGGAGTAACTATTGGGATTGCATCCATGGCTTAATATATATACCACCACCTTCATCAGGTTCGTAATCCAATGGTGATCGATGTTCGTCGATCATATAAACTATTAAGTTATTTATATTCATGTTTGTTGACTTTATCTTATATCTGCATTTATTTGTTTGAAAGATAGATCTGTCTCTCTGGAAGACTATACCTAACTCCCAAGTCACTTGGATTCTGACACACTATGCCAAATTATAATATTAGAACTCCTGAGGTTAGTTATGAGACTCCAAATTGACTTCATTTGATTCAAGATCCACTTCCAGTCATGTATGCCTGCTCGATCACTCACATAAGCTGTACACGCCAGTTTTAAGGTTCAACTCGGAACGATGATTATAAGCCTCTCTACTTAGTGAATAAGCCCTCACATGGTCCACCATTCATACATTTGCTCTTATCTTGACATATATCTCATCACTTGTCATAGTTGTCATATGATTTTTTTTTTTTTTTTTTTTTGGGAGATAGAAACTTTTATCCTTTTTATTAGAAATGGAAAACGGTTACAAGCTGAAAAATAAGTAACCCCAAATAGAAGATTACAGAGTAGAGGGCCACAATCCAAAAAGTGATAATTACAATAACTAACATTAAAATACATTGAATGGCATCCAAGACCCATCTAACAACGACACGGAATTCAGAGACCTTCAAAGTAAGGTAAAAATTTGAGAATCCACCACCATTCTGAACATACGCCGGTAATCGATACCGAAGATTCACCCGAAGAGACGCCACCACCATCGGCAAACTTATAATCCACCAAAACTCCTACCACGTTGAAAACACGGGCAACAACTGACCAAAAGCTTCACACATCGCTTCAACTGAAGCTTTTAAACAATGTCACATAGTGTAGATATAATGCATCCGTTCGCACAATAACGAAGCCATCAATACGTCGGTAAAATTCATGACCAAAACCGTTTTAGAAACAAATATGGATTGTAAAAAACCCTTCATAGGGACGATCTCTTCGGAAAAGAAGACTTTCACCAAGAAAAGAACAAAACTCTTATATTCAAACCCTAAAATAAGGAAAAACAAGGAAAGAACAATAACGAGTCGAAGCTTCCAAACAAAAGACGACCTCCAAAGGATCGATTTATTGAAAATATAAAAAAAATAGATGAAAAGGGATTAAATCTCTCCTTCCCACCCTCTCCCATAAAACGTTTTTTCTCGCTACCGAATCTCAAAATCCCCATGTGAGAGAGAGAGCACCACTTTTTAAAGACTTGGATGTCTTAGAACTCTTGAGTCGGTAGATTTAACTCTGCACTAAGGGGATGATTTTAGTTGTCATATGGTCACATTGTCACCAAGTGGGCTTTTTTAATCAATTTTGATACGGTCAACTTCTCATAAGATGAACCTGGGAGGAAATAATTTTCTCCAAATAAACAAGGCAAGCTTGACGCCGCTAAAAGCCCAAAATCTCCACTCTCTTAAAGACGCCACTAAAAGCCCAAAATCTCCACTCTCTTAAAGACGCCACTAAAAGCCCAAAATCTCCACTCTCTTAAAGACGCCACTAAAAGCCCAAAATTGTACAGCCCTCTTAAAGACGCCACTAAAAGCCCAAAATTTCCACTCTCTCCAACTCGCTAGACCAGATCTGTTTCTCTTTCTCTCTCTCTTTGAAATCCTGAAATCCCTTCGCGCCCGACATCTCTCTCTTGCGATTTCTCCCACTGAAACCCCATTACCATCTAAATTTTTTAAAACAGTATCTCCATCTGCTCGAGAAGGATAGATGGATCACTCGAATGGGGTTTAATTCTGACGAACCATAGTTGATCGTGTCCTCTTCATCTCCATTTTTGGATCTGCAAAAGTGAATCGCGAAGGTTAGGGTTTCAATTTTTTTCATTTTGATTGTTTGTACTGTAGTGTTTGTCGAGTGCCAACTAGTTTGCACCAATCGAGCGTCGAAGATTGGCTATCGCCAATCATCGAAGATTGGCTATCACCAACCTAGCGTCGAAGATTGTTTGTACTGCTAGGGTTTCTATATATTACACCATCCCTTGTAATCACCAATCATCGGAGATCGTCTTCTCTCTGGATTTTCTTAGATTGGCGATCGAGCTTCAAATTCTTTTGGATACTCGATCGAATCTCGCGTTTTGTTTACTGAAGCTCTGTAAATTTTAGGTTTTGCATTTGGATCGGTTGAACTTTGAAGAGATCTTGAGATATTTCGATAAAGCTGGAGACATTTCAATATTTGTTTACTGAAGTTTTAAGTTTTGTTTACTTAAACTTAGTTTTGAAGAGGAATTTTAGATTCGATCTATATGTATTCGATAGATCTGGAGATATTTGGTTATTCGAACCCTAAATTAAGGGAACAACTCCTTTACTTCATTTTGTGTTCCCTTAGAGGCCTGATCCAGTCCACTACGGTAAATTCTTGTTCTTTGGTTCTTCTGATTCCATAGATTTGTGTGTTTTTCTATTTTTTTGGATTTTTTTTTTTTGATGGTGCGATCTTGTACAATTTTGATAAGGTTTGGTCGATTTGCGATTCTTCACAATTGTGTGATTTAGGCAAGGTGATATTTTATTTTTTATTTTTTGATATATATATATATATATTGATTTGGTTATTGAATTTGTTTTTCTAGATTGGCAGGGGTTATTACTCATTTCTTCTTCTTACCTTTTTTGATTTTTTTTGTTTAAAACTACATAAGTAGATTTCCATCCTCCACCAGATTCCCCTTTAGATCAAGATTGTTGTCCAGATCTGCCAAGTAAACCTATAAACCTGACACTGTGTTCTTCTCACAGCTTTTAATTTTTTGTATTGGATTCTGCGCTGCCATCGTCATTGAATTCCACTGATATTCTGTAATGTAACCATCACTGAAGTCATCTCGTAAATCTCAAGTAGTGTTTATCATAATAAACATTTGTCTAATCTAGGGTTGGAAGTTCGGTTAACCAAATCGATACCAAAATTTCAGTTTTGGGTCAGTTCAACTAAAACCGAACTGAGCCAGTTTCGGTTTCAGTCGGTTTGATTTTCGATTTCTTTTTCTTTTTTTTTTTGAAATTCTGATGATTTTTCAATTGGTCATTTCTCAGATATCTGATTTTGGACTCGCGAAATGGCTTCCATTTCAATGGACCCATCACTTTGTTGCTCCCATTGAAGGAACATTTGGGTCTCTATTGTTTGTTACACTTATTCGAATTCAAACTTGACACTTTAGTTATGGTTGGCATAACTAGTTTTAATTTTATCAGCTAATTGGCTCTAACTACTTTCAGCTCATTTTCTCAGTACTCAATATAAATATAGAGGATGGCCTAACAACCTCAGCTGAATTATAGTAAAAAAAAGATGGTGATGGGTGGCAATGGTTCTGTTACATGTACAGTGGATAGAGGACAGAGAAGAGAGAGAAAGAAGGGAGAAGGGAGAGAGAGAGAGGACATAAGGTGAGGTGGAGTGTCTAGTTCTGCAAGAATTACGGTCTTTATTTTCTTATTTTCTGACCTTGCCAGTTTTCTTAGATCTGCAAGAATTACGGTCTTTATTTTCTAGAATATAATTTGTTTACAATTGATTCACATTTAATTTACAAAACAGTCACAGACTTTTGATTCTTTCAGGTTCTTGCAAGAAAAGCAAAGAATCAGTATTCCTGGAAAGGTTTTGCCGCAATTCCTGAAGTTCTAAAAGATCTTAAGGTATTCATTTTCGAATGCGTAATGCTCAAAATTGTGATAAATAAAGCTTCTTTAGGTTGCTAATTCTTATTCCGATCTTCATGTAGGAAGATGCATTACGGGGAAATTCTGGCGATACTTATATAAATCCATACCAGTGTCCAAAAGTAGGTTTGAAAGTGATCTAGATCCGTGTATTTTGTCTCCTCTTTTTTTCGGATTATGATTGTAATCTTGTGTTCTTTAGGTTTTGAATGACGATGAAGAAGAAAATTTATCGGATCAAAATTGCAAAAGCAAATAAGAGAAATTGTGCGTGGCTCTGGGACTCTTAAATCTTCTTTATCCTATTCAAACATCAAACCAGATAACAGGAGAGAAATCTCTGGGCCTTCTTACACAAAATTTTGTTAAGCTCTTCCTCGTCACAAATGTAGTTAACTTGTTCTCTACTACTTTGTTCTCCCCATAAATCTTCTTGTGTTTTCCTCATTAATTACTTTGGTACATGGTTTTAAATTATCATCCATATCTGATGGATATCAGCTGATGTGTATGGGGTTACCCATCCAATACGATATACACCCCAATTTGAAATGGGCTTAAATATTGGCTCATATCGGCTGATATGTATTATGAACCAAACAAAATACCAAATTGTTACTTCAATATCGGCCTACTTGGATGATACGTATCTGATATATCTGATACCTACCGACTTGGGCCTGGCCGATATGCTGATATATCTTGGTCTTTAAATCCCTGATCTGGTTTCCCTTTTTCTTATTCAGGCTGATGTGATCACACTTGATGAAGCGGCAAAGCTCTTGCTTGGTGATGGTCACAATTCTTGGCAATTGAGAAGTAATCTATCTTCTCTGTTCCCCTATATTTATGAAGTAAATTTTTATCAATATATTTACTAATCTATATATAACTCTCTTTTTTATAAGAAAATTCTGCAGCAAATTTCAGAAGATTATATGACATTGCAAATGTTCTCTCCTCCATGAATCTCATTGAGAAGGTAATGGTGCTTAGTAGATGAACATTGCAATAAAAAGGGTTGGGTTGGCATTTTAGGCTGCTCAGGTGGCGGCAGAAACCACGTGAGTCTTGGTCCAAGGAGATTGCATTCAATGTCGATTTCATACGCTACTTGAACCATGGTTTAAGTAACGGCCATATCCGATACAGTATGGGCCTATATGTATCGGGTAGGGCCCTACTTGGCTCTAACTAGTTTCAGCTCATTTTCTCAGTACTCAATATAAATATAGAGGTTGTCCTAACAACCTCAGCTGAAATATAGTAAAAAAAAAAAGATGGTGATGGGTGGCAATGGTTCTGTTACATGTACAGTGGATAGAGGATAGAGAAGAGAAAAGAGAGAGAGGACATAAGGTGAGGTGGAGTGTCTAGAGAGTAGAGAGTACTTAGATTTATGGTCTCACCAAAGCAGTGTGCAGTTATCTCATAGCGGAGTTCTTATTAGTTAATATTTTGCATTGCTAATGCAAAATATTTTGCCTTGCTAATGCAGCGTACGAGTATGTGAAGGTGCTTATGATGCCTCCCTGATCAGAGCATGGGAAGACAGACTGGGACACAAAGCATGACTATGAAAAGACCATCCAAAGGAATTTCCGGAGAATCAGGTTGGTGCTTATGATGCCTCCCTGATCAGACTGGAATTTGTTCTTTCTGTACGCTTAAAACTAATAAATTTGGCTTCAGCGCTATGTTGTGTTCATCCTAGCAGATGGTGGAAGTGACCTTGAAAGCTTTGTGCTTTTGAACTTTGATGAAGCACTAAGATTATTGGGACAAGTACGCTACTTAACTTTGAGTTCAAATTTTAATCCTAAATCCAATTCAGGTCGGCTCATATTTTTCTCACTAATTGCAAGTTACAGCTGCCTTGGCTATGGCGGAAGTTGCTTTCGAATTTGAACATCGAGATCTGCACTGGTCTAGTTACATCTTTAACTATCTAGTTACTGTTTTCTGTGAAATTGCTCAATGTTTCGTGACTTGAGAATACCGGTCTTGCAAGGAAACATACTTTTAGCTCATGCAGAAGCCAAAACAATAGAGTTCACTCTCTGGAAGGCCTATCTCGGTAAAACATTTGGATTATCAATATTGGTGACTCATTGTAGGTAAAAAAAATAATAATAAGAGAACAATTTTGTATTTAAACTGAATTCACTTATTGGGTTCTTTAGATTGGGATTAGTGTTTTATTATTTTTGTTCTTCTTTAAAAAAAGACCAATCTACCAATTATAATAGATAAACTCCATTTCTACTGCATGTTTTTTTATTCTATTTTTGGCATCACCATCAATAATTTGATATCTGAAATGATGATTAAAGCCTACTGGTTTATTTATTTTTTAATTCCTCTCCTTTTGTATTGATAATTCAGGTTCTCACAAATGGGAGGTTGAGGAGTGTGAGACATAGGGTCATGGCCAACAACTTCAAATCAAGGGCTTCAATTATCTATTTTGGAGCTCCTTTTCCTTTGTTAATGAATGAAGGAGAAGAAAGGCAATCCAAAAGCCAAAACAAAAGTCTAAAGTATGGCGCTACTATAACTTTGTGGCGTGTTTGGTTGCAGCATTTCAAAGAGACAAGTGAACCCACCAATTTATCAGCTAAAATGAATCTGAAAAACCGACCTAAATCACTGGGACCTAGATTTTTAGCCAATTGAGACATCTGTATTTAGATTTTCTTTAGCCACACTGCATGTTATCATCTAATTGAAGAGGTAATGAAGGATTTTTAATGGTGGATATGGGTGTGTTCTTTTCTGGTTTAAAGGGTGTATTTAATGTTGCCTATATCGATATTACTTATTGTTTGCCATGGTGCAGCTAGGATGAGCCTTAAAAAACATTAAATAGACAAATATGTATAGAATATTATTTTTTAAAGATCACCGGTACTAAACCTTTTGCTGAAGGGACAATATATATTCCATTAAGGGCTAAACATATAAAGGCCGGTGCCCCATTTTTACTTACCGTTTACTTTCTTTGCCTTTGATTTTTATGTTTAGGGTCAGGGTGAACCAGTCTCTACCGAACTGGGGTTACTCATAGAGCAGCCATCAAAATGAAGCAGTGACAGCTAGCTAACAAATAATATATATATATATATATATATATATATATATATATATTAAAATTAAAATTAAAAGAAGGGGCACCATCCTTTACTGGCGATTCTTAACACGCCGCCGGTAAATTATAGCTTTACCGACTATTTTCGACCGACTGGGACGTTGTACAAAGCGTCGGTAATAGCTTCCATTTAGCGGCGGTTTAAAAATAACCGTCACTAAAAAGCTATAACGACGGAATTTTCATCCGCGCCTGTGACACCCGCCACAAGGGGCAATAGCGGGCTCTCTGGATTTTCTTGCGGTTTTTTAAATCTTTTGTAGTGTAGATTGAAGTGTAATAGGCTCAAAATTGGTATTTTAGGAAGATTTAAACCATTCCGTCTGTAGGCAATAATATCAATCGCTTTTTTTTTAATGGATGATATTAAAGTTCATCAATCGAATGGTTCACATCCACTTATATGCATGTTTCTTTAGGCTAATATATGTTCCAATGATAGATTGCCACTTTGACAATTATTAATGACACATATGGGTCACATGTTTAACTCTGTGAGATAAAAAAAGATTAATTCTTTTTTTTTTTAGAAGTAAATAAATATATATATATATATATAATGCCAGTCCAATATTTGGTCAATCATTTAACATTTTCTAAGTTTTTTTTTTTTTTTTTTTGAGAAAAGAAATAGAAATAATTTCATTTAAGGATAATCAGCAATTATAGCTGAAGAAATAGATGTAGGATGACTCTATCCTTATGTGACATTCGTCATCACATAGTTCCTATTTAGAGAGGGCATCAGCCACCATATTACAAGACCTGGGTATGTGACAAAAAAAAAAAAATTCAAACTTTTTCAGTTCTTTTTTAACTTCAAGAATCAGATTGTCAATCATAGATGAATTATCAAAATCGTCATTTATGGCGTCAACAACTGCTTTTGCATCCCCTTCAATGATAATTCGCTGACCGCCGATATCCATAGCTAGATTGATACCATGCATAAAAGCGAGTATTTCAGTATGATCTGCTGACGAAGCCCTATGGATTCCTTTGTACATTGAAACCAAAATCTTGTCTTCATGATTTCTGATAACCACACCAAGACTGCCCCTTCTAGAGCTCTTCTGCCACGTTCCATCCACATTTACTTTAATAACGTCAGTCGACGGGGGCTCTCATTTGCGAAGAAGAGCAATGACCTCACCAGATGAAAATGAAACATGAGCACTATTATTTGCCGCCAAATAGTCGCCTAACCAATTTTCCACATTTCTAATATGATTTGAAATAGACACTACCCTTTCCCCATGACAGATTTTATTTATGAAATTCCATATAGCTCAAGCGATAGTAAACACCGTATTTAAATCCAATTCAATTGTCTCCATTGTGGCCCATTTAAGAAACTCATAGAAAGAGGAGAAGCCACACAGATGCACCCGAATGCCCAATGACGAATTAAACCATTGTTTAGCAGCCCATTCACAATTCCATATTACATGATCAATAGTCTTTGGAAAGTTGTCACAAAGATCGCACATTGGATCTACCTAACAACCCTTTTGCTTTAGATTATATTTAACAGGAAAGATACCCATATAAGCGCACCACACAGAATTTTTTACTTTATTAGGTGCACTACAGTTCCAGATCTTCCTCCAAATCGGATCAGCCTCCTGATTGCTCCCCGTTGCTTTCATAGCTGTGCCCTTGTGGTGGTGAAGTATCACGTGATATGCCGATTTAACTGTGAATCGACCTTTACTATCGTAAGCCCAAGCCAATTTATCAGCCACTGGAGAAGGGGAACGGGGAATTTCTAGGATAGTATTCACATCATCTGGGAGAAAAGAATGATGGATTACCTCTCATTCCAGCGCAACGGGCCATCTGTTAAGATGTCAGAAACATACTCAAACAATTGGGTAGATTTTGTTGTGATAGGTTTGAAAGTTGATTCTCTAAGTATCCATCTATCTTCCCAAATCTTTACAGATGTGCCATTCCCAATACGCCAAATTGAACCTTTCTCGATAATCGGGATGGTAGAGAAGATACTCCTCCATGTATACGAGGGATTTGCACCTAGTTTTGCCTTGAGAATATCTGTATTATGGAAGTATTTTGCCTTGAGTATCTGAGCCACTAGCGAGTTTGGAGAAGAGATCATTCGCCAACATTGTTTTGCAAGCATTGCACTATTGAAAGCATGCAACTCCTTGAAACCCAGCCCACCCCAATCTTTAGGATAACACAAATTTTCCCAGCTTATCCAATGGACACTATTAGTTTGATGACTATTTCCCCACCAGAAATGAGCAATGAGCATAGAAATCTCATGGATTAGATTACTCGGAAGATGAAAGCAACTCATTGTTTATGTCGGTATAGCCTGTGCCACAGCCTTGATGAGGGTTTCTTTTCTCACTTAGATAGGAGCTTTTCTTTCCAACCTTGGAGCTTACGCCACACCCTATCCTTAATGATACCAAACAAACTTCTCTTTGATCTACCAATAGCCATTGGGAGCCCCAGATATTTTTCCGAAATCGACACTTGACGAATACCAAGAATTTGAAGCAATCGAGCCCTTTTTTCAGTTTGAACATTCCCGCTAAAAGTTGAATAGTCTATCAGCATACATTTTGTGTTGAACAGATGCTTGTTTACGGCATGGACCAAAATCTCGGCCGAAATTTCAATTTTTCGGCCAAAACGTCTCGGTTTCTGCCTAAACGTAAAATGCAAATTATCGCCCCCCTTCCGGAAATACCAAATTATCGGCCGAAATTTGAAATTATCGGTAGGTAATTTGATTTTTCAAAATTTCGGCCAATAATTTGATATTATCGGCCGATAATTTCAAATTATCGACCAAATGGTGGTTTTCGCTTGTTTAAGCTTTTTTTTAAAGGTATAAAACCGAATTTTTTAAGGGCAACCCATGTTTAAAAGGGGTTTTCGTTGTGTAAGGGGGTATAAAACCTATTTTTTTAGAAGCAACCCATATTTTGGAAGGGTTTTTAATGAAAAACACCGGAATCCCGGTCGTTCTCGCCGGATTTGCAAAAAAAGATTAAGAAAGAAGAAGAAAACATGGATCAGGTTTAATCCCAGAAGAAAAAAAAATAAAAAAATAAAAAAATAAAAAATAATGGAGGAGAAGAAGAAAGGAAAAAGAAAAAAGAAAAAGAGGAGACTCTCCTACCAGTCTTCTGCTTTTTCTTCCTGCCGGATCTCGTGCATTTTCCATTTCTTTCTTCTTTCTTCTTCTTCTACTTCTTCTTTCGATTCCTGTGCAAAGTTTTTCTTCTTCTTCCGGTCCTTTGCTTGTGTTTTTCTTTTTTTTTTCTTTGGCTTTGCATATTAAAAGAAGAGAGTATGGGAAAGACTCTCATGCTAATCAAATACACACTAGAATGGTGCTAAAATGATCTTAGATCATAAGGGCTTACGATCTAGGTGATCTGAACCGTCAAAATTATTTTTTAGGGATAGTTAAACCATCTGACTAGTGGACTATAATATCAACCATTGGTTTTAATTTTAAGGGCTGATATTATAGTTCATCAATCGGATGGTTCACATTCACTGACCAACCTTCAATCTATGATCGATTAGACGGTGTTTAAATGATCTCACACAATATCACTTTTTATTTCACACCATTAAAGTATGATTCATTATTATACCATGTGGCACACACCTATTATTTCTCAATTTGTGTTTAAATGATCTTACGCCATCAAAATTGTTTAAAGATCTAATGCCACACGATAGATCTTGACATTGTCGGTGTACCATCAGACGGTTGGTGTTTTATTTCATGTGGCATACATCAAATAAAAGTAAGCTTAACATCACACTCACGCTTAAAATTGATTTTAAGGTCACTTTATGGGTTGTACCACATGAAATAAAAAATTGACCATCTGATGGTACACCCCTGATCTAAAGATCGATCACATGAAAGATTGGGATGATAAACAATCTCCATCATTTGAACTACGGCAGATGATGTAACTTAAGGGCAACCCATTTTTTTAAGAGAGCCATTACTTGCACACACTTTTCAAGTGATTGCACCGGATTGTACCGAATTTAAACGAAAGACTGGCAAGTTTGGCGATCTCTACTATGTGGAAACACCATCTAAGTAGTTTGATTTGAAGGCCATAATTTAAAAATATCAATAGATCATATGGCAAGTATCCTGTTTTGTACCAATTTTTTGTACCAGAAATCTGTTGATCATGAATTTCATATCAAACGGCCCATACTGCATTTTTACATATCACATGTCCCTAAAATACCAAGTCTTTCTTTAAATTCAGTGCAATCACTTGAAAAACGTGTGCAAGTAATGACTCCCTTTTTTAAAGGGGTTTTCAATGTTTAACGGGTATAAAACCAATTTTTTTAAGGATTTTTTGTTTTTTAAGCTTCTTTAAGGGGTAACGGACATATAAATACTTTAAACGGCAGTACTAGTGTAAATATACTGTTCTAATAATGTTAAAGAGCTTAAAAAAACTAATAAAATAAAGTTCGGCAAAGTTCGGTAAAGTTCGAAGCATATTTTAAAAAATACCCAAAATTTACCAAAATTTTGACCAATTTCTGATTCGAATCATTGAATCAAACTAAAAAAACCGAAACCGAAACTGAGATTTTGATCTATGATTTACGGAGGGTGGGTGGGGGAATTCAATGCACGCAAAGCGGCTTTCTCTTTGGCACCGATAGATAGTTTTGTTTGCAATTCTAGATTCTTTCTTTACTACCAGCTTTTGCATATAGGAAACCCCACAATGGCTAGAGTTTGATATTAGCAGCACAGGCCGTGCACTACAGGATTAATCCCACTTCAAATAGTTTTTAATACATAAGTTCTTATCTTTATCTTTATCGAATGCATGATTCAACACCCCAAACAAAACCCTTTTGGGTTGATCAGCCGTGTAAGACCTGATTAAAAATTAAAACAATAAGTTATTTTTTTGCCCTTTATTTTATGGGTCAAAGATATGGTAAAGCCCACCCAATATGATACAATCAATTTTGGTGACTTTTGACCATAAAACAGTCCATATGAATCTGAACTGTTCCAAAAAATTTCGGTGGTACCTGATAGCCTTTTTACAGTGGAAGACTAGCCTTAAACTGTTTCAAGTAAGCCTTTTTTTTTTCTTCTAATTTTCGCCTTACGGATCCTCATAACACTCACTCACTCACACACACTCTCTCTCTCTCTCTCTCACACGTAAGCTGGAAAGTCTGGAATTGAACCTACTACGTCATCATGCACCTTCTAATACGCCGTAAACTACAGCCACAAACAATCACCCTATCACTCTACAAATAATCTCGTGTGTATATATATATATCTCATTCTAACCAAGGCTTCAAATATCGGTATCGATCAGCCTAAAATCGATCCGAATTGGTATCGGTGGATCAAATCGGGCGATTCCAATGCCAAAAAAGTTCAATAATTAAACATTTTTTATTGTAAGTTGCCAAATAAGTTGTTCAAATCAGTCTCTAATGATTCCAATTTAATGCACAAGGCATGATACGTGATAATTTTATCCTTATTTTACATTTACAACACTCACATTCAACATCTAAGTTTGGCTCCCAATAGCTGGGTCTACATAATGATCGGAAAACGTTAAAAATATTATTATTTTCATTTTTTATTTTTTCTTTTTGTCCCCCACTTGAAGTCAATTTATGGTATTAAAAAAAAAATAAAGCAAAATAGTTAATTCATAATCACGATATTTAATTTATTATAAACAAATATTTGTAAATAAGCTTGAAAAAAGCAGAGATCGCACCAAAATATACTCAATAAACAAAAATATGAGAATAAAAAAATATTAAACTAGAATGTTGATCTACTAGAGTACCATTCAAAAAAAAATTGTTAACGTATTAGGACTTCAAGTCTACGACTGCCATGATCAAAATTTCAACCAATAATTCAATTTATCGGCCGAATTGTATTGATTTCAGTCGGCACTAAAACGAAATTGAGATTCAAAATTTTGTGCATATTAATGTATGGATTGTTATTGGTGGGTGAATTGGAGTGAATGGAAGCCGAACCGGTTCACTCCGAACCAATACCTTCCGATAAAACAAAAGATTATAAAAAAATTTGAAAAGAAAAGAAAGAAAATAAATACCTGTGAGGTTGTAACAAGAAATTTGGTGGTAATAAGAGGTTTACAAGAGGAAGACCTAGCAAAAGACGTTAGGTTTGTATTTGGGATTGCTCTTTGGAGGCAAAAAGCAGCACTCTGTTCTGGCACAGAGCACTTTAGTATGGGACCGTGTTTGGTTTGTAAATGATCTTACCACTTTCGGAGAGTGAAAAAGTTGAATTTGGGTAACTTTAAAAGAGTAATTTACACATGTTCGTTAAGTGTGGGCTGCTCTTTGCCTCCAAAGAGCAATCCCAAACACACCTTAAGACTTTTAGAAGAGTTTTATTATTTTGAGGGCAAGATTAAAAGTAAGCTTAGTTGCCTTCTTTTTTTTACTTTGAAATTTATGTTCGGTGTAAAATGTAGAATATTATTTATGTGTATAAGTTTCTAGTATCGGTCGATCGGCGATCCTACCTAAATATCGTTCGGTTTCGGCCGATACGGAGCAATCCGATCGATCCACATCCGATATGCATGTATAAACGATCCAACCAAAATATCGTTCGTGCACATATCTTGTAACGTGAGAGAGTGGGTTTAACTCTTAATGATTTTGTAGGCATTCATTTGTTGAGGTGATAAAGTAGTTATAATAGCACCCATGACAGATTCACCTATATGAGTATAGAAGTGAATCCACTAAAACAGAGATTTATGCCCTCTCTCTGAGATTCTAATGAAATCAGGATTTTAGAGTATGAGTGTAAAGCGTAGGCGTTATGTTACTAATGTAGGTCATAGTAAGTGTACATATAATTCCGATTTGTTAGAAGTTTTAAGTTTAAAGCTATAAGCTATTTAAAGTCTTTACAAACTTTGAGCTGTATGTACTAGTCAAAGGTTTAAACCAATCGGTACCTCTGATGATGCTTAGTATGATCGCTTTGATACATAATTTTTTTTCATTTTGAAATAAGTGAGGGATTGTTATATGTATATATTAGTGTAGTAACATATATTTTAGTAAATTAAGTTTATAAATTATCATTATATATATATATTGATAATAATTCAATGGCAAACATGTAAAAATTATTTTTTTCGAAAAAGTGTCTTTTCAAATATCGATTAATCTTTTTACTATTATCTGAAATGATACAACTCTCTCAAAAGACACAAGTGAAATTGATTTATCTTTTACCGAAAAGACACAATAGTTAAAAATTTCTCCATAAATAGAGATAAAAGACAACAAACCATGCCTAATAAGGTAGGAGTCTCTATTAGGACTCTATTATCTTCTATCAAAGGGGTGGCCACGGTGTGTACCATGGGTTGCAGGATTTGATTGCAAGAATGGGCAATAATCCCAAAATCGATGGGATTTGATTGGGCTTATTTGCCTGAGGTAATGATTTCAAGGGATTCAACGCCAACTGGTGCAATCAGATTCCAATTTGAATTCTTTTCTTTATATCCATGTTGTGTGGGCTATGATAGGACATGAGCAGAAGCACAGAACAGGAGTGCATTTGTTACGACCCAAAATTCTACCTTATCCCGAGGGCCTAGAATTCCGAGTTATGACCCGCACATATCCCGGATATGCTAAGCGGACATACACCTAATCAGATTTCTCGTGTAATAATGGTTCCACGAAATCCGTGAAATCTAACAATTAGGGTGGAATATAAATGCAACCATAAATACCGAATAAGTGTGATAAAACTACAAATCCACCAATTTAATGTAAATCCAGTCGGAGACAAATCCGATAAAATAAACTATAAAAGCCACAATACTAGTATCAATAGAACTCAATACCCAGTCCACAATGATCAATATCCGACACTCGAATCAAGATCAGCACCGTAGTTCTCCTGATAACCGACAGCGTCGCCCTCTAAAGGCTCCTGCTACTCAACGCCCGCAGAATCAATGAAATCAGCGTCGACGAGATCTAGATGGTCGGCGTCTACTCCACCAGTGTAATCACCTACAACTGTTAGATTATCGTGGGATGAGTTTACTCAGTCACGTAAACTCAGTGGGATACACCACCAATCCACCCCATACTACTCAGGTGCATTGTGGGTGCATCTTGTGAGTGATAAATATAATATCTCAAAGCAGATAGCAAAAGAGAGACAAAATCACATGCATATCATAAAACTCATATCATAAATGCAAGACCATGATCTAGACACTCATATCCTAACGTACCGTACCATATCTCATAACATATCATACCACGTCTTATTATCATTCTCGCACATACGTCTGTACATCGCATGAGCGTAACTAACATACTAGTGAAATCCTAAACAACCTGTGCCAGAGTCGCTGCTCGAGCTACTATAGGAGGGTCAACATAGTATCATACCACCATATTATAACGCCCTTGTGTCATACTCATACTCCACCACCCAGCCAATGGGGAGACATAATGGCCAAACTCACTCATAACACACTCATACTCATAATCTCTCTCAGAGATCCGTCTTGGCTGAAAGACGTTGTTGCCCTTACGGTGGCTACGCAAGGAACGGCACGTACAGAGACTTAAGTTCTTTATCTTTTACTGGCCTATACAGCGATGTCTTATTATCGTACTCGTATCATAACTTATCTTATCTCATACTCATATCTTATCATACTCTTATACTTAATCCTACGATAAACTATAGTGAGACAACCTTCCTAATTCACGCTTCCCAAGAAAAGGTTCCATCGTAACCTGGATGTACTTCGTGTGGTAGTTTATACTACCATAGAGGTGTTGCATCCGTACATGAACGCCAATATTCTGAGTTTCACGTGACCGTAAAAGAAACCTCACCACAGTCAAGGCCCAAAGCCCGATTCTCGTATCATATCTCATATCTTATCCTCTCGTATTAAAACTCGGGGTGATAGGATCACTGTATATGCCACCGTATACGAAGTTACACTGAATTCACACTCACCCGACTCGTCATGGGTCCCATTCCACCATGAGTTGTAAGGCATGTGAATACGGTATATTCCTCGCTTCGATACCATCTCAACGAATCACCACGCCCAAGCGTAGGCATGATCTCATACACTCTCGTACTCATGATCTAACATATTCTTAACTCGTATAAATTGATTAAGTTACAAATGCAAAAGTATCACACATACAGAACGGTTTATACTTAGATTTTGATTATGCTTATATTTATACTTATTTACATACCACACCAATATAATTATAGAATAGGGTTACAAGTGTAATTTCGATAATCGTAAAGGTCAGAGTTCGATTTCATAAAGGCATCGAAGTTCTAACACTTTGTATTATCGAAGAGGTCACGTTAAAGCGATAAAATTGAGATATATATATATATATAATAATTAGATAATTAAATTAAATAGTATTTATACTTATTAAGTTATAATTTATCATGACCATCGATCGAAAGACCTTACAATATAATATACACAGGAACTATGGTCATGAGAATTAGAAAATAATATTAAATTTGAATAGCCTTGAGTCATTCAAAATTGAACCCGACTTGTTACTCTATTTTGACCTCTAAAACGTCAGATTCGTGAAATGGCTATTTCACACAAAGTTGTAAAGCTCGCTGTCTTCTTTCCAATGCCATAAGAATCGCATTAATCTGAGGTCGGAGTAAAATGTTATGACTCAAATACCAGGACCAACACATCGATGGTAGCGAGCTCGGGTTCGTAGCCGCGAATTCGGGTTCGTAGCCGCAAGTTCGGACCCGAAACTTTAAGATGGTACAATTTATTATTTATTTAAATAAAATAAAAATATAATTTGATTTTTGGGCTTAATTAATTTTAAATAAATAATAATATAAACTTGCAACAATAATATATATTATTATAGTCTTAGTAGAAGGATGAATTTCTAACTATATAGATTTGGAAATAAATAATATCAATATGATATTATACCGATTAAGTCAATCTATCAAATTTATAAATATTATAATTTAATTAATTTTACAGACATAAAAGAGGAAGTAAACATATTAAATATGCAGACCTAATATAAGGTAAAATATTAATGACTCAAACAAAAGGGATTCTTGAAAAGAAAAGAGAAATAACATATAAACCCAATTTACAAAATATACAACTTCCAAGGGAAAGCATATATTAAATATATAGGTCTATTAATTTATGAGATATTTGGGTTTAAATAAGATTTTTAAACCCGTCGATGTGCGATCGAACGCATCCTACGCGACGGGATCTGAGAAGAACAAGATGGATTGATGGGTACCCACCTCTTGAAGCATGAACGGAAGATTAACGGCGATTCGGGTTGAAAAGGTCGATGCCCAGGGCGTCGGTTTGTCTAAGTCTTCAGAGAGAATAATTTTTTATTATAAAGAGTAAATAGCTTTTAAAGTTTTATTTATAATGGTATAAAATTTTAGGTCAACTCTAATTAACACTTTTCGTAGAAGATTTAATAAATGTTCAATATTTTAGCAAGAGAAAACATTTTTTTTAGTAAGAGAAACTATAACTTTTCACAAAGTCTATGACTGTAGATAGGGACCTATAGTAACTTCAGCCATTTCCTCCATATGGACTTATAAAGTCTCTCGCTCGCTCGCTTCATCCCTCCCTCGTATAGTTCCTTTCAAGCATTGGAAAGCCACTGTGTTAGTATAGGACCAATGCATGTGTTCTTCCAGTAGATAGGTAAATCCCAAATAAACTTTCCATCATTGTATTCTAGAAAGCATCCCCTCTCCGCTAGCTCACTGTATTCTAGAAATCAACCATTGTTGGTGATTGTTATCAGAGGGCAGTAGATCGGTTTTTCCTAAGGAAGACTACGGTGGTGACAGTTTGTGCTTTGTATGAGCATTGAGCAATCTACAAAAATAAATTCATCATTTATGTGGGACACTCTGACTATTTATCTTGAGTGTTGATACTCTAGATTGTTGCTAGGAAAATTTATAGAAACAGGATTGGGAAATTTATACTGAAATCAAAAGTTTCTCATAATCAGGATGCACCGTATATTAGGGTCCTCAAAATCCGTGAAATATACTGTTTAGTGATTAGTGAAATGACCTTGATACCCTGCTTTTTCAAATTTTTGCACCAAGAAAATCTGTGCAGTCCTGATAAAAGGAACTACTTGAACCACTTGTTTTCCTTTAGAATCTGTAATGACCCTAAAATTCTGAACGGATCTTGACCGCTTTGATATGCGTGCCTAGCACGGAAATCAAGATAAATTAAAATTTGAAAATAATATTATTAGAAATATTATTAATCCACAGTTAAGAGATGTCATGTGTCACTTCTGACATACGGCGAAGTTTTGTAAGACCTTGGATGAAAGGTTGGGCGCCGGAATAGTTGTGTATGTGCTCAACACGGGAAATTAGAATATTAGAAATGGAAATATCGGAGATATTTCCATTTGTTTAACTTGTAAGGGAAGGTAGAGGGTTAGATTCATTACTCTTCTTCTTCTTGCTTCTTGATAAACCATAGCTAAGAGATTGGGTTTTAGAGTCGTTTCTTTGAGAAACCACAAATAGAAGTAACCTAGGTTTGTGATTATCGGAGCTAAGGGTGTTAAAATCAACGTTGGTATGTCGTGTCTGTGTTACAAAGAGGTGAACGCCTCTGTGTGATTAAAGCGGAGCCAAGCGTCTGCTTTTCCAAGTCGTAACGGCGACAAATTTCGAAATTTGAATCCGAAACCCTCTTCGGATCGCATTCGCCGAGAACCCGAAAGTGACATTAAAGACGTGAGTTATTAGGTTAAATGGTATAAGTTATGACCTAATAAATGTGTATATGCAAGTGTATTTGTGGTCTGTTATGGATCATTAAATATTGAAGATGAAATTAGGTCAAGATGATTGAACGCCATTAATGTCAGAATCGCCATTATTGATCGATCAAATTAGGTATTTGATCGATCAACATGATCAAATCTTATTTTTCATTTAATAAAATAGTAGGCATATTTTTCTCGAAGCTAATGCCCGATGATCATTGATCGATCAAATTTATATTTGATCGATCAAATTTGAAGGTTGATCGATCAACTTGAGGAATGATCGATCAATATGGGAGGTTGATCGATCACAAGAAAGTGATCGATCAATGTAGACATTGATCGATCAATGAGAAAGATTGATCGATCAATTTAGAAATTGATCGATCAATTCGTATAAATAAGTGCACAAACAGGAGGTAGGTATTTTTAGAAAATTAAATTTGACTTGCTTGATCGATCAATGGAGAAATTAATCAATCAAATTGGGAAATTGATCGATCAAACAAGGAAGTTGATCGATCAATATTACCCTGTTCTATGAGAGTTAGTTGGATGATTGATCGATCAAATAAGGTATTTGAGCGATCAAATTGCGTGATTGATCGATCAATGTGAAAGATTGATCAATCAAAGCTCCTCTGTTCTTTGTATGTGAAATGGGAGATTGATCGATCAAACTTAGTATTTAATCGATTAAATGGGATGATTGATCGATCAAACAGGGATATTGATCAACCAATCACCCCTGTTTCTGCTGTTTTGGTTTTATGGGAAAAACGATACTGGACTTTGTACTAGTTAATAACCTGACATCTCTGACACTTAGTATACTATGTTTATGGTCTAGGATGAGACCGTGATGCTTTAAAAAGCCTTGGATTTGCTTAGAAAGGTCTGATCTGAGGTAGGGGAAATTTAACTAAAAATGTATCTGATTTTGACTGCATGATATCTTAACATCTGTATTCTAATTTATGATTTGAAAAACATGTCTGCATATCAATAAGCTCTGTCATCTCTGATTTCTGTATCCTGATACCTATATTCTGATTCCTACTATCTATTTATGATATCTGACTCATGAGGTTATATGTGTGTATACAATTTAAAGGTTATATATTTGACGAATCCCACCGACTCGGTGATATATCCGTGCCTGACACGTTCGTGCATCTGCTTTGAAAATTTCTCGACACAATTGCGTTCCTTAGATGAGGCATTATTGTATTCCTGAACTTATTCATTGAACAACGATGGTCAGGATTATCCATCGGCATACATCTGACTACCACGTGCTATATTCACGAGAGTTACTTAAGTATATTATTTAAATCACTAATTACTATATGCATATCATCTGAAAACTCTGAACTTTCTATATGTTATCCAATACTCTGTATCTGTTATGTTCTTTAAAATTTAGGATCTGCCACCTGATAAATTCTGTCTGTTTCTCTGATTTGATCATCTGTTCCGAGATATGTTTTGAAAATCATGTTTTACGATTTAGATACAAATTTAACTGAATTTCTTCTATTGAGCTTAGATGGTTAGCTCACTCTTGACTCTATATCATAGGTTCTGAGGCTCCGGCACCTGGCATAGAGAGCGACCCAGATTATCATCCTGAGCTAGAGGCTTAGGAGGAAGAGGACACATATATACCTGTCGACGAGTTCTATCCTTAGATAGGGTAGTTAGTTATGCATTTTATTCTGTATCTGTATCTGTCTTTTGGATTATTGTGGTTCTGGTGGCCACCGTTTTGTATTAAACTTTGTATTTACTTTTACTTATTATTGTATACATCTTATGGATACCACTATTTGGAACCATTAATTTTGTGTGATGTATGTTCATCACCGTTGGTTCTTCTTGGTTCCTACTTTTGAGATGTATATTCTTTTGATGTATATATACTTGTGTTTTCTTCTTTTAAATGCCCTATATGATGACTCTATCTGCGTCTTTGATAGTGTCTGCTCTGATTTCCACTAGATGAGCAGACATTTTATATCTTGTTCTGGGGATCATCCAGAGTATAATCCCGATGGCACGGATTTTCGGGAATGGAAATTCGGGCTGTCACATAATCTATGTTGCATGTTCCCAATAAGTTCATTAATCTTCTTTTTGTCAGCAGAATGACCAAGCATTTCGATTGTAGTGTAACAGTCTTCCCATCTTACTATGTGTTTCAGTACCTTATGACAAGGAGGGCATTTGGTCTTGGTCTTGGTCGTGGTTGTGGTCTTGAAGAGAGGGGGCACTATATTCTTGATGATGAGAGGATATCTCTTCAAGCCTCACGTTCATATACTACTGACTCTGGATACTGTGTAATTGTGACACTCTTTTTGGTCATCTACCTGTGTCTAGATTGCATATTTTATTTCCTAGTCAAGCTAATTCTTTTGAGACTTCTGTTTATCAATGTGAAGATTGCCACCTCTCTAGACATTATAGAAACTCTTATGTATGAGTAATAGAAAACAAACACCCCTTTCCCTTGTACACTGATATGTGGGGACCTGTGACAGCCTGATTTTCCCCGATTCCACAAAACCTGCACAATATATATTTTTTCTTCCTTACATTATAAACTCAGGGAAAATCAAACCGTCGGGTCGCACATATCACGATCCGAATACAGAATTTACTTGTATGCCAGCAAAGATAGATTCAAAGTAAAAATATAGCAATAATAAAGGTTCTTCTATACGTAAAAACTGAATAAAACGGGCCCACAAGAAAACCACCGGTGATGGCCGACCATCACCTAAACAATGGCTTTAAAAACATACCTACCGAATAAATCTTAACACAGAAATAAATCCCTGGACATACCAAGTCCATAATCTAAAAGACCTCAAAACATTCATTAAACAACTCAAAATATACCCATGTCCAAACCTTACCTAAGGTAAAATTCCCCAAACGGGAGATCCCAAGCCTTTCTCCGCAACTGGATCCTGATCAACACCTATACCTGTGACGTATAGTCGAGGGATGAGCTACATCCTAGCTCAATAGAGAAATAACTAAACCTATAAAACTATCTTGCTCACACATATTTCATGACATAAGCGAAACATGATTTCATAGTCTGAAAACAATTTAAAAGCATTTAAATTACCAAAAGTATGAACTGAATGCACATTTCACATCTTGTCTTTTCACACAACACATCTTATCTTTTCACACACATGCATTTATCTGTTACTGAACTTGTTCTCATATTACAAAAGACTTGTGCCACAAACTGAAATCAAATAACTTAAATAATCTTCGAACAATATAGCATCGAGTCCTGATGGAATACCTACCATCGTCGTCCAATCAGACTATTTTTCATTCCTTTTTCATTCATGTAATACTACCCAGGTCCATTCCTCATAGGCGATGGGGTATAAAGCTCACATACATCTCTGAGATGTCATACTGGTGTATGGATTGGCCGCCGTACCGGTCACAGATATTCTACCGAGTCAGTCACGGGTATACCGCCGTGTCGGTGGGGTATTCTCCGAACCTCAAATCAATTGTACAAAATACATATAGTTTATCACCGTGTAATTGTACTAATTATAATATTTAAAGTTTGTTCAAGTCTCATTCACATAGTTTCACATTTGACTATACATCCCTGCGATGCCATATACTCATATGCATCACCTAGATGCTCACATCTCATATACATTCCTGGGATGTCACATACTCATAAGCTTACTGGTTTCTTACTTAGTGTACACCCACACACACACACATCTTGAATTCACATGCTTAAACTCAATTTCGAAAACTCGTGTCACAACACATTTGATTTTGCACACATATATCACTACACATGCTATTGTAATCAAGAGTACATGTCTAAAATTTTCCCTACCTCACGTACGGAGCTGTTTAAAGCGACACCACAGTCCTTATTGACAGCTTTTCGCCCTCAATCAACATCACAAACACACCATGATGCATCAATAATTTACTCTACTCACTAAAAACCTAAACTTATTTAAGTATTTCTCAAAAACGAGACAGAAATAGGCAAGTTCATGTTAATATAGAGTTTGACGCAACTTTTCCCCTATATTTTTACTTTTAAATCATTAGATTCATAAAATGGTTAAATCACAAAAGTTATAGAGTTTGTTGTCCTCTTTCCAACGCCATAAGAATTGCGTCAATCGAAGTTCGATTAATCGATTTTGGGATCGATTAATCGACCTCAAAATCGATTAATCAAAATTCCAAATCGATTAATCCACCCAAAAATTGATTAATCGATTTTAAAAAAAAAAAGCTTTTTCAGCCACTAGCAGTGCCCAGTCGATTAATCGATTTGAAATCGATTAATCGAACCGAAAAATCGATTAATCGAAATTTAATTCGATTAATTGATTTCGTGCTGCAATTCCCAGATTTGCTTTCTGTTAAAAATCGATTAATCGATTTTGACAGTAAAACAGCCATTTTCGGCTGCACATCTAGCTTTCAACCTTTTCTCCATTTTTCTTCTTTTATCTTTTTTAATCCAACATTTATACATTAAATCAAAACTCAAACATCATACCCATCATCAATTAAAAAAATCTTACCTCAAATTCGACGTATGAGTGATTCAAGGGCTTGGATTTAGAGCTAGGGTTCCAAGCCTTCAAATCCCCAAATCACATGCGATTCCACGGAGTTTAACGCTTTGGCCTCTTCCACGCACAAATCTTTTGTATTTACTCCCACGCATTTCCTCTTCTTTCTCTTTAACCTCTCTCTCTCCCTTCTTAAATTCTTAAGCACCAATCAAAAATCAAAGAGAAACAACTTCCCTTAGCCTTTAACCTATTTAACCCAATTCACTCCTTTGGTGCAAAGCACATACACCCATAACAGGTGTATATGACCTTATAACAAGATCCACAATACACACCTAGGTGCATTTTCACCTCAAACCTAATCTAACTTAAGTCATCACTTTGACTTTCACTTGATCACACAAATGATCAGACAGACACACATCCCGAGGTATACTATTCAAAATTGGGCACGCATTCAGAGGTACATTCTTTAAAGTTAAAATTTTCAGGATGTTACATTCTTCCTACCTTATAAAATTTTCGTCCTCAAAAATTGCCCTAAGTAACTAGGTCTTACCATGCACATCAAGTTGAACATTCACGTCCAGACATGAATCAATTTATATATGAAATAAATTTAGGGTTGTTACATTCTTTTCTCCATAAAATTTTCGTTCTTGAAAATTGACGATAACACTTCCGAATGCTAACTCAGTAACAACGATTCTTGTTGATAAGAACTTACCCATAATAATGAAACAACGCACGCACCCTGAATGAAGAAATAAATTTCTTATAATCATTCAATTAACTATCCACATTGAGCTCACAATGAAAGACTGAATTTTTCCTCAACCAAATTATCCATCATCCTGCATGAAAATCCAGATATCAGTAGATCGGCGTACCACCGATTATCCAATAAGGTAATCATTTGTTAAACTATATTTCTATAAAATCAATTACAATATATACTATCCATGAAATTGTCAACCTACAACTAACCATATGGATCATAATTAAAATTTAACCATCACCATAAAGGAAATGAAAATCGTCCAACCATTAATTGTAATAAAGATCCTCACATACATATATCAACAGATGAGCTAATAGCATCAATCATACATCCAAAACACCATATTAACATGTTCTAAGATTAAACACACACGATAAGGTATACACTATGGTTTTCTCTACAACCAACGCCGTACCCATCACATCAGCGTAAGTCTCTAATTCCCACATGAACACACATATACATCGCCACGAATAGTATTCACTTCGGTTTTCTTCAATTACCTCGAAATCAATCTAATCCAAGGTCCGCAGCTATTTCTCAGTGCCACCCATCTGGGTATCCTCACCAAGATTCAACGTCCTCTTGACCAGGTCATCACAATCTCCCCACCTAAAAAATTGTCGTCCTCAAAAATGCATGGAAGGTAATCTGAGTAACAACTCAATTATCAATAATGTATGAAAATATTCGCAATTACAAAACCTCAAGTCACAAGCATTTATCCCCCTCGTAGTCCACACATTGACCCAGGTCACTTGACACAATTGTACACACACTGTCATAGTCAAAATTAGCTATGCCCAAAATCAGCATACCCACATGTGTTCACACCGACAATCCACCATTCAAAATCTCCAAAAAAGAGGAGAAGGTACTCCACTACGAAAATCCCCAATGCGACGATGATGCAATAGTCATCTCACAAAGAATGACTATTCGATTAGTCAACTCGCTCACAAAAAAAAAAAACGAAACTCCACTTTCCCACTGAACAAAGTATTTATCGAAAAAGTTGGTAAGGACACATCCACAAAGAAGGAGAAATCGACATCAAGATTAAAACCATCAATCTAGAAACTGAAATCATAAGTAGGGCCTCCAACTGTCAAACATTTTCCAACTTACTACTAACCCTGCATATCATCAAATTATCCCTTAATGACTGCATCACATCGATAACCATGTTTAAAATTTCCAATAGACACCTCCAGATATCGGATAATACTTATCTAGCACAGTTTCCTACTTATGAAACTTACACTCGCATTCAGAGAAAGGTTTGATTGTCAATCTGAGAAAACTCGAATATATCGATTAATAGAATTCTACCTTGCTCCAACTAGCCATTATCATAGCTAAATTTGAAACTATTTACTTATTTGACCACAAAAATATTCATAATTATTAATAAGATACTCCATTTTGATCGAGTAAAATTGTTTTAACCATTAACTAGGAATAATCTTAACCACTAGTCTAAATGTGTGACTTCCTCCACAATTTAAATTACCATCACCGCAAACATACCATAATAACTACCATCGTTAGTCATAACGTATGTCTACAAAGGTATGAAGTCATTACAAAATGAGTTTATTATAAACCCATAACAATGATCTTAAAATCTAAAAATTTATGCCTTCATTCATTCTTATCACACTCAAATACCATTCAGATTATAAAAGAAAAGACACTCGGTCACAGTGTATCCAATCATTCTAGCAAGAAGATAATTCTAGATGGCCATTCTAAAGAACACCCCTTCGATGAGTAAGATTAAGGTCTTACGTACAAGTCAACTTAAGATGAACCGTCTCTTCATGTGCACAGTCCTCAACACAATCAATAGAGTCACTAATCGTCCTAATCTTTCCTCAATTAGCTACTTTCAAACTAAGGCTCAAGTCCCTAATGTGAGCCATCAAAATCTATGTCCACTACCATTCGTATTTCCTCAATATTCCAAATCCTTAAAGAGTTTTTCAATGTCCCAGCTCCCTAAGGATGTAACTCCCTAAGGATGTCCACTTAAAACTATAGTGTTTAACAACTGCACTCAAAGTTAAAAGGAGAGCTTTCGAACACAATGCACTCATGATTTATTTGTCAGAAAGAAGAACATTACGATTAGATCAGTTAAGTGTAAATTTACAAGTCTTAGTTCCATCATCATTACTCATAATGTCAACTCAATTTCAGATAACTAAATAATCTATCCTTAAGTAATTTCACCCTAACTGTCAAGATTTATTCAAGTCCCGTCCTTATATTTGTCACCCACATAGTTAATCTTTGAAAATTGAAATTCGTTTATGTCATACAGGTGATTTAATCAGATGCACATATGATGGTGTCATGATATAACTTAAGTGTCAAAAGCAACCACAATTTCTAAGACATTTATCATCTAAAAATTTGAGTAAAATTTTGACAATCGATAATGAATCTATACCTTGAGAAACTTCATGTGCCATCTGGGCATCGTGCATCGATGTTTCACTTGTAGGACCTTGAGTTGTAGGGAGGAACGGCTCGAAAGTAGACGTCAATGTTACCTGCCTTGACGTCTCACTAGGCAATCCTTGATCCGGTGCCCTTTCTCACCGCACTTAAAACATGTGCGTAACACTAACCGACACTCTTCCGTTTTGTGATGCTTCCCACAATGCGCGCATATACCAATCGATGTAGATGTCGTCGCCTTCTTCCTCAATGTTGGACAATGTTTTATCAGGTGTCCCATTCGCCTACACTTGAAACACCCTCTCATGCCTCGCCTACACTTTGATGTCTTGTGTCGTTTTCCACACCTTGAGCATGACTCGACCGGTGTCAATGGATTCTCACTCAACATTGTCGTGAGTAATACAGTCTACTGAGCCATTATGTTGATCATCGTCTCAAGCAACTGTCTATTCTGCTCATTTTCTCCGGTGCGTCCAGTTCTTGCACTTTTGGGTGGTGCTATTGCGATCTGTCAAAATGAAACAAAGGTTTCAATAAACAACGATCATGATCATTATGGCTTTATGTTTTGATAAAACATCTAAAACATATCTTTTATCCTATCACCACACTTCTATCACGATCATCAATTATCTCCACTATCAGAGATTGTGAAGATCCACAGCCCAAGTTCTAAACGAAACCTACTGGCACGACTTGAGACTTCAAGAACCTAAAGCCTAAGGTTTCCACCAACTGTGATAGAGTCCTAATTGGATCTCCTATACCCTAACAGAATCTACTGCAATAGTCTTGGGTCCCAACAAGTCCTAAGCCAAGAACCAATGCTTAAGCTCTACTGCTGCCACAGCGTCCTTAGAGGACCTAACGCCTAAGCTTTGATACCAACTGTGATAGAGTCATAGTTGGGTCTAGACTTCCGACACAATCTAATGCCATCACGTCTGAGTCCCAATAAGACCTAACACCTAAGCTCTGATACCAACTGTGACTGTAACGACCCTAAACTTTAAACAAGAAATCGACTGCTTCAATAAGCCTGCCTAGCACGAAAATCGAGATAAATTAAAATTTTAAATCAATATTATTAGAAATAATATTAATCCACAATCAAATGAAGTCATGTGTGACTTCTTGTGCGAGTTCGAGCCGTGTTAGACCTTAGATGAGGCATAGTACACCAGAGGAGTTGTGTATGTGCTCAATACCAGAACTTAGTTTTAGAAAATAGGAAAATATCTAGATATTCCATTGGTTTAGCTTATAAGAGAAGGAAGAAGAGAAATAGAAGCTATCAATGCTCTTCTTCTCCTTTAATTTATGTGAATCTATAGCTGAGAGATTTGGGTTTTTAGGTGGTTACTTGAGAAACCACAATTAGGAGAGACCTAGAGTTGAGATTGATTTGAGAGGGCGGAATCAACGTCATTACGTCGATTTGTCTTGTGAGAACGTGTGCTGTCGCTGTGTGTTGAAGCGGAGCCACAAATCTGCTATTCCTGGTCGTGACGGCAACAAACCCTCTGATTTGGAGTCTGAAATCCTCTTCGGATCGTGTTTGTCGAGAACCTGAAAGGGGCCTTAAGGAGGTGAGTTTTTAGGTTAAAATTGTATAAGTTAACACCCCATAAATGTGTAAAGGTATATATAGAAATGGTTGTTAAGGATCATTAATGGTAAAGGATCAAAGTAGGTTAAGAACAAGTGACCGCCATTAATGACACAAACTGTCATTATTGATAGATCAAGATAGTTAATTGATCGATCAAGCCTGGGATTGATTGATCAAGGTAGAAGATTGATCAATCAATTCGTATATTCAATTAATGGAAACAGTAGGGTGCTTTTCTGGAAGTTCAATGCCCGATGGGTATTGATCGATCAAATTGGTATTTGATCGATCAATCTGGGAATTGATCAATCAATATGAGAGGTTGATCGATCACAGTGAGGTGATCGATCAAAGATGATAATGATCAATCAATGACATTGATCGATCAATGAGGGAGATTGATCGATCAATTTGGAAATTGATCGATCAATTCATATATATGATTGCACAAACTGGAAGGCGGTTTTTTTTTGAAAATTTAAAATCTGACTCAATTGATCGATCAATGATGAAATTGATCGATTAAATTTAAGGATTGATCGATCAAACTAGAAAGTTGATCGATCAATTGTCTCCTGTTCTGAGAGAGTAATTTGAAGGATTGATCGATCAATTTGAGGAATTGATCGATCAAAGTTGTGGATTGATCGATCAAACAAGGATGTTGATCGATCAAATCCCCTCTGTCACCTGTGAGTTATTAGGGAGATTGATCGATCAATGAGGTCATTGATCGATCAAGGTAATGGATTGATCGATCAAGCAAGGACATTGATCGATCAATCACCCCTGTTTTCTGCTGTTTTAAGTTTTGTGAATAAAACACTACTGGACACTGTGTCAGTTGATATCCTGACATGTTTGACACTAAGTATACTATGTCTATGGTCTAGGATCAGACTGTGATGCTTTAAAAACCTTTGAATTTGCTTAGAAAGGTCTGATCTGAGATAGGGGAAATTCAACTTAAAATGTATCTAAATTTGACTGCATGATATCTTAACATTTGTATTCTGGCCCTGGTTTTTAAAAGCATGTCTGCATATACATCAAGCTCAGTCAAACTCTGATTTCTGTATTATGATACCTGCATATCTGATTTTTGTATTCTGATGCCTGTTTCTGATTTCTGCTATCTGCTATGATGTCTGATTCTTGAGGTCATATGTGTATATTTGATTTTAAGTATTGAATCCAGACGATCCCCACCGACTCGGCGGTATAATCGTGACCGGCAAAGCGGTATATCTATGCATCTGCTTGAAAATTCCTCCTGACATAAGTTACTCTTCTATTGTAGAGGCTTGTTGCACCTTCTGAAATTGTTCATTGAACAACAATTGGTTGGGGTTTCCTATTGGCACACATCTAACTACCACGTGCTATATGTTCACGGGAGTTACTTAAGTTAGAAATATGCATGATTTAAGTCACTAATTATAATACGCATAGCATCTGTTCTGACTACTCTGAAAGTTCATCCATCGGATATTCTGTATCTGTTCTATTCATTTTAAAATTCAGCATCTGTTATCTAAGAATCTCTATCTGCATTAATTGAATTGATCATTTGTTCTGCATAATGTTCTGCAAGTCATGTTTTACAAATTAGATGCAATTTAATTGAGATTCTTCTACTGAGCTTAGATGGTTAGCTCACCCTGTTTTCTATAATATCAATAGGTTCTGAGGCTAGGGCTCCTGGTTCGGAGAGCAACCCGGACTACCAGTCAGAGGCAGAGGCTAAGGCCGAGGACGAGGAGACTAATATCCAGGCGGACGAGTTTTATCCTTAGCCTGGGTATATTAGTCTTATATTTTTTTGGGTTTTTGTACTGTATTCTGGATTATGCGTGCGCCTGGTGGCCACCTTCTGTATATATTACTATAGATGTTTTTACTCGTATTATCATACATTCTATAGGAACCACTATCGGGAACCATTATTTTGGGTGATGGATGTCCATCACCAATGATTCTTTTTGGTTACTTTTTGAGAATGTATATTCCTTTGTTTTCATATATATGCATTATTTATTTCTTCTTTTTTTTTAAAAGCTATATATGATGACTTGATCTGCCACTACTAGACCATGTCTGCTCCGATTTCCGCTGTACGAGCAGACACTGTGATTTGTCTTGGGGATCATCCAGAGCATGATCCTGATGACACGCATTTTCGAGTACAGAAATCTGGGATGTCACAGTGATAGCCCGATTTTCCCCGATTCCATAAAACCTCCATAATAAAAAAATTTTCTTCCTTACATCATAAACTCAAGAAAAATCGGACCGTCGGGTCTCACATTTCACGATCCGAATACAGAATTTACTTGGTATGCCAGTAAAGATAGAGTCAAAATAAAAATATAACAATAATAAAGGTTCTTCTATACGTAAAGACTACATAAAACGGGCCCACAAGAAAACCACCGGTGATAGCCGACCATCACTTAAATAGTGGCTTCAAAAACATACCTACCGAATAAATCTTAATACAGAAATAAATCTCCAGACATACCAAGTCCATAATCCAAAAGACCTCAAAACTTTCATTAAACAACCCAAAACATACACATGTCCAAACCTTACCTAAGGTAAAATTCCCCAAACGGGAGATCCCAAGCCTTTCTACGCAACTGGATAATGATCAACACCTGTACCTGTGACGTATTGTCGAGGGATGAGCTACATTCTAGCTCAATAGGGAAATAACTGAACATGTAAAGCTATCTTACTCACACATATTTCATGACGTAAGCGAAGCACGATTTCATAAGCTGAAAACAGTTTAAAAGCATTTAAATTACCAAAAGCATGAACTAAATGCTCATATCGCATCTTGTCTTTTCACACTACACATCTTATTTTTTCACACACACGCATTTATCTTTTACTTAACTTATTCTTATATCACAAAAGACTTGTGTCACAAACTTAAATCAAATAACTTAAATAATCCCCGAGCAATAAAGCATCGAGCCCCGATGGAATACCTACCATTGTCGTCCAATCAGACAATTTTTTATTCTTTTTTTATACATGTAATACTACCCAGGTCCCTTCCTCATAGGCGACAGGGTACAAAGCTCACATACATCCCTGAGATGTCATCTTGGTGTATGATTGACGTCGTGCGGTCACGAATATTCTCTGAACCTCAAATCAATTGTGCAAAATATATATAATTTATTATTGTGTAATTGTGCTAATTATAATATTCAAAGTTTGTTCAAATCTCATTCACATAGTTTCACATTTGACTATACATCCCTTGGATGTCACATACTCATATGCATCACCTAGATGCTCACCTCTCATATACATCCCTGGGATGTCACATACTCATAAACTTACTGGTTTCTTACTTAGTGTACACCCACACACACACATAACTTGAATTCACATGCTTAAACTCAATTTTGAAAACTCGTATCACAACACATTTGATTTTACACACATATATCAATACACATATGCTATTGTAATCAAGAGTACATATCAAGAATTTTCCCTACCTCACGCACGGAGCTGTTCAAAGTGACACTACAGTCCTTATCAACGGCTTTCTGCCCTCAATCTATATCATAAACACACCATGATGCATCAAGGATTTACTCTACTCACTAAAAACCTAGACTTATTTAAGTGTTTCTCAAAAACGACGCAGTAATGAAAAAGTTCATGCTAATATAGAGTTTGATGCAACCTTCCCCCTAAATTTTGACCTTTAAATTATTGGATTCACGAAATGGTTAAATCAAAAAAGTTGTAGAGTTCGTTGTCCTCTTTTCAACGCCGTAAGAATTGCATCAATCGGAGTTCAGAGTAAAACGTTACGGCCAAAATACCGAAGCAGTATCGATAAACACAATCAAAATTGATTAATCGAAATTTCAAAATCAATTAATCCACCCCAAAATCGATTAATCGGTTTTCCAAAAAAACAAGCTTTTTCAGCCACTGGCAGTGCCCAGTCGATTCATCAATTCCAAATCAATTAATCGAACCCAAAAATCGATTAATCAAAATTTAATTCGATTAATTGGTTTCGTGCTGTAGTTCTCAAATTTGCTTTTTGTCAAAAATTGATTATTCGATTTTCAAATCGATTAATTGATTTTGACAGCAAAACATTCCTTTTCAGCTGTACATCTAGCTTTCAACCTTTTCTCCGTTTTTTCTTCTTTTATCTCTTTTAATCTAACATTTATATATTAAATCAAAGCTCAAACATCATACCCATCATCAATTAACAAAACCTTACTTCAAATTCGACGTATGAGTGATTCAAGGGCTTGGATCTAGAGCTAGGGTTCCTAGCCTTCAAATCCCCAAATCACACGCGATTCCACGGAGTTTAACGCATTGGACCAGCTTTCACGCACAAATCTTTTACATTTACTCCCAAGCATTTCCTCTTCTTTCTCTCTAACCTCTCTCTCTCTCCCTTCTTAAATTTCTAACCACCAACCAAAATTCAAAGAGAAACAACTTCCCTTTGCCTTTAACCTATTTAACCCAATTCACTCCTTTGGTGCAAAGCACATACACCCATAACAGGTGTATATGGCCTTATAACAAGATCCACACCACATACCTAGGTGCATTTTCACTTCAAACCTAATCTAACCTAAGTCATCACTTTGGCTTTCACTTGATCAAACAAATGATCAGACGGACACGCATCCTGAGGTACACTATTTAAAGTCGGACACACATCCCGAGGTACACTCTTTAAAGTCAAAATTATCAGGATGTTACAGGACCATTCCTTGTCCCTTGTTTGATTTCGATATTTTGTTTCCTTTAGAGATTGAACTCGATGACAACATTCTATTTATTGAAAAGTGGAGACTATCTTTCCTAACTTACACAAGGTGATTCAAATGAAATGCAATGCCTCTGTGAAGGTATTGAAGTCAAGTAAAGAGGACAAATATGTCTCTCAACATCACCAACGACAACCAGAACATGGTATTGAGTGGCAAACCACATTTTCATATACCGGACAACAATAAAATGGATTCACCAAAAGGAAGAATTGCTACCTGCTTGAAGTTACTCACTTTCTAATCATTTCTAGTTTGAAGGGAGACTTACTACATCTGTTCTCAACCATTATCCTTGACGGAAAATCTCCCATGCAGTTACTGTGTCCTTTGTTAACATTGTTTCCTACCACTCATGTGTTTAGGAGTACTTGTTCATATTCAAGGTCCTCGTCAGGATAAATTGGGTCCTAAAAATTTGAATGTCCTCACTGATTATCCTTCCTCTCAAAAGGATATAAATGCTATGATCATTCTACAGGGAGGCAGTTTGTTTCTACATATGTCACCACGTTTTAGACCATTCATTTCTTTCAATCCGCTAGTCGATAGTGCTCTCTTAAGGGGTAGAGTAAGGCCAATCGTCATGAAGAAAGAACTACTCATAGAGAATCGGTCATTTTCAATCCGCTAGTCCATAGTCCCTTGATTCCCTTGATAAGTTGACCACAAAAAATAGAGGAACACAAGTCTCGGAAAAAACTACTCAAGTTTTACACTCAAATAAATGTGTACCCATTGATTCTCCTTAAGCCATAGATCAACCAAGTGTGACCCTCTGGAGTAAAAATAAGGTACTGATTCCCTTTATTTACATACGTCCAACCTCGATTTGCCCCTTGTATTGCATAAACGGTCCAGATCTTGCACCTCTCATCCTATTAGTCAATTCGTGTCATATGACACATTGTCTCACTCAGTGTTTCTTCAGTGCTTCTATGTCTTATATTAAAATTTCTTTCAATGCTACTAGAAACTCTTAAACCAAACAAAATGTAGGACCATATGGTCCATATAGTATCACCGGAGGAAAAGAAGGTTGTTGGTTGCAAGTGGGTGTAGGCTGTGAAACACAAGCTTTATAAATCAATTGATAGAGAGGAGACTTATTGCGATATTTACACAAATTTATGGAGTTGATTTTAAATAGATTTTCTTTGTTTGCCAAGTAAAATTGAATTCCGTGATTTTGTCTTCTTGCTCACAAGAAATGGAATCTTCTAGATGTTAAACATGGTTTCTCCATAGGGATCTTCAAGAAGTTTATATGGCACCGACCATTTTTCCCTTAAGGAGAGTAGTTGTGTTTGCAGGCTAAATATGGAAATATACAGACTAAAGCAATCTTTGAGAACTTGGTTTAAAATTTTTAACAAAGTTGTTACTAGGGTTTGGTACTAAAGGAGCTTCTTTAATCACAATTTTTTTAAACAACAGAAAGCTAGCATCATGATACTGATACTAGTCGATGACATTGTTGCTATTGATAATGATGATGGCGAAGAGATTATAGCATTGGTGAAGTACTTGAGTCTGGTGTTTGATATAAAAGACCTACAATTACTCAGGTACTTGGAATAAAAGTGGCTACAACCGAGAGAAGGATAGCTAATTTCCCAAAGGAAGTATATTATTGATCTACACAAACAACCAAGCTTGTTGGGGCCTAGACTCGTCGATTCTCCCATGAAATAGAATCATTACATGAACATTGAGGACGGTGAAGGCATTCAAAGATGATGAACTCTGTTCAAGACTTACTGGCAAACTTATATATCTCACCATCTCTCATCTAGATATTTCAGATGTCGTGAGAGTGGTTAAACAATATACGCACTCGCCATGGAGATTCTCAAGAATTTAAAGTCTAGCCCAGGCGAAGGTTTTCTATTAAGTGACCATGGATGCTTTGATTGAGTTGGATCTCTCAATGATGAAAGATCCACTACAAGGTATTGTGCTTTTGTTGGCAGAAATTTTGTTACTTGGAAAAGCAAGAAGTGCAATGTGGTGGGGGGTCAATAGTGGAAGCCATGGCTCGTGGTGCGTGAAGGCTATGGAGAAAATTCATTCTTGCGATTTAAAACTTCCTATAAAATTGTATGGACATGGGGATCCATGCCTCCTCACAATGCAACGAAAGGTCCATTAAGGGATTCTTGAAATCATGAGCACCTGGTTTTGCAAGATGGAGGAGTTCAAAGACTTGTCGATATGATGCCCTTCTATCTGTCAAAGACGTCTTTGGCGCCACGACCATCTCCTCTTGAACCGTAAATCTTTTACGACCATTAAAATGCATGGGCGTCATTTTGGATCTGAGAGAATAGCTTGGGGTAATGTATAGTCGGTAAGACACTAAGCTCTGCTACTCAATGGTACCTTTCGGGGCAAAGATGACCGCTTCACACTTTTTCCCTCCTTTTCTAGTGAGTGCTACATTCAGAATGGAACGCAACTTGTAAGAGCAGATTATTTATTTGATGGCTTCAACCACGATAAAGACAAGTGGAAGGTATTTCGACATTGCCTTATTTATTCCTACTTTATACCATCTCCCCAAAATCTTTGTGAATTCGGATGAACTCGGATTGGTTTCTATTTCTCGACTTTTACAGGCTATGGTGGAGTGAGTTTTCGTAGGTGAAGAGATTATCCTAACCTAACAACGTCGAGCCAAATGTGCACAAGGGAGGACATGGAAATCCGTGCGAATTGAATCGCCACCCTATTAACGTTGGTCAAAAAGTCCACGAGCCCTTGGATGCGCCAGATCCCGCATGATCTCCACCAAGTACACTCATCTGGCCTCCACTTCATGGATGTCGGCGCTTCGAATTTGGATTTATCGGACAGAGGTTTGCCCAACAATTCAGTGGCCATTCGTTCAAAGTCGGTGAGGTACGGTGGTGGTGCCAAAAGTGCGGTTTCCTCTGGCATCTCAAGTGGGAAACCAGTGACCCCTGCTATATTTTCGCGGGTTATGTTGATGGTAATCCCATCAATTTTTGTACACAGCACGGGCATCCCACTTTGGGCTGTGTTCCACATATTTTTGTAGAACAACTGGACGAGTCCTGGGTAGACTTCAACTTGTTTTGGGGACAAAAATTAACAAGCTCTGCCTCTTCAAAGTGGCCTTCTTTTTGGGTGGGGCTGCTGCGTTAGGAATGGAGGGGGAAGTGCTAGCAGCAGCCCATGTGTTATGTGTGTGAGAGGGTATAGTATCAGCGTCAGGCTCTTCCCTCACTCTTTTAGCTCTTTCAGCCGCATCTCTACCTTTTGTATTGGCCATAAGGATATCTCAATTGCAAACATGGGTCAAAAAATGGAAAATGGTACCTATCTTCCTGCTCCAAAACCGGTACCTATGGTTCGGACGATACATTGGTATGTATAAATCGTATACATTATTTAGGAGTCACTCAGACGACTTGAATGTACCGCGGTGACCCCTTAGTCGAATTTTGACCCATGGCGCAAAGTTTTACACAAGCCACAGAAATGACTGAAATGAATCCAAATCAACAAAAGCACGCATGGTCTATTATCTTGGAAAGAGAAAATTGAAACCTAACTAATGCATGCCACAAACAAACAAATCAAACCAAGTAACCTACACATCAAAGCACATTACAAACTCTAGGATTTATCCTCCACTCCACAACTCGTCTGCCAATATACACTCTGCACTTCCAATAGGTTTTAAAATGCATATGAAGTAGAAAACCAAACTAAGGTCATTAGTTTTGAGAGATTTACCTTAGCACTTAGCGTAACCCCAAAAACAATTGAAACCTTACTGCACTTCCAATAGGTGATGGGGAATGACCGAATTACAATAGACAACTGGTTTTATATGTGGGCAAAAGAGGAATTTCACCTTTTTGCAAATATCAGATTTCATAGATTTTGAGGGTCTTGAGAGCCGTGTAATCAATGATGATGATGACGCTGGAAATGGGAGAATCTTGACTCACGCTTTGCTATAAAATAGTGAAAATCAAGAAAGTCAAGATTCTCCGATTTCCAAGGCAATGGATCTTGGTAGGATTTGACCATTCCCCATCTTCAGAAAGCAAAAAATCCAAGTCGTACCTAACAAAGGTCAGCTAAGAAAGAGAAGACAGTTTAAAATATAACTTCACTTGGAGGCAGGGACGTAGCCACAATCATTCCATGCATTTACTAGAATTTCAACTTACATCTTTAACTGTTTAACCAAATCAAACACCCTTCAATCTTAACATGAGAAGTAGAACCGAATGCAATTCCAAATCTCTCTCTCTCATAAAGAACGTATAAAACCATCAAAGAATCCATTACTTCTTATCCCTCTGGTAACGAGGATGCCCCTCGGCTTTGTGGATATCTTTACATGCGATGCTCTCAAAATAGTTCCCACATGAGCACTCGTATTCTTATGGCAATCGAATGTATGCTCCTTCATAGCTTTCGCAGAATGAAACTGTTTGATACAATGAGCGCAACGGTAGATTGGCCGCTCCTCGATCAAATTTTCTTGCACCTCGATCAAATTTTCTTCGTTATCCATTAGAAATACCCACTTTTCTTCTCTCTTATGGCAATCGAATGTATGCTTCTTCATAGCTTTCGCAGAATGAAACTGTCAGATACAATGAGCGCAATGGTAGATTGGCCGCTCCTCGATCAAATTTTCTTGCACCTCAATCAAATTTTCTTGGTTTCAGTTTGTTTTCAGTTTGTTTAAGACGAATGACGACTTAGTTTGTTTAAGACGAATGACGACTTGAAGTTTTTATATCCGTGGAATGGACCGGGTATACGGCATATCGGGCCGGGTGCTCGTCCCGTGCATGTGTATCCGACGGTATGTCCCTAAAATCCCCAAAAAACTGCCCCTAGAATCATGTTTGAGCGTGATGTGTGCCATAGGATTTAAGGGGCCTTTTTTGGGAATCTGTGACATGTGTAATACAAAATTTGCCGTATGATAGGTGTTAAATGATCTCCAGATCCATTTTATGGAAGATCTAGGTGAAACATGATCTCCACCATTTAATATGAAGCAATCAATGGTTTTATAGGGGTTTTACGTGCGGCTTTTAGAGATTACATGGGCCCTAAAAGAGGTACCCATTGCAAGATTACACACTAGGGGTGTATTCGGTTCGGTTTGGTCGATTTTGGACCAAAATCACAAATCAAACCAACCCGATTCGTTTCTAGATTTTCAAACCAAACCAAACCGTCTAACTCTTAAACCAAACCAACCCGATTCGATTCGATTCGGTTTGGTTTTGGTTTTCTTTCCTATAAGTTCTACTTGCGCATCAAAATTTTCTCAACTTCTCAACTGGTTTTCCTATAAATTCTACTTTACCACTTTAGGATTTAGGAATAGGCTAAAAACAAGGGTAGGATTTTATATAAAACAAGCATTTGTCCAAATCGGACCAAACCCGGCGGTTCAGTCCAGTTCAGTTGGTTTGGTCGGTTCAGTCCAAAAAATGCATAGCCCTATTACACACTAAAGAAATTAAAAGGAATACCTCTGTTCGCACCCATGAAATTAAAAGGAATACCTTTGTTCGCACTCATGCGTTCTCTGAAAGCACCCACGTCCCAGATCCCTTAAAAACCATTGATTGTGTCGGATAAGATGATGGAGGTCGTTTTGAACCCCTATATTCCACATCGTAGATTTGAAATAATGGAGCACCTATTAGATGGTCAGTGTTTGATTCAATGTGTCATAGATCTCAAAACAATGGCCTTTAAATCATATGCCACACATCATGCTTAAAAGTGAAGAACTTTTTGGGGGATCTGTTAGACATAAAATAAAAACTGCTCATTCGATAGGGGCGACATGATATCGAGATCTCTTGTGTGAAATATCACGGTCAAACACAACCTCCAATATCTGATAAGTCACAATCAACGATTTTCAATGCGTTTGGGAGGTGGGCACTTTCAAAGAATGCATGGCATGAGACATCTAACCTGACTTTCTTGCTTAGCTCGCCTCGGGTCAACTCGACCCAACCCACTATTTTATGTATAAGAACATGGAAAACAGGTGGATTTTTATTTGGCCAGGTCGGGTTTTCCAGATGGATTGGGTCGGTCGAAAGGCCATCTGGTCGGGTCGGCTGCACCGTCGGATCGGGTCGAGCCGCATACGTGATTTTTCCCCATTAGGTGACCTTGCTCAACTGCTCGGTGACCCCGACCCAACCCACTATTTTATGTATAAGAACATGGAAAACATGTGGATTTTTATTTGGTCAGGTCGGGTTGGGCATATGTGCATCATTGAGCAAGACACGTTATTAGAAATTTATCTCCATCTAAAGCTAGGAAAATTATTACAGTCATTTGGTTCTTTATCTTCATGGAAAATTTAAATAGAGTACAGATTTGTTGAAGACAAAGTCGTGCAGGCACCTAACATGGCACGATGTGGTTGGCTACACCAACTTGCATTAATTGAGCCCCTCCGCAGTTGCAACCAATTGTGTCACACCATATTAGCCGCCTACACTTTGTATGTATAAAATCTGTCCTTTATATAACATTGTCCTTTTGTATTGGAAAATTCTTTTTATTGACTACTACCTTTTATTTGTCTATGCATTATTTTTCATTTATAGTATTAGTAACATTCATAGTTCATTCCCTTTTTTTTTTCATTCATACTCACTCTCAGTTTCGAGATATAGACCCATAACTCAAGCTTCTATTGGCATCATGTTTTATGGATTACCTTTAAAAGTTAATCCCATGACTTTTATTCATTGAATCACGAGTTTGTTACTTACTATTGGCGATGTTGGACTAATCTTCTATTTCTCTTTTAACTCTATTTTTTTTTTTTTGAAAATTATTTGTATTCAATATAAAAGTTATACATATGTCCCGGAAAGACCGATAAAACATATGTACGCACCGCTGGTATTGCTATCTGGAAAACTGCGAAACAGAGAAAACAAAGATAGTTACCAGGGCAGATGTAGGAAACCCGAATTCAAGGGAAAAACCTACATCAAAAGGAAACTGGAGAGTCCGGGAAAAACTTCAAAGAGTACAAAAAATAGAACACTCCAAATACATCCCGAATGCGATGAGATCCCATCCCAAAACCCGATTACAAGACTCTAAGAGCATCAGAGAGGTGCCCTGCTTCAAAGCTGTAGAGGCTGGTTGAGGAGATCTCGATGTATCCAGTAGCTCTCGCCCAATTGCAAGTAGTGACTATGCAGTCTCTGAACAATTTGTCTTCAGAAAATTGAAACCCTTTGCATCTGATATCATTTTTAGTGAGCCAAGTATTCTAAATGATGGAGATGTGAAGATGTTTCCATATCCATTGTTTGAGTCTCGAAGATATCGTTGTATCCCAACACAGAAAGAAACCATACACTTCTTGATTGATACAGGAGGAAACTCTATAAGCTTGGAAGCATCTATTCCAGATAGGCCTGACATTGGGACAATGTAAGTAGAGGTGATTAGAGTCCACTTCAGCAGAATCACAAAGGTAGCACATATGATTGATGGCCATGCCTCTTTGTTAAGATTGAAAATAGTGTCGATTTTGTTCCACAAGACCGTCGAGGAAGAAGATAATTTTGAGGGATTTTGAGATCCCAAATGAACTTCCATTCAACCGGTGAAAAATGGGATTTAGAGCCTTGAAACGATTTGATGGTGAAAATATTTTTGCTATTGTGTAACCATATGCGCTCATCTGCTTGGGAAGATGTAAAATTTCTCTTGTCCACGATGTTGGAGAGGGTGTCGTACTCCAAAATCCCATCATCAGTTAGTCCTCCCCTGAATTGGACTACCCAACTGCCATATGATTTAAATATATCAACAATGGTAACCGACTGAGTATTGGATATGGTAAATAAATTTGGTAGTTTGTGAGATAAAGGATGGTCAAGCTTGTTCTATTTATCATTCCACAGGTGAATATAGTTTCCCTTGCCGATACAAAAAGTGATGAGTTTGTTGAAATCCTCTCTCGTAGAGAGGATGCCGTTCCACCACTAGGAAGAATTATAGTAATTACCTCTCTTAACATTCCAGCCATTGCCACATATGCGATACTTCTAAATGACAATGTCGTTCCACCAACTTTGAGTATTATCCCCGAGCCTCCACCACCACTTCATGAGTAGAGCTTTGTTCATTTGATCTATGGGTCTTATACCCAATCCACCAGCCCATTTAGGTTTTATGACGGTGCTCCAATTTAAGAGGTGAATTTTCCTGTCATTCCCGAGGTTATCCCATAAGAAGTTTCACTCCAATCTTTCAATTTCCTGACAAACATTGGAAGGGCATTTATACTGAGATAGAAAGTAGGTTGGGAGGGCACTAAGCACAGTTTGGGTTAAGATTAATCTTCCCCCTTTGAATAGTAGCTTATTCTTCCATCCGCTTAATTTGCTTCTGATTTTGGAGATTATCGATCCCAATCCAAAGCTTTGAGTTTTCCAATCCCAATTGGTATACCAAGGTACTTGAGTGGGAACTTGGCGACGATTAGATTAGCACGTTGAGCCCAAATTGATAGAGAGGAAGCATCCATATTTATACCACGATGCAAGATTTGTCATAGTTAACATTGCCCGTAGATGTCTTCATAGACTTTGAGAAACTTGGTAACTTGAAGGATTTGATGAGGATTCCTTCACACATGATAAGCGAGTCATTGGCATATTGAAAAGATTAACATTGAGTGGATTAGAAAACCTACTATCGAACCCTCTCTTTCGGATGTTGGAAGGGGCAAGACCTTCACGACAATATTGAAGATATGGAGACAAAGGGCATCCTCGCTTAAGCCTCTAGAGGCATTGAAGAAACCACAGGCTTTTCCGTTAATAATGATGGAAAAGTGGGCACTGACTAAGCATCCGTGGATCCAAGATTGCCACCTGTCACCAAAAGTCATCTTCTTCAACATCCATAGGAGATAATCTCAGCTGACTCTATGTAAGCTTTTTTCATGTCGATTTTTAAGAGAACCCCCTAATGTTTGGACAAATGTTTTGAGTGGATACATTCTTCAGCTATAACTGCCAAATCTAGATTTTGTTTTCCTTCAATGAAAGCCCCTTGCGATTTGGAAATAACAGACCTGTAGACACCAAAATTTGGCCCAAGGCCCGATCGAGACACATTTCAAGGGAGGCGCGTCTCTGAGCATTTGATGCATGTATGGAACCTTTATGAATCACCCCCGAACCCTTAGGAACCTTCTTAGACCCTTAGAAACCAATCTCGACCCTTAGAACCCATTCCAGACCTAAACCTAGTTTTCCCAAGCTATGAATGAAGAGTGGTGTACCGGGACTAACTGTGACTTTCTACTACAATAGAATCTCATACCATTGAAAAGTAAAAGTTCTCAGCTTTCCAACGAGCCAAGAATCACCCCAATCGGAGCTGTACACAAGAAGATATCACATTCCGTAGAATAGGGGCAAAATGGTAAATACATTGTAGAACGCCCTAGGGAAGTGGCACAACTAATAGTTGTGCCAGCTATAGGTGGATCCCCCCGCAGGCAGTCGACTTCCCAAGGCCACTATACCAGCACTGTATTATTGTACATATGCTTGGCGTAATTAATAGTTGCGCTCGACATATGAACAGTGACCCTAGGTTTTTACCTCAAATTTTGTGATTGGGGTTTGACTTGTTGACTACCTTGACCTTTGGGGTGTGTTTTGCTAGTTCTGTTACACCCATTTATTACCTCTGTGTAATTCCTTAAGTGGTTTAAAGCCTCACCCTATCATCCACCATTGGAGCACCTTTTCATATTTTTTAAGGCTCCAAAAACCCTAAGAAACCTTAGATGGCCCATTACCTAATTGCTAATCCTAATTAGCCTCTAAGCACCCTCCTAACCTCTCTTTTTCCTATAAATAGAGAGGCACCCCCCTTGCAAATGGCTTGAAAAAATTTGCAATTAAGAGATTAAAGAATCCCTTCTCTCTCTCTCTCCTCTAGTGCACCATTCCCATACAAATCCTAGACTTTAAAAAACCCTTTAGACCTTAGCATTTCACCCAAAAGCTTTAGGTTAGAGGTGTGTTATACCCCCTAGCCTTCCCTCTCTACCACTTAGCCATCAAGCCTTAGGAGTTAGAATCTCATTCTATACCATATTAACCTTTAAAAGCTCATCGAAACAAGCCAACGCAAGGCTCCACAGTGGTGCAACAAGGGCCTGAGAGCTCCGGGTCTCCCCTCTATTCCTCTACCTTCTCAGTTATTCCTCCGTCCTCCCATTTGTGCCGTTACACTGCCAAATTTTTGGTAGGAACAGAGGGGCACAAATAGGATTTTAAGACCCATTTGGACAAGAGGAAGTCATTTTCTTTTTTTTTTTATATTATTTTTATTTTAGCCATTAGTAGAGACCGCATTAAGCGGGTTGATTTGGTGCCTAACACTTTAGCAATCGATAACTGAAGCCCCTACTCAAGAGCCTTTGGCGTAGACCGGATTCAGAGTCATATTTGTGGCACTTTGGTGCTTATAAAAATGACCTAGGTTTCTCGGGACACCAAAAGCTTCGGGTGGTGACTCTATTTTTGTTAGCAAGCGCATGTTATGCAGAGATCGTAAAAAATTCCACGGTTGCACAGATGACGACTTTGTTGGGGAGTAGCTAGTAAAGCTTCCCCTTGAACTTGGCCTCTTTTATTTTTGATTTTACTAATCTTTTATTTTTATTTTTATTTCATTTTTACTATTTTTTTACTCATCCCTTCGATTACGTCATTTTACTTACCCTTACTTTTATGTCATTTATGAGCCTTAGCCGATCGGCGGGCCTACTTGTGCATAGTCTTTAATTTTCTTTACATTTTCATCATTTTAAGTGCCTTAGCCAATTGGCGGGCTTACTTGCACTTTGCATTTAAATTTCTTTGCTTTTATGTCATTTAAAGTGCCTTAGCCATTTGACGGGCCTACGTGCGCACTTACGTTTTCGTAATCATATTACAAATAGTGAATGCCGACCCATAGAGGCGGCACGGGATCATCACCCCAGGTCTTTTAACTTAAGAAAATTTTCTTAAAAGTGAAAAATAAAATTGAACCAACAAAGGAAATTTAAATTGATTTTTGTCGAGTCTTAGTACAGCGGCAGCCCCTACTAGTGATGATCCAGAAAAGTCCCAGCCCACCTAGTACCTAAGAAAAGTGCTTGCACTTGAGGTATATTGGGTGGGTAACCTTCTCATTCCAAGCATAAAACTCAGGAAAAAAGAGAGCGATAGTGAACCCAATTTGGCCTTAAACCCTTAGGTTCGGTGAGAAAGAGAGCGGATCATATAAGCAGTCAGTCCCTGGAAGCCCAGCTTCCACTAAAAGCCAGTTTGGTGACCCATTTTCGATCTCGAGGTTACTCTTGTCATATAAACTGGAGAATCATTTTGCTCTGGCACAAGTATTAGTTGCGCCAATGCAAAATATCCACAAAGTACACTAGTGCAACTATTAGCTGCGCTAGCTTTAATCTGGGACTTTTTGCTCTGGCGCCACTATTAGTTGCACTAGTTTGGTTCAGAGCAGCACCAATTCGGATCTGAGGCTTATTTTACATCCCGGACTCTCCGATCAGTGTGTTTTGTGCCTTTGTTTAGGCCCCATAATTTCCGACACCCAATATGCTCTCGCCGGTCAAAAGGTGACTTTTTTTTTATTCGTTTTGGGGGTCAGGTTGTTTATATTGGTTTCTGTGCCTTCAATAGATTGAGGGGTTTCCCTTTGATTCTTCCGAAATGCTTCGGAACCTTTGTCGTGGGACCTATTTAGGGTATGAGAGCCACCCGAGAAGGGAATTCAAAAAGGCCCCGGAACCCTCATTTCTTTTTCACTTGTAAATTTAAAAAAAAAAATAATAAATAAATAAATAAAATAGAGTTGTGATTGGTGCCGACACAACGACATCATTGTACCCTCCGTCATTCCTTAGAGGAAGAAGGAGGAAGCTTTACGGGCCCCATCCGAGGCACCCATACCCAACCCGATACCAAAATATGTCGTGGGCCATGGACCCAGCTTATGCCGATCTCGACACATCCCCAACTCATTCTCCAACCCATTCCCATACCGAAGAAGCCTTTAATTCCACCCCCCTCACCCATTCAACCCTCACCATAACCGGCCCGTTCGGTGGCCCTATTTGCCCTTTCACCACTTCCCAAATTACCCAAAATCTAAATTCCCTGTCATTTTACCAAGCCATGCCCTCATCCATGGCCATCTCCAACCCATCTCACCTTCCTTCCGCACCCATTCAAAACCCATCCACTACCCTAACCAACATGCCCTATTTCTCATCCGCCCAATCCGATCCACCAACATCCATCCATACTACATCCAATCCCTCACACATCCCTCCATTTATCCAAGCCATGCCCATCTTTCCCGAAGCTATGGCCAATTTTCCTCTCTCATTCTCCACTTCCATGCCCCATACATCTCCCCCATACATACCTAATCCATCCACCAATGGCCTACCTCATTTCTCCAATCCACCCTATATCCCACCCCTCACCCGGGCCATGCCTAATTTTACCGGGGCCATGTCAAATTTTCTCTCTTCCCACACTCCATCCATACCCCTCCAACCATCAAATAGCCCATTTCCATCCGATCCCCCTTCCATGACCATGATGGAGGAGATGTTTCAAACTTATAATAGGTGGAAGGCCTCCCAACATATCCCCTCTCATCCACACCACACATCCATGGATCCATCCCATACCTTATCAAGCCTCGATGCCTCACTCACCCATGACCCCATCAACCCCTCATAATCCACACCACCCAAACCCCCATTTCTCACATGTCTCAAGGCACAATGGCCCAAAACCCCATGCCCTAAGGCCCAATGGCCCAAACCCCCATTACCCATATTCCCCAAGGCCCCATGGCCTAAAACCCCATGACCCATACCCACCAAGGGCCCATGGCCCAGACCCATCAAGGCCCAATGGGCCATACCCACCAAGGGCCCATGGCCTAGACCCCCCAAGGGCCTATGGGATAGACCCACCAAGGGCCCATGCCCCAAACCCACCAAGGTCCAATGGGCCAAACCCACCAAGGGTCTATGGGCCAAACCCACCAAGGCCCAATGGGTCAGACCCATCAAGGGCCCATGGCCCAGACACATCAAGGCCCAATGGGCTAGACCCATCAAGGGCCCATGGCCCAAACCCATCAAGGGCCTATGGCGCAAACACATCAATGGCCCATGACCCAAACCTATCATGAGCGAGGCTTTGTGGCCCAACCCTCCCAAGGCTTCATGGCCCAAACCCAAGCCCAGCAAAACCTTGGAGCCTCACACTCATACCCTTCATAATTCTTCCAAAGTTTCACCCATTCACAACCCTCATACCCAGCTCAAACCTATGCCTTACATCAACCCCAATTTTGCCCATATCCCTACATCCCAAAGTCAACTTCAAACCTTCCCCCATGCTCAATGACCTCATCAGGCCCCACCCCAAAATCTAACTTCCACTCATCCCATCATCCAACAAACTTTCTCTTATCCCCAATGGACTCACCCAACCCCCACTCTTGCCATTCCCATCCAGTCCATGCAGTACTAGTAAGAGAATCCCGCCCTCACTGCACCTTACATAGACCAGCAGTATGAAGAGGACGAGATCAGAAACAGTGGTGCCTATGCTGGGGCTTTGACCAGCCTAAACCCTCCTCCTATAACCTCCCACCCCCTGGTAGCTCAGAGGTAAGTCCAACCGACTACCGAGAAAGCGGCTCCCATGTCTAAAGAATCAAAGCAACTGAAAGAATAGTTGGACAAAATACAGAAGCAGTTGTTGAAAATGGGTGGTACTGAAATCCACATCACGGACTTCACAGATTTATGTCTGTTTGCTGAGGTCCCCCTACCTCCCAAATTTAAAATGTTGGCTTTTGACAAGTACAGTGGCATCGACAATCCTATTGCACACCTCAAGTCCTACTGTGGGGACATGTGCCAATATGGAGGGGACGAAAGACTACTGATAAAAGTCTTTCAGAAGAGTTTGACCGGTCCGGCATTAAGATGGTTCACATCTTTGGAACCATCTATGATGAAAACGTGGAAGGACTTAACGCACTTATTCCAGAAACAATGTCTACAACATAGACATTGAACCACATAAGTCAGACTTGGCCCGTCTGAGACGGAACCCGAATGAGACCTTCAACGACTATTTGGGGCGATGGAGAGCACTAGCAGCTCAGGTCAAAAATAGGATACCTGACGATGAACAGGTCAAAATGATCTCCAAGAATACTCTACCAGCGATCTCAAACTTTTTAGTGTACCAACAACAGTCCAGCTTTGCTGATCTGGTGAGGAACGCCAATCGCTGTGAAGATGCCATCAGGGAGGGTCGCCTGAACGAAAATGTACCAAGTGGAGTCAGTGAGGTTAGAAGGTTTTCGAAATAAAGGAATGAGAATAGAACAGGGGCCGAAGTCCAGAGTGTTGCCAACACCAGGCCCAATAATAATATAATCTCGTTCCAATTCCAAGCAGCCTAACTAGCACCAAATGAGGCGAAGCGGATGTAGAGAGAAAGGAATGGGCAAGGAATGTAGATGACTCTGAGTAGAGGAGAGCTCGTTTTACGTCCTTAGGGCAATCACTAAGTGTACTTTTGCCCTTATTAATAGAACATGGATTAGTTACTATTCATCAGCCGCAACCTCCACCTCACCCAATCTTGAAGAATTATGACTCTAATACTCACTGTAATTTTTATCAGGGTTTGGGAGTCACTCGACTGATCGCTGATTCCCATTGAAGCATGCAATCCAAGATTTGATTGATGCCGAGAAAATTATCTCGCCTGCACCTTCTCAAGTGAACTAGCATGCAAATATCCATTAGGTGCCATTACCCCCACATCCTATCGAAGGAGCAGGTCCCAGAGTCACCATCGGGATGATAGAATGCCAGGAAGAGTTTAAATTTGATCCGTCGGATTACATCAGTGATCGAGAGAGCTATGTGGCACCATTGCCAAGAAATTATGAAGAAAGAAATATTGGGGTGATTGAACCCCTGAATTTATCGAATTATTTTTCCAGCCCAGCACCACGAGTTGAACCCTTAGATCTTAGGGTTTATTTTCCATTACCCACTCCTACCAATTATGTGCATATAAATGCATATCAACCATATACCACCACCCCCGTCAATTAATTGAAAGAACATCATACCCCCAACCCCCTGCCAGCACCCATCAGCTACCAATGGCGTCACCACTAATAAGCTTCAACACTCCCATCTGGCCCAATTTTGCCACCCAACTTGCTATCACCGATGTAAGCCAAGTGCCACCCACACCTCCAGAGCCCGCAGTGCAAGTGCCTCTGATACCAGCGGCTATATCATTTTAAATCTCGGGTCCAACCTATGATCCTCATTAGGTCCCGCTGAGTTATGAGTAAACGGATATCAACTCTGGCAGCCATAGAGAAGGAGTAGTGGACTTCGTTACCCGATTCGGGAATATTTCGAAGCAACCGAAAGCATTAGCAGCAGCACAATCCCAACCAGAGGGAAAGAAAGATAGCGCCGTGAATCCCTTTGAGAAAATGAGTCGAGAACATATACTGAAGACTCAGCTGAGAAGAATGCCTGCCCATATTACTGTATGGGATTTGTTGATGACGTCCCCACTCAATTTTCAAGCTTTTTAATGGGGGCGTTAACGAATGCTCATGTATCACTTCAGGTTAGCCCAGATGAAGTCGGGTAGATAATTGGTCAAGTAATGTCTCCAAATGCCATTTCATTTTTAGATGCCGATTTACCTGAGGAAGGAGGTAGTCAGTCGAAATCCCTAAATATAACTGTTGAGTCTGGGAATATGATTATCCCCTTGGTTCTAATCGATAATGGGTCTGCATTGAATATATACCCACTGATAACCGCTACAAAGATCGGGGTAGACACATGCATGTTGAGACCCACGAAAACTAGTGCCCGAGGTTTTGACAATACCAGAAGAGAGATAATGAGAGAAGTTGACCTTGAGCTGTTGATTGGGCCAATGACCTTCTCCATATTGTTTTAGGTAATGGACATTAAATCCCCATTTAATCTATTATTGGGGCGTCCATGGCTACATGAAGTTGGAGCGATTCCCTCCACACTGCACCAAAAGCTCAGGTTTGCATCCGGGCATAAGATTATCACCATCATTGGTGAAGGGCACAGTGAAAAAGAAAAGGCCACCAACAGCATTGAAAAGTCCAATATGCTAGATGTGTCGCACACCCCTGAGGATGTCGACCTCCACAGTTTCGAGTACGAAGTGTCGACAATACTCCCGGAGCCCATCGAGGGCATCATTCCAAGAACCAGAGGGGGAATGGTAGCAGCAATGGCCATGCTCCAAAAGTGAGGCTATCAGAAAGGAAAGGGACTTGGGCCCAGGCTACAAGGCACGAAAGAACCGTCACAGCTAAGGGGGGCCAGAAAGTCAGATTCGGGCTAAGTTACAAGCCCATGAAAGAAGAAGTAAGAGAGGCTAAGGAGAAAGCTCGTGCCATGACAACTGTAAAAGCTAGGGGGATCCACATAGAAGAGAAGCCCCGTCCCAGGCCTCACATTAGAAATTCATTCGTGAGTGCCGGGGTTGTGAAGATTGACCGGAACGGGGTAACACAGTTGACCCCACATAAACCGAGAGCACCGGTTTACCCCACCAATCCCTACATTACCCTTCTCAGCCTAGAGATACACTTGGCTGCGTTATCCCTCTTTGAGGAATGACGGTTTGTACCTGAACAAACCCCCCTTGTGGTGAATCACCACAAAACTATGTTAATGTTTGAGGATATCATCTCAGACGAAATGGGGATCAACATGATGGAGGCTGACTCCGAAGAGTCGCATCAGTCAGCACCCTCCATCCAAACAGGTAAAGGAGCGGCCTCTCAGGTATGCAACTGGGCATCTTTACACCAAACCCTGAAAGCAGGGAGTGGCCTAACATTTGGCACCCGTTTCTAAAAAAAAAATAATCTATAAAAAGTGAGATAAGCCCGTGGCAGGCAATACCTTGTATATACACAGACTAGTACTGCCAAGGGTCCATCTCCGAAGAAAATAGAAATTCTAAAAATATTGAAAAATACAAAGTTTAAAAATCAGCGTTCGATAAGGAAGAACTCACCCGTTGAATGGAACGACGATTGTCAAGCAGCATTCGATAAAATCAAAGGCTACCTCCTTAACCCACCTGTTTTGGTACCACCTGAGCTGGGGAGGCCACTCTTGATGTATCTCTCCACAATGGAAGTTTCGATGGGATGTGTCTTAGGGCAACATGACGAGACGGGAAGAAGAGAGAAGGCCATCTACTATCTGAGCAAGAAGTTTACTGATTACGAGACGCGCTATTCTCATATGGAGAAAGCATGCCTGGCTCTTGTATGGGCTACTCAGAGGCTCTGCCATTACTTGCTATCCCAAACCATTCTACTCCTGGTCCGAATAGACCCGTTGAAATACCTGTTCAAGAAGCCAGCTCTCACTGGGCGAATTACACGTTGGCAGCTTTTATTGTCTGAGTTCGACATTACGTACGTCACTCAGAAGTCGATTAAGGGATAGGCACTCGCCGATCATCTTGCCGACAATCCTTTGCCAGATTATGAGCCTTGGAGAATTGAGTTCCTTGATGAGGACATCCTGTTCATGACAGAAGACGATATTAAGGAGGCAGAGGAATCTTGGGTAATGCACTTTGACGGGGCAGCAAATATCGAAGGTTAGGGAGTTGGCGCCATTCTGATTTCATCGAAAGGATCCCACGTACCTGTCTCTATCAAGATCAACTTTCCTTGCACTAATAACATGGCCGAGTACGAAGCTTGTGCTACTTGTTTGCAGGTGGCTCTCAATCTAAATGTAACTCACCTTCAAGTGTTTGGCGATTCGCAGTTGATCATATGCCAGACGAATGGAGATTGGAAGGCAAAAGATGAGAAACTGATCCCTTACCATGAGCACCTTGATGATCTGATACCTTGCTTCTAAGACATAACATTCTCATGTGTCACCCGGATAAGGAATCGCTTCGCCGACGCACCAGCAACGTTGGCATTAATGATAGAAATCCCGAATGGTGCTGAGATGAAACCGGTCATGATCGAGTAAAGGAATGAGCCGGCCTTCTGCCTCTAGATTGAGGAACCTATAAAGTCTGCTGATGAGCCACCTTGGTTCTCAGATATCAAGAGCTTCCTTGAGACACTAACTTTCCCTTAGGGTACGTCCAAGACGGATTGACAAACCATTCAATGTTTAGTGGCAGGCTACGTCATTTGTGGTGAATGCCTTTACAAGCGCTCGTACAATAACATTTTACTCAAATGCCTTACCGAGGGTGAAGCGATCAATATAATGAAGGAGATCCACGAGGGAGTATGTCGTGCCCACGTCAGCAGTCACATGCTCGCTAAAAAAATTCTACGGCAGGGATACTTTTGGACCACTATGGAATCAGATTGCTACAAACATGTTCAAAAATGCTATAAGTGTTAGGAACACTCCAGTCTGATATATGCTCCTACCATCAGTCTTCACTACATGACCACTCCTTAGCCATTTGCTACCAGGGGCCTTGATGTCGTCAGAATGATTAATCCGAAAGCATCAAATGGACATCGATTCATCCTCATCGCCATTGAATACTTTACCAAATGGGTTGAAGTAGCATCATATGCCAACATCACGGTCAGTCACTTCGAGAAGTTTCTCGAGAGTAATATTGTGTATCGATTTGAAGTATCCAAGGATATCATCACAAACAACGACACAAACTTTGCGAATAAGCGCATATGAGCTTTCTGCGAACAATACAAAATCAAGCACCATCGCTCATCCCCTTATCAGCCTCAACCAATGGAGTCGTAGAAGCTGCTAACAAGACAATCGTCCGCATCCTAGAGAAGATGGTCGTCACTTATCGAGATTGGAGCGAAATGCTACCATTTGTTTTATGGGCCAACAGAATGTCGATCCGTACTATTATAGGGGCAACACCATTCTCCCTTATGTATGGAAGTGAGGCTGTCCTATCGGTAGATTTTGAAGTACCCTCGCTCCGAACCCTCATGGAATCAGGCTTACCCGAAGCAGAGAGAGAGAGAGATCCCGCTTTGAACAATTGAACTTATTGGACGAGAAGAGATTCCAAGCCTTGTGTCATACTCAAGTTTACCAGGAGCGAATCGCACACGCTTACAATAAATTTGTCTGCGGTCGAGATCTGAACGTGGGAGACACTGTGCTGAAGAAGATCTTTCCATCCCTCCATGCAGATCTGAGTGGAAAATTGAAGCCGAACTGGGAGGGACCTTATGTCGTCCGAGAAGTGCTACCGGGATATGCCATCCGCCTCGCCACCATGGACGGAGATCATCTTTCAGAGCCCATCAATGCTGGATACGCCCCACGATTCTACTCTTAGTCTATCACGACAAGGTAAGTATTGGTGAAACAGATATGTGACTGCTTAAGAACCACCCAAAAGAGGCTATCATTCCAAGCACAGTAGCCAAAAAGCATCCCTAAAAATGATGATTTCCTTTACTATCCCATTTGAGCCTGGGCCTTTCTTTCAATAAACCCCTTCCCCGAAAAAGAAAAAAATGTGTACATATACAAAAAGAGAGAGGAAGTAGAATTACTATAAAAAAAAAATGAAAAAGCAAAACCTCAAAAAGAGATTGCCTGAAATAAAACAAAAAAAAATGTAGAAGAATCATGGGGCATGTACAGCAAGATCCCCCAAGGAAGAAAGTATGTTGTGAAAAACTGAAGCCATATCAAGGAAACCCTTTTTAGTCCAGTATACCTTCAAATCCTAATCTAACCTGTGGCCAAGCTACACCCTGAAGAAATTCCTCTTTTTAGGTTTGCAAGCAGTCATTGTATCTGTAAAGTCAACACAAGCCAAGTTGTGAGACGACACCAGAATCCCATCCACCCTGCTATGACAGAATCGATGTCTATGTCATGGTTTTAGAAAAATTAAAAGAAATAAAAGAAAGAAAAAATAAAATAAAAATACAAGCTCAAAGCAAGATGGACATGGTGGAAACCGAAAGGGCGCTACGGGAAAAAACAACGAGTTTGTGTGGACCAGGTGAAAATCCGAAAGGGTGTTTTGGGTAAGAGAGCTAAACTCATGGACGTGGTGAAAACCCGAAAGGGCGCCATGGGTAAAAAGAGGGTAAAAACGGGCACGACGAACCCACCTTGGGCGTTGTGAGTAAAAAAAGATTAAAAAGAAGAAAGGTTTGAAATGTTTGATAAGATTAATGTTTGAGGAACCCTCTTGGTTAGTCTCCCTGATACCCTTTTTTTCGACTGGGCCACTCATGTTAGTTCAAATCGGGCCCCGACTAGAATTGTCTTTGTGAAACTGCTTTGTCAAATGTATGACTCAAGGTAAGGAGAAAGGTTTGAATCAATTCGAAGAGATAGATGTTTCAGCCTTGGCAAAAATTGCTAAGCTTTATTCAAATCTAGTCACAAAGGAGGTTCGATCATGCTCAGAAGAGGGCTCATCATCTCACCATGTGACTAAGGCATTCAACAAAAAAAAGAAAAAGAAGAAAAGCTAAAAAAAGAACAAAAAAATCAAGGAAAATCTAAATACTAAAAAATTGTATATATTTCTACTCTTTTTCATATGTACAACATCATACTTCCATTTCAAAAAAAAAAAGAACAAAAAGAACAAAAAAAATCAATCAATCAAAAATCCAAAAGATACATATACATATATCCCCACTTTCTTTATGTCCATATACATATGTACAACATCATACTTCCATATCAAAAATTGAAGAAAGGGAACAAAAAATCTCTAAAAATAAAAATCCAATAAATATATAAATCTTGAAAAATGGAAAAAATATATAGGTAAAAATTTACTTCTCCTTCTATTGATTAAGATGCACTTTTTATATATATAAAAAAGGGACTGATGTTTTCTCAAGAATGTGCAGGAACATCAAATGGTCCAAAGCCTCGAAGCAGGCAACCTCTTGAAGATGGATAAATTAGATGAAGCATCTCACCACCAACGTTCGGTCTATTCAAGAAAAAGAGAGAAAGAGAATCATTTTGAAAAAAGAAAAAAAAAGAAAGAAATTTGTGGACTTTCCACGCACAGCTACGCACATGCGTGTTCTGATGCGGTAAAATGTCAATATTTTATTGACAATGCAGTTGTGCTATATTAATGTCATAAGTCTAAGGTTCGCCTCAGATTTTTGGATTCTACTTCAAAGTAGGAGCAACGACGTCAATCTCGATCACGCATGTGCATAAATTGTACAGCTGTGTTGCCAATAAGCAATAAAGGCGATGGAAGGCTCGAGACTTCCATCACCTTTATTGCTTATCACCCCTAATGGGTACATGTTTATGCATAGTTAAATGAGTTGTAATATCATTATCGGCAGAGACCAGGATTAGGCGTCTCCCTTCGGGGGACACCCGATTTTGGTCGGATCTGTTCTGTGATATTTGAGGTTGGATGCTTTGGGTCATGATGATCTGAGGCACGTTGGAAAAATGGCACGTACTCCTAAAAAGTGTTGCGATATCTATTTTACTCTGCTTGGATAGTCGTGCTAAATAAACTTCAAAATCAATGGGTTCGTCCAAAGACCTCGAACCCTGCTTCAAGCAGGGGCACCTGTGACTAGTCAGATGAGGCGGTCAATGCCTCATATGATTGAACAACTGTAGAGCCTTGCATACTTGCATTGCGCCTTTCTTTGAATGTGGATCGATCACCCTCCTTACTTATGAAGCTGTTATATTCAGAATGAACCTTTAACATCAAACTCCTTCAAAACATCTTAAGAAGCGACCATTTTTTCCAGCTATTGGGCTTTCACAACTCATTTTCCACCTCGATTATGCCCAGTAATGTCGCTAAGCGCTTGGGAATCGATTACCTTGAGAAACGACTATTTTTCTTGACATATTGGGCTTACATTTTTTTACCATGTTACTCATCTGATGTTTGAAGTTCGTTCTGAATGCCTTAGGCCTCTTCGGATGTCTCTTTTCTTTGACATTCGATCATTAGTAATCGGATAACAAAGAGGGGAATCTATAGACACCCAAATTTAGCCCAAGACCCGATCGAGACACATTTCGAGAGAGGCACGACTATGAGCTTTTGATGGCATGTATGGAACCTTTAGGAATCACCCTGAACCCTTAGGAATCTTCTCGGACCCTTAGAAACCAATCCCAACCCTTAGAACCCATTCCAGACCGAAACCTAGTTTTCCCAAGCCATGGATGAAGAGTAGTGTATTGGGACTAGTTGTGACCTTCTACTGCTATTGAATCTCATACTATTGAAAAGTAGAAGTCCTCAGCTTTCCAACAGACCAAGAATCACCCCAATTGGAGCTGTACACAAGAAGATATCACCTTCTGAAGTATAGGGGCAAAATGGTAAATACATTGTAGAACCAGGGATGTGGCGCAACTAATAGTTACACCAGCTATAGGTGGGTCCCCCCGTGGGCAGTCGACTTCCCAAGGCCACTGTTCTAGCACTATATTACTGTACATATGCTTGGTACAACTAATAGTTGTGCCAAGCATATGAACAGTGACCCTAGGTTTTTACCTCAAATTTTGTGATTAGGGTTTGACTTGTTGACCACCTTGATCTTTGGGGTGTGTTTTGCTAGTTCTGTTACACCCATTTACTACCTATGTGCAACCTCCTAAGTGGTTTAAAGCCCCACCCTATCATCTACCATTAGAGCACCTTCTCACATTTTTTAAGGCTCCAAAAACCCTAGGAAACCTTAGATGACCCATTACCTAATTGCTAATCCCAATTAGCCTCTAAGCACCCTCCTAACCTCTCTTTTTCCTATAAATAGAGAGGCACCCCCCCTTGCAAATTGCTTGAAAAAACTTGCAATTAAGAGATTAAGGAATCACTTCTCTCTCTCTCTCTCTCTCCTCTAGTGCATAATTCCCATACAAATTCCAGAACTTTAAAAAATCCTTTAGACCTTAGCATTTCACCCAAAAACTCTAGGTTAGAGGTTTGTTACCCCCTAGCCTTCCCTCTCTACCTCTTAGCTATCAAGCCGTAGGAGTTAGAACCTCATTCCATACCATACTAACCTTCAAAAGCTCACCGAAGCAAGCCAACGCAAGGCTCCACAATAGTGCAACAAGGGCCCGAGAGCTCTGACTCTCCCCTCTATTCCTCTACCTTCTCGGTTATTCCTCCATCCTCCCATTTGTGCCGTTGCGTTGCTGAATTTTCGATAGGAATGGAGGGGCACAAATAGGATTTTAAGACCCATTTGGGCAAGAGGAAGCCATTTTCTTTTCTTTTATATTATTTTTATTTTGGCCATTAGTAGAAACCGCATTAAGCGGGTTGATTGGGTGCCTAACACCTTCCCAATCGATAATCGAAGCCCCTACACTAGAGCCTTTGGTGTAGACCAAATTCAGAGTCATATTTGTGGTACTTTGGTACTTATAAAAATGATCTAGGTTTTTCGGGACACCAAAAGCTCCGGGTGGCGACTCTATATTTTTGTTAGTGAGTGCATCATCGCGACAGGATCATCAAAAATCCCACGGTTGCACAAGTCCCTATGACTTTTTTCAACTTGTTAGCAAGCGTTTTAGCAACAATCTTGTATATGGAGGAGACTAAAGAGATAGATTTGAATTTCGGAAGCACCCCTCTCTTTAGGGATAAGGAAAATGAAGGTGGCGTTAACGGATTTGTGAATAAAACCGTCATTCCAAAATTTTTCAAGCAGATAGAACATCGAGTTTAATCAAAGACCAAAATTTATGGAAAAAGTTGAAAGTATACCAGTCAGGACCTGGTGCTCTTTCCGCCTTGCATTCTTTAACTACAGTCCAGATTCCACTTTCATCAAATTTGCTTTCGAGGACCTCAGATTCGGCGGGTGATATGGTATTGGGGTGAACGTTGCACAACCTAGGCCTTTTGTGATCTGATTCAGTGAATAACTTCTTGTAGTAGCTAATGGCAATATCGGCAATTTGAGTAGGATTCGAGAAAGACTTCCTGTTATGATGTAATTTGGAGATGGTGTTAAGCCTCCCCCGATTATTGGTTGAAGCATGAAAGGAGGTGTTTTCATCGCCGTCTTTGAGCCACCTTATGTAGGGTTTTTGGTGCCATTCCTTCTCTTTGGTGTGGCCAAGATTTGCAAGATTCTGCTTAGCTGTTTCATGATCGTTGCTTTCTTCGGTTTCGTGAGGGATCTGCTTTCCTCAAGGTGATCAAGACCATCAATCTTATCGGCCAGTTTAGTTTCAATAAGCCTATTATTCTGTATTTGATTTTTGTTCCAATCGTATATGAGACCTTTTAATCTGCATAACTTGACACATAAGGAGAAAGAGGAGACATCTTCAGATCACTAAGATGCGACCTTGTTGATGAAATCTTCATTGCCAAGCCAATGGTTGAAGAACTTAAACGGAGAAAGCCCCCATTTGATGCCTTTTAAAACATGATCGGAAATCGTATCAGCTTTGCATTCGGCTATTGGATAAATGGCATTGAATTCTTCATTGATAAGGAAGCGATTGAGAAGGCATAGAGAGGTGGGCTACGTCCATTGGTCCATGTAAACTGCACACCAGACATAGGGACATCAATTAGCTCGAATTCATCAATGAAATCGTTGAAAATTTTCATGGAAGGAGAGATTCGGGAACTATTGGACCTTTCGAGGGGATGAGCTATGGCGTTGAAATCTCCACAAATCACCCACGTGTGATGGGGTCAATACTTCTAGCAGCTTTGGTGTATGAGGCATGCAATGTGGTGCCATGAGGGCACACGACATCGTGGTGCCGAAACGGCACGTCGTGTGGTGCCAGAAGCGCATGTGACATCTTGGTGCAGGGGTAGCACATCGTGTGGTTCCAGGAGTGCACGCGATAGTGGGCCAGGAGTGCCTCGCGACGTGGTCGCGACACAGCCTCATGGGAAGACGATGCAGGAGGTCATGGGCGTCATGGCTGAGGATATGACACTGTGTGCCACGGGCAGGAGGCATGTGCCATGGAGGTATGTCAAACCAACGTGTTTGAGGTCCTTAGGTTGTTCACCCATAGATGGTGTTTGGACCATCTATGTGGGAGAGGTGTTGGATGAATGCCTTCCACCCACAAGGGGCCTTGCGTCGCCAGATGGGGCGCAAGTGTCTCCTAGGCTTGAAAGGGTGGGCCTAAGACGTCGATGCAACGATGCCGTGTGGCATCCAAGGCAAGGTTGAAGTATGGCCCCAGACTACGTGTCGCGGTGCATATAGCTGGACAACTTCGCGATGGCACTTGAGGGCTGCATGGGACTCAGTGGAGCATGGCAGCATGAGGGTAGGGTATGGACGTGTATTAGTAATTCAAAATACACACGAGGTTGGTTTGGGTCGGTATGTCGGTAGGACATGTTGGTATGAGTAGGCATGTGGCGTGGCATGCCATTATGTTGTGAAGCGAGGTACTTGTGCAAGGCACACAAGAGTGAAGCTTGAGCAGACCATGCATGACACGAAAGTACAATTTGGCGTATCGTAAGGGGCACGATGCATCAGAATGGTAGGTCTTGAAAGAAGGTAACCATGAATGAGGAGCTCCTATCCTCTCAGCGGGTGGTATTAGAGTCTGATGGTGAGATAGGTTGGATTTGTTACACACTGCAGCGAGGCACCGCAGGGGTGTGTTGGCACATCGGACCGTGCCCCCGTGACACACGACCCATGGTGTAGAATTTTCCATTTGTATAGATCATCCCATAACTCAATATCGGCACCCTCAGAGTTGGGCTCGTACACTGACATGAAAAGAAATGTGATCGGATTTTTATTCATTAAATCATGAGTTTGTTACTTACTATTGGTGTTGTTGGACTAATCTTCTATTTCTCTTTTAACTCTGTTTAGGAAAGATTTAATTAATTTGCATGGCTTATCGGATGTAATTTTCCTAGTTTTTTCAATAAAAGGTGGGGTCCTTAAACCCCAGGTATTTATCGAAAAAAAAGAACAGTAACACAAACCTGTCTCATATGTTTGGAGAATGGAGAGTGTTCATAGCTCTTCCTGGGGTTAGGGTTAGGGTTAGGGTTAGAAAGAGAGATCAACACAATAGAAAAGAAGCCGCACCTAACTTCTATAACAAAGGGCCCCGTACTAATGAGTAAATATATGTTTGCACGAACAATTTTATACAATGGACAATTTTCTATAGACAATTTTGTAGATAACTTATGTGGCGTGATTGGCTGCACACATAGTGGGGCTCAAGCATTGCAACTAGTCACATCACGCCACATAAGTTGTCTATCAAAATCTGTCCACCCTTTATAATTTTCCATGTTTGCACCCGTTCATTTAAGCAACAACACAACCTCAACGTAACCAGGTACATTATAAATTCAGCAACGGAAAACATAGGGAGCCATTACTTGCACATGCTGTTCAAGTGATTGGATTGGATTGCATCAAATTTAAAAGACAGACTTGCAAGTTTGGTGACCTCTACTATGTAAAAACACCATCTAAGCCGTTTGATTTCAAGGCCATGATTTAAAGATGTCAATTGCAAAAGATTAGAACAAAATATAATTTTTATCATTTGATTAAATGGAGTCAAAGGCTATTATATAATTCCACAGTTGACTACAATAGATCATATGACAATGTAGACACCCTCATTTTGCTCTCTCGAAAATACAAATCTGTTCGGTCAACCTTTGACCTTGCCCGTGACTTTTCGGAAAGGACTTACATTCTCTGAAAGTTTCACATCCTTACGTAGGGACCATATACTGAAACAATATTATATGACTGAACACAGGCTAAAACAATAGCACTATAGTTCAGATCCCTTTACCCTAATGTGGGACCATATGCTGAAACAATAGTATATGACTGGACAAAGGCTGAAATAATAGCTCTGTGGCTCAGGCCCCATGAACCTAACGTGGGGACCATGCACTAAAATAATAGTGTATGGCTGAACGCAGGCTGAAACAATAGCTCTGTGGCTCAAATATCAATGTAGGGAGACTATATATTGAAATAATAGAAATAATCGTAATGCGAAATTTAATGAAACAATAGTCTTACATTGCAGACCCATAGTCCTAATGTGGGACCATACACTGAAACAATAGTGTATGGCTGGACGCAGGCTGATATAATTACACTATAGCTCAGATCCCAACGTAGGGAGACTATATACTGAAATAATAGTATATAGTCAAAATGCAGGCTGAAACAATAGTCTGGCATTTCAAGCCCGACCAGACTCGGACAATCCCGAATTACACGCCTAAAACCATGCGTGTAATTCAATTGCACGCAAAACCACAAACGTACAATCTGTCCCCCTTCCTGACTTCCCTTTCCTAGAACACCTCGAGACTTGATTATGTGCCTGGCATGAGAAGCGCGATCAGATTGAGCACCCCACTACTGGCGCGCAATTGGCCTACGTCCGACCTACCCTCACTATCCTTGACCCTCAAGATTCCATGATAAAGCGCTCCCAATGAGATGCTTAATCGGATCGCACACTCCACACCAGACATGTAATTAGCCTTAACATGGTTAGGAGCTCACCCTCATCGAAGCCTGGATCGATCGTTAAGTGGTGAAAAATGCCACTAACCTGACCATTGATAGACCTGGGAGCACACTAATAAGCCTCTGTCGAGTGCATTTTGTAGACAACAATAAAAGATGACATTAATGCAGAAAACCACTCAAGAATGCCTAAAAAGGGGCCATCTCTCAGCATAGGGCAAACCCAACAACAGCACACCAGAGGGTAGCACATCACTGGACCCTTGGAGCGCGTGGCTACAGCATGGCAAGGCGAAGGAAGTGAAAACAGGTTGAAAACATCCTATCGAGTGGTCACCTGAAGACTTCGATAAGAGCTAAAAGTAAAGAAAGAAGGAATTCGTGCAGTTGAGAAGATTTTGATAGGATCTGAAGGCAGAAGGATGGATTCATGTGGATTGAGGAGTTCGATAGGATCCAAGAACCTATCGAGCAGCTGAGAGAAAGGAAGAAACCATCCCATCGAAAACATGCCTGAGGGGTAAAGGGAACCTATTGAATGGTTTCCTGAACCTATCAAATAGTTTCCTGAACCCATCGAGATGAAGACGCTGGAACATAACCTATCGAAGGGTGCTTGAGCCTTTCGATAGGAGTGAGAGCAACCCTATCGAAATGATAGCTTGAAGAACGGAACTTGTCGAAATTGTTCTCCAACCTGTCAAATGCTCCAGGCCAACTACTGAGAATGCTGAAGCTCTAAGAGAAGGCTCATCATATAGGAACCTATCGAAGAGATCTGAGAACCTAGCGAAAGGACCAAAAAGCTCCATTCCAACCTGTCGAAAGCTTCCTGAACCTATCGAAATCATGTGCAGAATTTCTTAGAAGTTCAGCTATGCACACGTTACGACTTGGTGACTTGCTGCATGCAACCCGAGGCACTTAGTGACCAGCATGACGATTCTAGAAGATACCCTAGGAAACCCTAACCGACCCACGTGCTCTAACAGAACTCTAACAAACTCTGAGGACCTTCTAAAAAGGATTTTTGGCGAGAAAAATAGAGGAGAAAGCTATATATAGAGACCCCCAATTGCAATGAAGGGCGATCGAGATCTGAGCTAAATTCTGGAGATTAGAGCTTGCAGAGAAATTCTATTTTTCCTCCTTTAGCCCAACAATGGTTGGCTAATTTCCTTGGAGTAGCGAGGAGAGAGGTTAGATCTGTAATTGGGTGAGGTTAAGATTGCTATTGTGGGTTCTCAGCTGCACAGACTACAGATCTGAAAGTATTTCTATTATAGAGTGATTTTGATTGCAATGTAAATACTGTTTTTAATACTTTAATTAGATCTAAAGTTCCTTTGGTTTCATTTGGTGATCGATCAAATTTGTGTAGAGGAGTCTGTAGATCAGCTCACCCACTTAATTGGTATGCCTCTTGGATACCACCCGATCTCCCTAGATCTAATACTCCTGTGATTCCTTGAGTCTGTGACCTAGGAATTACAGCATCTGTAGTGGTTTTAATTGTTCTAATTGATGCTTTAGCTTTGGAGGAGATCCCTAGGATGGTCTGTGACCATTAAAGTGGACAGATCATAACCTTAAGATTAGTCCAAGCTTAGGCTCCAATTGGATTCGTTTGCTGTAAATCCATGAATCAGATAAAGTCTATAGGATGGTCTGTGACCATTAAGTGGATGATCATAGCCTTAAGACTAGGTGGATCCTGCGATTTGGAGTGGAGCTTTCTACCTTGCAGCTCTGCTTATAGTTAGTTGAGGTAATTGTGTGCTCTAACCTCTGTAGCATGATTAATTGAATCTGATTTTAGTGAAGACCAATCTCCAAGCTACTCTTCTCCATTTTTTGCTTTTTTACTCTTTTCCCCTATAAGATCTAAGTTCCCAAATTCGATCCAAGTTAGTCTATGCTTAATTTTAGCTTAGCTTCAGTGGCAATCCATTTTAAACTTCTCCCCTGTCTTTTAGCTAACGTAGCACTAGTTAGGGTGCCAGATCTCATACAGATATGGAGATTTATTATATTTTTAAACCAACCTCCCTGTGGACATTCCCTTACTCACCATCTTTGTAAAACTTGCTACAACAGACCCTGATTACTTACAGGTCTGTGCGAGTGTGTTCTGCCTAGTTTTATTAGTGATTTTAGACCCCCATTTGAGGGAAGGCAAACACCCCAATAAGTTTTTGGCGCCGCTGCCGGGGAGGTGTGTTTAGAAATTGATAGATCTAAGTTTTGATCATAGATCTGTAGAAATTGATAGATGTTTGTTTAATTTTACTAACTGCATTTATAAGTTTTGTTGTTTTTCAATATTTTGTGCGCATTTCATCAGATCTAAGGTTGCCAGTGAGAGGAGAATTGTGCTGGAAGCTGCTCTATAGTTTGCATCCCTCTACTCCCCTTTTATTTTTCCGATCTGTAAATTTTATTTCTTAGAGTAGTTAGAAAGTGTGTTTGATTCTACTTGTTGTGTTGAGAATCTATTCTGCATTCAGAATTTGAGTGTTGTATGTTTGGTAAGAGAACTCTCCAACCTCAGATTATTCCACTAAATCCAGAGGTTGAAAGACTTCTCTGATCCAGACCAACTACACCCACATCTGTTGCAATTGACTCTATAGAAATGGGTGAGCAACAGTAGCTTGGAACTCTTAAGGAATTTAATGCACCAGGGGTTTACAATTCCCCCTTCTGCATTCAATTCCCAGCTGCTCATGGAAACTATGAGATAAAATCATCCATAATTCAAATGCTGGTCTCATTTCATGACCCGACTAAAGAAGACCCCTACGAACACATTGATGAGTTCTTGGGACCGTGCACTATATTTAATATCAAAGTTTTGGGGGAGGAGGCCACCAGGATGAGACTATTTCCTTTTTCATTAAAGGACAGAGCCAGGACCTGGTTTTTCATGCTTCCACCCAACAGCATTCAGTCCTGGAGTGACCTCCAATGTCAATTTCTGGCCAAGTTCTTCCCTATGTCAAAAACAAGCCAGTTGAGGAAGGGCATCATCTCATTTTCCCAAGACCCAACTGAGGATTTTCACCAAGCTTGGGAGAGATTCAAGGAACTCCTAAAGAAATGCCCCCATCATCAAATCCCTGAATGGCAATTGGTTCAAAGCTTTTATCAGGGAATTGATTCTAAGAGCAGGGACATGGTAGATGCTTCCTGTGGTGGCACCTACCTCCATAAAATTGCTGAGGAGGCATGGGAGCTCTTTGATATTATTAGTGAGAACTCTATGCAAAGGGAAACCTTAGCTAGAGATCTAGAGCCTCCCAGATTGTTGAAGGAGAATACTTCACGAAGGAAGATATATGAAGTGAGTGTGCCAAGTGATCTGGAAAGGAAAGTGGACAGCCTAGCCCTGAAATTTGATAGGCTGATGGGAGCAATGTAGTCACGTGTGGCTACTAGAATGGAGGAGGTATGTGCCATATGCCAGTCCCCTGCTCACTCCCCTGAAGAATGCCCATCTGCTGACTAGTTCCCTGATTTTATAACAGGGCATGTGGCTGCAACTCAGTCTTATGGGCAGTAGCCTGCTGTTGGGTATCAATGGAGGAACCACCCTAATCTGAGGTAGAGACGAGATGCATACCCCAGTCAACAGCAGCAGCCTGAGCAGCCCATGCCCTACAGAAATGCTCAGTCCTATCGAGAAGGTTATGTCCCAAGGCCTCAGTATCAGCAACCCATGGCCCAACTTGTAGCTCCTCCTGTGTAGCAATCTGCACCTCCTTCAACTACGAGAGCATCTTCCTTTGAGGAACAAGTTCTGTCTTCACTGGAGAATTTGAGCTCCCTAACCCAAACTGTGCACTCTCACAACCAAAGCATAAAAAAGATAGGGGACGAACTTGGCCAGCTATCTGATGCTCTTATAAGGAGAGAGGGAGGAAGGTTGCCTAGCCAACCATAGGACAACCCACAAAGACAGTTTGTAGTGGGTGAAGTCTCCTCCACCTATGAGGAAGCCAAATCTGTTACAACTTTGAGAAGTGATAAGCTAGTGGACAACCAAGTGGGCTGTGAGCCTGTGAGGAGCTTGGAGGAATAAAATGAAGTGATTTCTGTAAAAACATAATAAAAACCACCAGTGATGGACCTGAAGGAACAACCTGCTGTGAATAAAGAGGATAATGAGGATCCTCAAGAAAAGAAAAAATTAAAAAAGAAAGATGATCAATTGGCCAAGGCTGCAAATGAGGGAGCAACCCCAAATTTGCCATTTCCTAAAACACTACAAGCACCTTCCCCTTTTGTTAAAGGGCAAGGTAAAATAGAAGAAATGATGGAGACTTTCAAGCAAGTAAAGATCAATTTACCTTTACTTGATGCCATTAAACAAATCCCAGCTTATGCCAAGTTTTTAAAAGACCAATGTACCCATAAAAGACAGTCTAGGATACATCTATCCAAGAAGGTCTTTTCAGCAGAAAAAGTTAAGCAAGTCCTATCTATTATAACTTCCCCCAAACTTCAAGACCCTGGCCTCCCCACTATCCCTTGCATCATTGGGGATCATACCATTGACAAAGCCTTATTAGATCTGAGAGCCAGTGTAAATTTACTTCCATATTCAGTATATGAGAAGCTGGGCTTAGGCAAATTAAAGCCCACACATGTGGTCCTCCAGCTGGCTGACAGATCTGAAAGGAAACCTGTGGGGATAATCGAGGATGTTTTGGTTGGAGTTAATAAATTCTTCTATCCTGCTGACTTTTTGGTGCTGGATATGGAACCAAGTAGGAGTACCACTTCCATACCTGTGATTCTAGGCAGACCCTTTTTGGCCACAACTAATGCTTGTATTCAATGCAGGTCTGAAATCATGGAAGTGTCATTTGGAAATATGAAGGTCAAATTGAATGTGTACAACACAACAAATCAACCTCATCCCGATGAGGACTATTTTTTTTTATGTGATAGATGAGGTTGTCTAGGAAAATGTGAATATGTTGCTATATGGAAAGGAATGATTTAATGAGGTAGCTGAACTATGGAAGGAAACAGAGGTAGAGAAGGTTCCCACCTCTGAGATTGAGCATGTGAAACTTGTCTCTTCTAAGGCAGCACCAGCACAACACCATCCATGGAGGCCTACTCTGTTACCTCTCCCACCCCCCTCTAAGGCACCCCTATTGCCCTCCCTCATCAGTCCCCCAAAGGTCGGGTTAAAGCCACTCCCCAAACCATTGAAATATGCCTTTTTAGGTGACAACACCAAATTGCCTGTGATAATCTCTTCTTCCCTCACTCTTGAGCAGGAAAAAAAACTACTTTGTGTACTAAAAAGGCATAAGAAGGCAATAGGATGGACCATTACAGACCTTGGGGGAATCAACCCTGCTGTGTGCATGCATAAAATTCATCTTGAGGAAGGATCCAAACCTTTCAGAGAGATGCAGAGAAAACTCAACCCACACATGCAGGAGGTTGTGATGAAGGAGGTAGTCAAACTCCTAGATGCTGGGATAATTTATCCCATCTCGGATTCACAATGGGTAGCACCTACCCATGTAGTACCCAAGAAATCTGGCATTACAGTTGTTGAAGCGGATTCAAGTGAGCTAATCCCAAACTGCATGCATCACCGTTGGAGGAATGCATAGATTACCGAAAACTCAATGAAAAAACTAGCACATAGACCAAATTGTGGACAAGCTGGCAGGCAAGGCCTATTACTATTTTCTTGATGGATATTCAGGGTACAATCAGATCCCTGTATACCCCCAGGACCAAGGAAAAACCACATTCACTTGCCCATTTGGAACCTTTGCATACAGAAGGATGCCATTTGAGTTGTTTAATGCACCTGCCATGTTCCAAAGATGCATTTATGCTATCTTCTCTGACATGATTGATAAGTTTTTGGAGATCTTTATGGATGATTTCTCCATTTATGGAGATGATTTTAGCCAATGCCTACACCACCTCAAATTGCATCGCAGCAAAGGTGTGAGGAGACCAACCTAGTTCGAAGTTGGGAGAAAAGTCACTTCATGGTGACTCAAGGCAATCGTTTCTAGGACATGTTGTCTCTCACAAAGGAATCGAGGTTGATCAAGCTGAGATCGATTTAATTGCTCATTTTCCCCCTCCGAAAACTATCAAACAAGTTAGGTCATTTCTGGGTCATGCTGGGTTCTACAGGAGGTTCATCAAGGACTTCAGCAAAATCTCCAAACCTTTTGTGCTGTGACGTTCCTTTTGACTTTAATGATGAATGCTGAGCTGCTTTTGAACTGTTAAAGACTTGTTTGACCATAGCTCCCATCTTGCAATCCCCTGATTTTTCTCTGCCATTTGAGCTGATGTGTGATGCATCAGATTTTGCCATTGGGGCAGTGTTGGGCCAAAGAAAAGACAAGGCACCTTTTGTGGTAGCATATGCCAGTAAATCAATGGTTGATGCTCAATTGAATTGCACTACAATTGAGAAAGAGCTATTAGCTATTGTCTTTGCCTTAGAAAAATTCAGGTCTTATGTGCTGGGATAAAAAATTATTGTGTTCATTGACCACTCAGCTTTAAAATACCTCTTGTCCAAAAAGGAAGCTAAAGCACGACTAATCAGATGGATTCTTTTCTTGCAGGAATTTAATTTAGAGATTAAGGACAAGAAGGGAGTTGAGAACGTGGTGGCTGATCATCTGTCAAGGATCCCAGCAACTGACACAGAAAGCTTGCCTATCAATGAATCCTTCCCAGATGAGCAGCTTCTGACTGTCCAGATAAGTATGCCCTGGTTTGCCAATATTGTCAATTACCTTGATGTGGGTAAGATCCCTCCACATTGGACCAAGGATGACAAAAATTTGTTCTTTGCACAGATTCGATATTACATGTGGGAGGATCCTTACCTTTTTAAGCATTGTGCAGACCAGGTGATCAGACGTTGTGTACCTGAAACTGAGTTTCAAAACATCCTAATTATCTGCCATTAACAGGCTTGCAGGGGTCACTTCAGTGGTAACAAGACTGCAGCCAAGGTTCTTCAAGGTGGTTTCTACTGGCCTACCCTGTTTAAAGATGCTCGGCAGCATTGTAAAGCTTGTCATCGATGCCAGCAAATAGGCAGTATTACAAGGAGAAACTCTATGCCTTTGCAACCTATATTCGTTGTTGAATTGTTTGATATTTGGGGAATCGACTTTATGGGACCTTTTCCCCCTTTTGCTGGATACAATTTCATTCTTGTAGCTGTGGATTACGTATCCAAATGGGTAGAGGCCATAGCTACAAGGACAAATGATCACAAAGTCGTCATTCAATTCCTGAAAGACAACATCTCCTCAAGATTTGGCTTTCCTAAAGCTATTATTAGTGATGGGGGAAGCCACTTCTGTAATAAACCTTTTTGACAAACTGATGAAAAGATACTCTGTTACCCACAGAGTAGCCACTCCCTACGACCCATAAACAAGTGGGCAAGTAGAGATTTCCAACAGGGAAATCAAACATATTCTCAAGAAGACTGTGAGAACTGACAAAGGGGATTGGTCCAGCAAATTAACGGATGCCTTTTGGGGTTATAGAACAGCCTCTAAAACCCATAGGCAGGCATGTCCTCATTCAGACTAGTATATGGCAAGGCATGTCATTTGCCTGTTGAATTGCAACACAAAGCATATTGGGCCATTAGAGCAGTAAATTCTGACTTACACTCAGCTGGTATTCACATGAAACTCCAGTTATCCGAGCTGGATGAATTGCGACTAGAAGCTTATGCAAATGCCCGAAGTTACAAGGAGATGACCAAAGCCTTCCATGATAGACATTTGCTACACAAAGATTTCAAGCCAAATCACAAGGTATGGTTGTTCAATTCCAGAATGAAATTCTTTTCAGGAAAGTTGCAGTCCAGATGGGATGGACCTTTCACAGTGGTACACGTTTCTCCATCCGGAGCTGTCGAAGTCATGCATCCTACAGATGGCAGAACCCTTAAGGTCAATGGTCAGAGGCTGAAACTTTGCGTTGACAACATTTGTGAGCCTGAAGAGACCATTGATCTTCAGGATCCTCCAGGTTAATACCTAACTTTCATTTGTATCATATGTATTATATTTGATTTATACCTCGATTCTTTCCCACGATATTTTTTGCAATAAAATGGCCATGTCAAGATCAAGCTTCGATTCAATATCATTCGCAGTCTAGGAATCAAAGGCACAAGGTCAGAGGCCAATTAGCTGGCTGGTAGCACAGTAGATGAGTTGCTGGGTGCTAAGGCTAAATGCCCTGCACACACAGGCCATGTTATTGAGCTCATCGAACCTCTCGATAGGTCATTTGGACCTTTCGCTAGGTCAGTTGCTGATGTCGATAGGATTGGTGAGGATTTCGATAGGTGCTGAGACCTCTCGATAGGTGAGAACAACTTTGCGATAGGTTCTGGACTCTTGCCTGGAACCTATTGACAAGAGTGACAAATGTACTACCCAACCTATCCAAAGGCTGTTTTCACCCATCAGCATCCTAACGAAGTGAATGTTTTATCTACCCTCCGTTCGACAGGACACCGACCTATCGTAAGCGGCCATCCCAACCTATCGAATGCAATGTTTATTCTTTTTGACAGGACGGGTTGAACCTATCGAGAGCATTCAACTGCCAGCCCCATACTTGTGCGACTTCGATGGGAAGCCTTAACCTATCGACATTTTACACTCATCCTATCGAAATTGCCCCCTCACTCCCTCCATGCTTGTTGTGCACTTGCGCTGTGCGGAAATTTTACCCCACGTGTACCATGTACAACTGCGCACAGCACCGGCCTTAAACTCTGCGCCCCCTGGGTTTCTGCCCCACGCCGTAACTCCCCGCACTAAATATAGGCTGCCAGTTAATGCACGATTTCCCCATGCTGATTGGTCGAATTAACCATTAATTCCTTCTCATCGACGGCGGCGATATTGAATGCACCGCTTCATATTCCCTCATACATCCCCCTTGAATAGATGCAGATGGCTCGACTTCGTCCCGTTCCTCTCCTTCTACCCTCTGCACTCCTCAGAACTATGGCAGATGACAAGCCCGCGTTCACTCCTGCTCAACTCTGCCTCTTCTGGCTGGAGCCACTACCGCCCAAGGAACTAGACTCGTTACAATTCCTCTGGGATGAATATGAGGAAGTACAGCGGATCCTTGCCAAGGAGGAAAAGAAAAAAGATAAGAGGGAGAAGAAGAGGTTGAAGACCAAGCCACCGGCTTCTCCGCCACCCCTCCCCTGCCCCCTGATCCTGCTCTTTTTACTTTTCTTCCTCCCCTCCTGGCTTCTAGTTCCTCTTCCACCTGATGCAGGCTGAGGATATCCCTGCGCCAGGGGGATCCCTTTTTTCGTTTGCCAGGAATATTTTGTCCACCTGCATACTTTTCGCATCCTTGTGCTTGACCATTGTACTGACTGTAATAAAATGCTCTGTTTAGTCTCTTTTTAATAAAATGCTTTTTCTTTTTTTTTCCTGGTTGTCTACTTGTTTTGTTTTTGTCCCTGGATGACCGCACGGCTACACCCACTATGCTGTAAACAGTGAGGACACTGTTTTGTTTAGGTTTAGGGGTATGGCATGTATGCCAATAAATTAGTCAATTTTAGTGTAGCTAGGCTAAAAAGGAGTGGTTGGAATTAATTAGAGTAAATTCTCACTTGAATTTTTGTAAAAAGAGAAAATTAAAAAACTGTTTGAAACTGAAATAAGCTGTAGTCCAATAGACTTCATGAGGCAAATGTCAATAATTTGTGAAAAATAATTTTGATGTGTAGTAAACTTGAAATGAGAGAAGAATGTGAAGATACACCCCTGAAAGATTTGATGGAAGGCCATACCTAGTGAGATTTGGGCCTGAAAAAGTTTCTTTGAAGAGTGTCTTGGCAATTTTTTCTGCTCTAAGGACTGATGGGATCTAATTTTAATCACTAGAAGTTAGGCAATTCCAAGTTGAAACAGCTTGACAGCATTCATGACATTGAAGACATAAAGTAAGGCCATCCCTTGGACAGTTTGAGCCTAAAATGCCCCACCTTTGAACTTCCCTTGATACACACCAGTTGAGATTTTAAAATCATAGTTTTTCTTTAATGAAAACAAGAAATTTTGAACCCAAAACCTTTTGACCTATTTCAGTTCACCCTTAACCTGAAAACTCAGAAAATAAGAGGAGAAGTGAGGTTAGAAGTGCAAGGTTTGATGTCTAGCAAAAAGAAGAAGAATATCTGAAGGCTAGTGTGATGTATACTTGTGGCATTCCGATCCTTAAAAAAAAAAAAAAAAACAGAACAAAAGGATGAGAAAGAGAAGTCACTTCAGTTGAAAATCTACAAGAAGATAAGAAGCTTATCACTTCAAGTATGAAATTCCACAAAAGAAATTGAAGAGGTGCTGAAAAGAAGAAGGTTGAGCTACATACCATCTCCTTACCTTTATTGATTTCTCAATTTGAATCCCTTTTACCCTTTCATTCTTTTACAAACCTCATCCCTAAGCCACATTACGACCCAATAAAAAGACCTTACTGACCTGAAAAAAATTGAGCTGGCATGTGGAGATAAAGAATTGTTTAATCTATGGTGAAAAGAACTAGAAAATTTGAGAAATTAAAGCAATGCCTATGCTCATGCTTGCAGCCCTATTTGAGGGTTTATGCTCTTGAGCTATGTGAAATGATGCACCTTCTATTCTTGTTGTGAGTAAACAGCACCTTTGGTGAGACTTGGGTGCAAAACCTAATTTGAAGGGGTTGTATCAAAATAATTCTCAAGTAAAAGGTGAGCCATGCATTAATTTTTAAGAGCAATGCCTTGACATGAGCTGAGTGATGGTGAAAGATTGCAGCAGACTTTCAAGTTTAGAACTGACTTTTTCTGTGGAAATTCCTCTAATGAATTGAAAAGACATGGTGTGAATTTATTCTATGTACTGAAACTCTGTTTAGCAGGATGCACTACCATTAACTAACCTTATTGGAGAAGTTTGTGGGTACCTTCACTGAAAACCCTCAGGAGACTTCACTCCTCTACGAGGGATCACCTAGGGGTTTAAAAGGCTTGGTGCATATGCTAAATGCATCCGTGCTCCTTACGAAAGTGGCATTTTTAATTTTCTTTTATTCTCCTTTGCTCAGGGACTAGCAAAGCTTAGGTTTGGGGGTGTGTCAAGTGGTGAAAAATGTTACTTTTCACCCTTTAACCTGACCATTGATAGACCTATGAGCACACATTAATAAGCCTCTGTCGAGTGCATTTTGTAGACAGCAATAAAAGATGACATTAATGCAGAAAACCACTCAAGAATGCCTAAAAAGAGGCCATCTCTCAGCACAGGACAAACCCAACAACAACACACCAGAGGGTAGCACATCACTAGACCCTTGGAGCGCGTGGCTACAGCAAGGCAAGGCGAAGGAAGTGAAAATAGGCTAAAAACATCCTATCGAGTGGTCACCTGAAGACTTCGATAGGAGCTGAAAGCAATGAAAGAAGGAATTCATATAGTTGAGAAGGTTTCGATAGGATCTGAAGGCAGAAGGATGGATTCATGTGGATTGAGGAGTTCGATAGGATCTAAGAACCTATCGAGCAGCTGAGAGAAAGGAAGAAACCATCCTATCGAAAACATGCTTGAGGGGTAAAGGGAACCTATCAAATGGTTTCCTAAACCTATCGAATGGTTTCATGAACCCATCGAGTTGAAGATGCTGGAACAGAACCTATCAAAGGGTGCTTGAGCCTTTCGATAGGAGTGAGAGTAACCCTATCGAAATGATAGCTTGAAGAACAGAACCTGTCGAAATGGTTCTCCAACCTGTCGAATGCTCCAGGCCAAGTGCTGAGAATGCTAAAGCTCTAAGAGAAGGCTCATCCTATCAGAACCTATAGAAGAGATCTGAGAACCTAGCGAAAGGACCACAAAGCTCCATTCCAACCTGTCGAAAGCTTCCTGAACCTATCAAAATCATGTGCAGAACTTCTCAGAAGTTCAGCTATGCACACGCTGCGACTTGGTGACCTACTGCACACAACTCGAGGCACTTAGTGACTGGCACGATGGTTTTAGAAGATGCCCTAGGAAACCCTAACCGACCCACGTGCTCTAATAGAACTCTAACAAACTCTGAGGACGTTCTAGAAGGGATTTTTGGCAAGAAAAATAGAGGAGAAAGCTATATATAGAGACCCCCAATTTCAATGAAGGGGGATCAAGATCGACAAATTACGGATATTAGAGCTTGCAGAGAAATTCTATTTTTCCTCTTTTAGCCCAACAATGGTTGGCTAATTCCCTTGGAGTAGCGAGGAGAGAAGTTAGATATGTAATTGGGTAAGGTTAAGATTGCTATTATGGGTTCGCAGCTGCACAGACTACAGATCTGAGAGTATTTTCATTATAGAGTGATTTTGATTGCAATGTAAATACTGTTTTTAATGCTTTAATTAGATCTAAAGTTCCTTTGGTTTCATTTGGTGATCGATCGAATTTGTGTAGAGTCTGTAGATCAGCTCACCCACTTAACTAGTAGGCCTCTTGGATACCACCCGATCTCCCTGGATCTGATACTCCTGTGATTCCTTGAGTCTGTGACCTAGGAATTGTAGCATCTGTAGTGGTTTTAATTGTTCTAATTGATGCTTTAGCTTTAGAGGAGATCTCTAGGATGGTCTGTGACCATTAAAGTGGACAAATCATAACCTTAAGATTAGTCCAAGCTCAGGCTCCAATTGGATTCGTCTGCTGCAAATCCATGGATCAGATAAAGTCTATAGGATGATCTGTGACCATTAAAGTGGACAGATCATAGCCTTAAGACTAGGTGGATCCTGCGATTTGGAGTGGAGCTTTCTACCTTGCAGCTGCGCTTATAGCCAGTTGAGGGAATTGTGTGCTCTGAACCTCTGTAGCATGATTAATTAAATTTGATATCAGTGAAGACCAATCTCCAAGCTACTCCTCTCCATTTTCTGCTTTTTACTCTTTTCCCCTGCAAGATCTAAGTTCCCAAACTCGATCCAAGTTAGTCTATGTTTAATTTTAGCTTAGCTTAAGTAACAATCCATTTTAAACCTCTCCCCTGTCTTTTAGCTAACGTAGCACTAGTTAGCGTGCCAGATCTCATACAGATATGGAGATTTATCATATTTTTAAACCAACCTCCCGTGGACATTTCCTTACTCACCATCTTTGTAAAACTTGCTACAACAGACCCTGATTACTTGCAGGTCTGTGCGAGTGTGTTCTGCCTATTTTTTTTAGTGATTTTAAACCCCCATTTGAGGGAAGGCAAACACCCCAACACTGACTCAAAGCGATTAAGCGTCGGAAAACCGTCGCGCGATTCAGTTAAACGCCTAAAACAGAGAATTTAATTGGAGAAATCCCTATAAAAGATCTTTTTTCAATTTGACCCAGAGGTTGGGGAGAGAGGACGGAATTTTTTGGAAGAAGTTTGGGAGTTCGAGATCAGAGAATTTCGAGAACGAACGCATAGAGAAACATAGCCATGACTTCGAGATTCAAGCTTCGAATTTTTGAGATTCCTCTCCACAGCCCCGACCCTAGGTAAAAATGTAACCTTTAGCCTCGACCCTTAGTTTTTTTTTAGTTTTTAGATTTAGGTTTTCTTAATTATTAGTATTAAATTTTCAGTCTTAGACCGTAGCACCCTCTTTAGACTATAAATTTTCAATTCCTGGTTCTAGTTCTTACGTTCTAGAACCAGTCCTTAATCTGACGGCCTAATTCACCGACCCTAGACCTTAATTTTGTATTGAAATCTTAATCTCCAGGCCTATCATTAATCTTTGGTTCTAGTTCATAGTTTCTAAAACTAGTCCTTAATCATACGGTCTGATTTTCTGGTTTTCGACCCGAATTCAGTCCTTAGATTTTAAATTCAAGTTTTAATTCCTTAATTTAATATTTCTAAAATCTCAGTCTATAATTTAGTTTTCTAAAATTCTAGTTTCATAATTTAATCCATAATTATAATCCAAAATCGATTCCAAAAATCCAAAAAAAATAATATTATAATTCAAAAATCCAACTTGTATTTAATCTTAGCCACCCGATTTGCCCAAGGGAGCTTATGGAGGGTACTCGGGACGAGGCCAATCCTCCTTAGCATAGCGAGCCCAAAACCCCTTGTTTTAATAGAATTAATTTATTGCTTTAATTAGAATTAGTAAAATCAATTCCGTTATTTTCTTAGAATTTTAGTTGAATTAGTTCCTTTATTTTAATTAGATTCTTAGCATAACTAATTAATTGCCTTAATTAGAATTTTAATTAGATTCTTAGAATAATTGCTTTGATCAAAATTCTAGTATTATTTGTTCATTGTTTTAATTAGATTTTTAGCTTAGTTAATTCATTGCTTTAACTAGAATTTTAGTAAAATTAGTTTATTTGCTTTTATCGGAATTTTAATAAAATTAACTCCTTTGCTTTAATTAGAGTTCTAGTAAAATTAGTTTTCTATTCCAATTATAATTTCAGTAGAACTAGTATAATTGCTTTAATTAGAATTTCAATCAAATTAGTATACTTGCCTTAGTTAGAATTGCAGTAGAACTAGTATATTTGCTTTATTTAGGATTCCAATATAATGAGTATGCTTGATTTAATTAAAGTTTCATTAGAATTGATATATTTGGATTCCTAGTATAATTAGGAAACTAATATTAATTAGACTTCTAGTAAGATTAGGAAATTAAATTAATTAGATTTCTAATGAGACCATAACACCTAGAATTAATTAGACTCCTAGTAGGATTAGTAGACTTAATTAATTAGACTTTCAATAGGATTAAAATACTAAAACCAATTAGACTCCTAATAGGATTAGAATATTAGATTAGGTCACTATAATAAATTCACATAGTTAGACTCATAGTAGGATTAGGAAACTCGGACCAATTAGAATTACGACAAGAAGGAAAGAAAGGAAAACTAAACTATCTAAACTATAAAGAAGAGCTATAACTGCTGACATTCGCAGGCGGACGATTCAGTAAAGTAGCCCACCCCACTCTAAAGCGTGATCACTGACGTGTTGCAGCGTTGTTAAATATCTGTAGTTGGTGATCACAACAAACTAGGAACCTTCCTAGAAATTCCCATTTTTTATTTATCTCCAACATTTCAAACACCGCATTGTCAGAGTCCACTTGGACAAAATTGGGCAACTGATTCAACGGTGACCGAGAGGAACCCAGAAAAACGCGCACCAACAGACAAGTATCGTGTTTTGCTCCAATTTTATGTATCAGAGATCTATTGATCATGAGCTTCAAATCAGATGGCCCATATTACATTTTTACATACCACATGTTCCTAAAACACCAAGTCTTTCTTTAAATTCGGTGCAATCACTTGAAAAAAGTGTGCAAGTAATGATTCTCGAAAACATAACATATGATAAGGGAAAATCTGGAAAAAAACCTCTTACAAGTTACAACTCGTTTCTACATATTATACCAACTTAAAAGGTTTTAAAGAATAAGGATTGATATAATTTTTAGTGTTACCAAAAACAAATTTGGTCCACATGTGAGAAAAGTAAGAATTGAAATTATCACAGTCCCTTATGGCAAAATAATTTTAAAAAAATATTATTACCATTAATTTGACAAGCTCCATGTTATGGAAAAGATTAATCCCTCTGAAGATTAATCCATTAATGGTGAAGATTCAAAAATCCCTTGATCCGTCCTGATTGTCGATCCATCATAAATCACCATTAATCCCTCTGAACTACTTATCCATCATTGAATGTCGATCCATCATGAATCACCAGTAATCCCTCTGAACAATTGACCACAATTAATGGTGATTCAGAAACTCATATGAAGAAAACCCACTTCATTTTCTTAATGATATTTTTCGCTATTTATGAAAAAGTTAGTCACCTCCATTAATGGTGTTGTTAGTCCAAGAACAGACGTTTCATCCCAAATAGAACAGATGCTTCGTCCAAGATGGTGACGTCCATGAATTTTGTTGTTGTTCTTTGTCTCCAAATCGAAAGAGGGTGTAGCTGGTGATCCCTCTAAAGTAGAAGCTGTTAGGAATTGGTATAGACCAAGTTCAGTAACATAAATACGAAGTTTTCTGGGATTGGCAGGATTCTATAGAAGATTTGTTGAGGGCATTTCTAGTATTGTAGCTCCTTTAACTCAATTGACTCGAAAAAATGTGAAATTTGTATGGAGCGATCGATGTGAAGAAAGTTTTCTAGAGTTGAAAAGTAGATTGACTTCCGCTCCAGTGTTAACCATTCCTTCAGGAAGCGAGAGATTCATTATCTGTAGCTATGCATCTTGAATTGGGTTAGGGTGTGTGCTGATGCAGTTTCGTAATGTTGTCGCTTATGCTTCCGGACAAATTAAAGTTCATGAATAAAACTCTCCAACGCATGATCTTGAACTAGCTGTAATAGTGTTTGCCTTAAAATTTTGGAGGCATTATTCTTATGGGGTTCAGTTTGAAGTTTATATTGATCATCAAAGTCTGAAATATTTGTTCAACCAGAAAGAGTTGAATAAGCGACCAGAGATGGCTTAATTTCTAAAAGTTTATGATTTTTCAATTAATTATCATTCTAGGAAAGCCAATGTTGTGGCAGATGCTTTAAGTTGAAAATCTTCTAGATTGATCGCTCAACTAATGATTTTTGAATGGCAACTGTTAACGAAATTGACAGATTGGGAGTCTCGAATTCAAATGGGTACGTCTCAAATTCTTTTTGCAAATATGACAGTTCAACCTACCATTCTTCCCAAAATTAAAGAGGCTCAACAGAAGGATCCTAGACTAAAGGCTATCATGGCAGATGTGATTACAGGATTTAAGTTGGAGTTTAAAATCTATGAGGATGGTAGTCTGAAAATCAATGGTAGATTGTGTGTCCTTGACATTCCTGAATTGAAAAAGTAGATCTTAGACGAAGCCCATCAGTCTAAGTACACAATTCATCCAGGGATAACTAAAATGTATCAAAATTTGAAGAGAAATTTCTGGTGGCACAATATGAGAAGAGAAATTGCTCAGTATATTTTAAAATGTTTGATATGTCAGCAAATTAAGACAGAGCGTCAGAAGCCTGCAGGCAAATTACTGCCTCTAGATATTCCAGAATGGAAGTGGGATGATATTTCTATGGATTTTGTTATGGGACTTCCTCGAACCAAGAATAATCATGATACTATTTGGGTTGTAATCTATCGCTTAACGAAGTTTGCTCATTTCTTAGCCATTAGGAAGAATGACGTATTGTCCAAATTGACCCAGTTATTTGTCAGTAAGATTGTAAGATTATATGGGACTCCGAAATTGATTGTATCTGATAGAGACTCGTGTTTCAGATCAGAGTACTTGAATGGTCTGATAAAAGCTTTGTAGACAATCTTAAAGTTTAGTACAACTTATCACCCATAAACGGATGGGCTGTCAGAAAGTGTAATTCAAATCTTAGAAGATATGCTTCGGGCCTGTGTGATGGAATTTAAGGGAAGTTGGGATCAATTCTTGCCTTTGATTGAATTTGCATATAATAATAGTTACCATGCTAGTATTCAAATGGCATCATATGAAGCTTTGTATGGTTGACCTGTCGTTCACCTCTTTGTTCGGACGAGGATGGTGAAAGAAAACTGTTAGGGTTGGAATTAGTGTAGGAAATAATAGAGAAAATTATACTCATTTGAGATCGACTTCAGATAGCTCAAAGCAGACAAAAAAGTTACTCAGATGTCAGGAGAAGAGACTTGGAGTTTGAGAAGGGTGATAATGTATTTTTGAAGGTTTCTCCAGCTAAAGGTGTGATGCGATTTGGGAAGAAAGGTAAACTGAGCCCAAGGTTTATTGGTCCTTTTGAGATTTGTACCTAAACTTGTGAACCTGATTCAAACCTACCCCCACTTTGAGAATTTAGAAGGTAAAGGAGAAGGAGTTGAAGATGGACAAGTTAGGGTCAACATTGGGTGAATGGAAAAGACACACAAAAGGAGGATAACAGTGTAGCAGTTAGGGAGAGGGTGGCAATTCAGAAAAATAATAACAAAAAGAAAATTTTATCCAAAAGAAAAGAAAAATAGAAAAATACAATGAAAAGGAAGAGAGAGGAGTCAAGAGGAAATTTCATTGGAAAAAGTAAAAATAAGAGGAGAAGCTGGCCGCTTTAAGTCTGAAAAATGTCAAAAAAGATGAAATATGCTAAACTGAAAAAGGTGAAGTCATGAATCACCTCTGACATCTGCTGATTTCTCAATTTTGCATCCTTTTCACCCTTCCAGTCTTTATAACCTACACCCATAAGCCACATGACAACCCAATCATAAGACCTTGTGATCCTAAGTTGAATAAGTTGTTATGTGGAGATGAAGAGTTGTCCAATCTATGGTGAGGAATAGCTAATGATGCCAGAATTTAGGAGCTTTGCCTATGCTCATGCTTGCAGACCTATTTCTTGAGCTTGTGAGAAAATGAAAACCCTCAAAGTTCTTTGTGAGAGACTGCCCTGGTAAGCATTGGGTCTGATATTGAATGTATTAGGCATTGCCTAAACCTAATTTTTGAATTAATGATGAGCTCAGTACTGACATATATTTATTGTTTCTCTTGTTATAAGCTAATTGGCAATGATATACATACATGTAAAAGTTTTAATGATCAAATGTCTGTGCATATCAGTTGTTTAAATTCCTCATATTTTGAATCAAAGGTGGACTGATGCTCTGTGTACTGACAGCTGACTTGACAATGTTGCACTTTTGTTAACTGTTTCAATGAGAAGTTTGTGAGTACCTTCACTGAAAACCCTCAAGAGACTTCACTCCTCTACTAGGGATCACCTAGGGGTTTAAAAGGCTTCATGCATAAGCTAAATGTATTTGTGCTTCCTATAAAAGTGGCATTTACATTCTTAGAGTAGTTGTTTAAATTTTGCTTTGCTCGAGGACTAGCAAATATTAGGTTTGGGAGTGTATTATTCACTGAAAAGTACCACTTTTCACCTCTTAACCTAGCCTTTGCTATACCTTTTAGCTATCTAATAATCATTTGTTTACTGTGTTGAGTAGTTTGTAATAATTTGTGCAGCTTAACACATAGTCCATACCTTTGGTGCCAAGAAGATAGAGAATCCAAGCAAGAGATAACAGCTGAATCAAAGACTGAAGGAACACCATGGTGGTACACACTATGGTGACTATTTTACATGTTATAATGGAGTAAGAAAGTCTAGCAGATGAAAGAAGCATAGATGTGAGTGGAGAGAGCTGCAACAGCAGTAGCTGTATAGCAATAAAGAAGAAAATGTGTATCTCGCACAGTATGGATGCTGCCTCGTGCTGTTCAATTCACTAGCAAAGTTTTCTTGCGCGGATGTTACATGCAGCACAAGAGAGCTCGCGAAGAAGTCGCACAGCTCAGTGAAGAGATTGGCCTAAAGTAGTCTCTCGCGCAGGAGTCGCACACTTCAGCTGTAATCAACACTTAAAGAACTCGCGAAGTTCTCGCGCACTAAGCCTTCAGAAATCCAGCTCGTGAAGTTCTTGCGAGGTTCAAGGCTTATATTAACCGCATGCACTATCTCACGAGGCCAATTTGCAGAAAGAACAATAGCTAACTCTTAAGGTTCTCGCGTTGCTCTGGAGGAGAGAGAGCTCTAAAAGTTCTCTCCCGCAGATCTAGCGAGATTCAAAGACAATTCAAAATCCACCTGCGTGAGTGAACAGCCTTCCAAGTCAATTCTTACCTCGCAAGGACACTCCAAATCGCACGAATGGATTAATGAATCAGAGCCAACCCTGCGAAGCTTGGGCTCTCCACCTCTCATCCTTTATCTAGGTACCTTTTGGAGATTTCCCCAGGTCTAGGGCACACATCTCGAGACCCTAATCTTGAGGCACACATCCCAAGGCATCCAAGGGTTGTAACATTCTCACATCTGCTAGGATATTAGGGTTAATCTTCTCTTGGCCAAAGCATTAAGGACTGAGTATATAAAGCTGTATTTATAACTTAGAATTTTTATCTTTCCTTCAACCTTCATTAGCTGTGAGCTCGAGTAGATTAGGATTATGGTTTGATCACCTCTTTTTCTATTTTTTTTCTTCTCTCTTAACCCAGCACTTGCTGACTAAATCCTCTGTAAGCAATTAGGTGTAGTTTTATTTAGTTTTGAGATGGGTCATGTGAACATTGGGATTTTGTGAAGAGCTGTTGTGCACAAGGCTGCTGCCTTGATAAATATCATTGTAAGTATTGCGTTGATTAATAAAATTTATAATTTAATTATTCATTCAATCTGTTATTTTCCTATTTGCCCATAGTTTTGTTCATTCAATGCATGCATTTAGGATTTGAGCTTATTTGAAAGGCTCATGGAAGCTTGAGCTTGTAGGCTTGGGACCATAGTGGCAGCAGTAGTTTACATGTTCCTTCTTAGACCTTTGTGCTGTGGATAACCTTTGTGGATAGCCTGTGACCATTAAAGTGGATAGACTATAGTCCTAGGGTGATTCCAAGCCACAGATCTGAGAAGGATTCTTCTCCTCTGCACTTGAGCTTGCAGCCTTGTGAGAGGTTGTTACAGGAACTAGCTCCCCTCTGTTTTACTTGACCAATATCAGATGTTAGATTTGATTTCTCTGTAGTGATTGCAGACTTGTGAGCTGAGCCATTGCAGTCTTTTGTAGAAATGGCCAACTGCTTTTAAGTCCCCAAATAGCCCTTGAACAACTGTAGCTTCCACTAGTTTTACAAGAACTATTTGCTCCCATGGATGTCTGAGCTTATAGCCTGACAAACATGGTGTCTATAATAGTTTTAATGATCTGATCTGAGCCATTGGTTGGAGGACATCTATTGGATAATCTGTGACCATTTAAGTGGACAGGTTATAGCCTTAAGATCAGTCCACTCCTTTGCATCAAATTGGTTTTCTGATTTGATCCATATGGTTTGATCCTCTCTATTGGATAGCCTGTGACCATTGAAGTGGACAGGTTATAGCCTTAAGAGACCAGTTCAAATCATAGGAATTGAGTTAGATACCTCTTCCTTGTAGATGTGCTTATAGCCATCTGAGGGACTGCTACAGAGACGACCCTAAGTCTGAGTTACATAGCTGAATTAATCTTAGCTTAATTGCCTACTTCCCATCATTTTATCTTTCTTTTTGACACACACCATCAATACCTTCTTTATAACCCTTTATTTATGATAGGACTACACTTTGTTTCCCTTCTTTTAGTGGCAATTTAGTATAGGTGTGACACCCAACTCCCTTTATTTAGGATTGTCAGATCTGTAGCCAGATTTGGAGGCCTACTATTATAGCCCATTTTGGGTTCTAGATTAATTTCTCTGTATGACAACCTCTTACTTACTTAAAACTTGCTACAATAGCCCTGTATCTTGTAGGTTGTGTGTATTTTAGGTTATTGTTTTCATAGCCATTTTACTTCACCTTTGTATTCTGATTTTTACCACTTCATCACTTTAATAAACATCAGCAAACACCTAGGTACAACAACAACAAGTTTTTGGCGCCGCTGTCGAGGATATTGATCTTTTTAGTAGACCTGAGTTGTATTATATTTTAGTTTAAAAAATTCTTTATAGCTGTGACTTAAATAGAATAAAAAGTACTACTAATTTTTATAAAATTTTTGCAGAATTGGACAATAGCAGCAGGGAAAAGCTAGAGCTGTAGTTGGAGTTTAGCTAGCTCTGTTTGCACTTCTTTTGCCCTAAAACTCAGTCCCTTTATGTGAAATTCCCTGTCATTAGTTTAGTTGTAAGTTTGTTTAGTTGTTAATTTTGTTTGCAAATTTTTTGTATGCTGTGAGCATTTTCTTTACCTGCTGATTTTGTATTTGTATGTTTGGAAGAAGGTCCCTTAACCTTGAGTTGGAACCTCTAAATCCTAAGGTTGAAAGGGTCCTTAGACCAAGAAACACCACACAAGGCCCTACTGTTGAAACTGAGCCAGTTGTCATGGCTGAGAGGCAGAAAACACTGAAGGAGTACAATGCACCTTGGGATTACACATCTCCCTTCTGCATATAATTTCCTTCAGTTAAGGGAAATTATGAAATCAAGTCCTCCATCATTAACATGCTGCCATCTTTTCATGGGCTCAGTAAGGAAGATCCTTAAAAGCACATTGATCAATTTTTGACACTTTGTACCATATTTAACATTACTGGTTTAAGACCTGAAGCCACAAAACTTATGCTTTTTTCTTTTTCCCTAAAGGATAAAGCCAACACCTGGCTCTCTAAGCTCCCAGCCAATAGCATCCAGACATAGAGTGACCTCCAAAGCCAATTTTTACCCAAATTCTTTCCCATGAATAAAACTAGTCAGATGAGGACAAACATATTATCATTCACTCAATCCTCAATTAAAAATTTTTATGAGGCATGAGAGAGATTTCAAGAGATGTTAAAACAATGTCCCCACCACCAAATTCCACAGTGGCAACTTGTGCAAGTATTTTACCAAGGAATTAATCCCAAAAGTAGGGACATGATGGATGCCTCATGTGGGGGTAGTTAACCTCCACAAGACAGCTGATGAGGCATGAGAGTTTTTGACATTATAAGTGAGAATTTCATGCAGCAGGAGTCACTGTCTCGCAATGACAGCCAGACCCCAATTAAATTGGTGAAAAAATCCACCCCTAGAGTTGGCATGTATGAGGTCAAGGTGCAAAGTGAATTAAAAAGGAAGGTGGAAAATTTGAGTTTAAAGTTTGACAAATTGATGAATGTGATGCAGCTCAGGATGGTTGCACAAGTGGAGGAGGCATGTCTGATATGCCAATCTCCCACACATTCAATTCAAGAATGTCCATCAGCCAACTAGTTCCCTGAGTTAGTAATGGAACATGCCAATGCTGCCCAAGAATTTAGGCAGCAACCTACTGGGTACACATGGAGAAACCACCCTAATTTGAGGTGGAGACAAGACACATATCAACAACAGTAGTAGTTGGCAGCTCCATACAGACCTTAGTATTAATTTAACTAGGGATATGCACCAAGGCAAAATTTTCAGTTGCCTGCCCACAGCCTAATCAGTTGGTTTTGCCCCCATCACAGCTCAGGTTCTCTTCTTTTGAAGAACAAATGCTGACATCAATGTAAAATTTAGGAAATCTGGCTCAAACTGTGAACTCTCATGGGCAAAGCACTAAAAAAATAGAGGACCAACTGGGTCAAATCTGCAATGCTTTGAACAAAAGAGAGGAGGGCAGGTTGCCTAGTCAACCCTTGGCCAACCCTAAAGGGTAGTACATGATCGATTAGCATCCTCTACCCATGAGGAGGCTAATGCAATCACTACCTTAAGGAGTGGCAAGGTGATTGACAATTTGGTGGGCAGTAGAGCTGAGGAGGGCATGGAAAGTGAAAATAAAAGAAATATGAGTGTTGAAGAATCAAGGAATTCATCCCCTACTGTGGATCAGCAAGGACAAAATAAAGGGGCTGATGTTGAGCCCCAACAGCAAATAATAAATGAAGAAAAGAGAAAAAAATAAAAATTTGACCATGATGTTATTAGGCATGCAGCTGTGGCACCAGCAGTCCCACAGCTGCCATTTCCTCATGCACTTGCTAACCCATCTCCTTTTGATAAGGGGAATGCTCAGATAGAGGAAATAATAGAGACCTTCAAGCAGGTCAAGATCAATTTACCCTTGCTTGATGTTATAAAATAGGTCCCTGCCTATGCCAAATTCTTAAAGGACCTCTGCACACAAAAGAGAAAAGTAAGGGTGCAACTGTCCAAAAAGGTTTTTACTGTTGAACATTTTGAATCAGTTTTATCCATAGTCACACTTAAAAAATTGCAAGACCCAGGGGTACCTACTATCCCCTGCATAATTGGAAACCATACCATTGAAAGAGCCCTCTTGGACTTAGGGGCCAGTGTGAACTTGCTCCCATATTCTGTGTATGAGGAGCTATTGGGAGAGTTAAAAGCCACATCAGTTGTGCTCTAGCTGGCTGATAGGTCTGAGAGGAGACCTGTGGGTGTGGTAGAGGATGTTTTGGTGGGGGTGGACAAGTTCTACTATCCTGCTGATTTCCTTGTTTTGGACATGGACCCTTGCAAAAGTAAAACCCCAATTCCTGTCATTCTTGGTAGGCCATTCTTGACTACTGCAAATGCTTGCATACAATGCAAGTCAGGGGTGATGGAGGTGACCTTTGGGAACATGAAGGCCCAATTAAATATGTACAATGTTGCAAGGCAACCTCAGATGGACATTGAGGACTACTGTGTATTAGATGTACTAGATGGCCTTGTGGAAGAAGAATTATCCAATCTGTTGGATTGGGATGATATGACTGAGAACCTGGAAAATATTTAGAATATGATTGAGAAGGAGGCCCAAACTCTAATGACAAAAGACAACACCAAAATAGAGTCTTTTGTGGGCTTAGTGTAGCATTCCAGCTGGAAACCTACATTACTGCCCCTTCCTCAAACTACTAAGGTACCTTCGTTGCCTTCCATTAAAAGTCTCCCTGAACTGGAGCTAAAACAACTCCCAGACATATTAAAATATACCTTCTTAGGACAAAGCAACAAACTTCCAGTAATTATCTCCTCCTCTCTCACTAGTGAGCAGAAGGAGAAATTATTGAGTATTCTCAAGAAGCATAAAAAAGCAATGGGGTGGATAATAGCTGATCTTGGAGACATTGATGCCTCAGTTTGCATGCACAAAATTCACTTGAAAGAGGGTACAAAACCATCTAGGGAGATGCAGAGGAAGCTTAATCCTCACATGCAGGAGGAGGTCTTGAAAGAGATAGTAAAACTGTTAGATGCATGAGTGATTTACCCCATTTCAAATTTAGAATGAGTGTCGCCCATCCAGGTGGTACCCAAAAAGTCAGGCATAACAGTTGTTACTTCTAATTTTGGGGAGTTAATGCCAGCCACAGAGACCACTGGCTGGAGAGTTTCCATTGATTACAGAAAACTCAACTCCAAAATCAGGAAAGACCACTTCCCCCTCCCTTTCATTGATCAAATTCTAGACAAATTGGCTGGGAACGCATTTTATTACTTTTTTGATGGATATTCAGGGTATAACCAAACCTCTGCTTATCCTCAAGATCAAGAAAAAACTACTTTCACATATCCCTTTGGCACCTTTGCCTACAGGAGGATGCCTTTTGGACTGTGCAATGCCCCAGCCACATTTCAGAGGTGCATGTATGCTATTTTTTCTGATATGATTGACAAGTTCCTAGAAATCTTCATGGATAATTTTTTAGTGTTTGGGGACAGCTTTAGCCAGTGCTTGAGTCACCTTGACCTGATTTTACAAAGATGTGAGGAGACCAATTTGGTCTTGAGTTGGGAAAGGAGCACTTTATGATAACACAGGTAATTGTGTTAGGCCATGTGGTCTCTCACAGAGGAATAGAGGTTGACAAGGCTAAAGTGGATCTGATTTCATACTTGCCCCCACCCAGGACTGTCAAGCAAATTAGATCCTTCTTAGGACATGCTGATTTTTACAGGAGGTATATTAAGGACTGCAGTAAAATTGCAAAGCCATTATGCCACCTGCTATGTCAAGATGTGCCATTTGAATTTTCTGCTAAGTGCCTTTAGGCCTTTGAGGTCTTAAAAAAGTGCTTTACCACTACTCTTGTAATCTAGGCCCCAAATTGCGCACTCTCCTTTGAACTGATGTGTGATGCATCAGATTTGGCCATAGGTGCTATCTTAGGACAAAGAAAAGATAAGCTACTTGCAGTGATTTACTATGCAAGCAAAACACTAGCGGAGGCTCAGTTCAATTACAACACCACTGAGAAGGAGCTGCTTGCTGTGGTGTTTGTTGTGGACAAGTTTACACCCTACTTGCTTGGGTCTAAAATTATTGTTTTTACTGATCACTCATCCCTGAAATACCTATTGGCTAAGAAGGATGCCAAACTAAGGCTGATCAGATAAATCCTCCTATTGTAGGAGTTTAATCTTGAGATCAAGGATAAGAAGGGAGTTGAGAATGTGGTGGCTGATCACCTCTCTAGAATTATTTTGGAAGAATATGCCGCAACACCTGTCAATGAATTGTTCCCTGATGAGCAGCTATTTGCCATGCAGTCTAGTGTGCCCTGGTTTACACACATTATCAAATTTCTTACTATTGGTAGGATTCCCCCTCACTGGTCCAAGATGGACAAAGTCTTGTTTTTCTCTCAGGTCAAACATTTTCTGTGGGAGGATCCATACCATTACAAGCATTGTGCAGATCAGGTTGTTAGGAGATGTACGCCTGAAAGTGAGTTCCCCAGCATTCTTTTTATGTGTCATGAGTAAGCCTATGGAGGTCACTTCAGTGGCAAAAAGACTGCAACAAAAGTGCTATAATGTGGTTTCTATTGGCCTTCTTTGTTCAGAGATGCACACATTCATTGAAAGGCCTGTGAGAAATGTCAAAGGCTGGGAGGGAGTCATTTTCAAGAAAAATTCAATGCCATTGTAGCCCATCCTTGTGGTATAACTTTTTGACATCTGGGGCATTGATTTTATGGGCCCCTTTCCTCCTTCTATGGGTTTTAATTTCATACTTGTGGCAGTGGACTATATATCCAAATGGGTGGAAGTCATTGTCACAAGGACCAATGACTGCACAGTTGTCCTTAAATTTTTGAAGGACAATATCTTCTAAAGATTTGGCTCCCCTAGAGCTATCATTAGTAATGGGGGTAGTCATTTCTATAACATACCTTTTGAGAACTTGCTCAAAAAGTATTCTATCACACACAGAATTGCAATTCCCTACCACCCATAGACCAGTGGGCAAGTTGAAATTTTTAATAGGGAGATCAAACATAACTTGGAGAAGACTGTGAGAGGATAGAAAGGATTGGACAAAAAATCTGAATGATGCTTTGTGGGCTTATAGGATTGCCTATGACCCCTATTAGCATGTCCCCATTTGCCACCTACCAGTGGAATTAGAGCATAGAGCCTATTGGGCTATCAAAACACTAAATTTTGATCTAACTACTGTTGGTTCTCATAGGAACTTACAAATGTCAGAGCTTGATGAATTGAGAATGGAGGCCTATACGAATGCCAAAATTTACAAGGAGAGATCAAAAGCATTCTTTGACAAGAAGCTAATGAGGAAGGACTTCAGTGCTGGTACTAAGGATTAGCTTTTCAATTCTAAATTAAAGTCTTTCCAGGAAAGTTAAAATTTAGATGGGATGGACCTTACACTGTCATACATGCTTCCCCATCTGGTGCTGTGGAGATCTTGGATCCCATGCCTGGAAAGATCATGAAAGTGAATGGTCAAAGGCTAAAAATTTGTATAGAAAATTCTTTGGAGCCTCCTCAGACCATTCACATATATGAACCTCCCACTGCTTAGTGATCCACAGCTTTGTAAAATGTGTACCATATGTGTTGAATGTGTGTTCTGTTTTATTTTGCTTAAAAATCTGTCAAGTGGTGTTTTTTTAGTGTGATGTTGATTTGCCTGTTTTATTTTGTTCTATGTTTAGTTGTGTGTTGATGATGTTATGTGCATATTTGTCATATGAATTTAATGTGCATAGACCTGATGTTAGGTGCATGTCTATTGCTGCTGTGATTGAGATGCTGTCATTATAAATGCCATGAATATGACATAATTGAAAAATTTTAGCATTCTGAATTTTTGATGTACATAAGTTGATAATGGGCATTGAGAGTATCATGATGAAATGGATTACATGTGAAAGGGTTGGTGCTGATGCACAATGGATAGGTGCATGACATTATGGATGCACTGGCCAATGTGAAGCACTGAGAAAAAGGCTAAAATTGTGCTTTCTCGCGAGGCTGTATGGCGTCAATTTCAAATTTGTGAGCCACTTGTAGGCTTTCTCACAAAGTTCTGAGGGAAGTTTTGTTCTTCGCGAGAGCCTCACGAGCAGAAGTGCCTGCTGAAGCCTGATATTGAGCCTTGCGAGGCTCTAACTTGTCAGCAACAGGGAGATACGCGAAGAATGGAATTCACACATTTTATACTACACTAGAGCCTTGCGAGGTCCCTGATACTCAAATTGCATGTTCCTGGCAAGTTTGAAAGCTTAGCTACACAAAAAATGTAGATGCCCTCTTGCACGCTTTAGTCTAGACTCAACTTTGCGAAGTGACCTCGCGAGAATATTTTTTCCCCGCGAGTACCTGGCGACAGCCGCGCAAGGCATGGGATCACACTATTAAACCCTGCGATTTTTCGTTTTCTTCATTTCATCTCCCATTGCCCTAAAACCCACTTAGCACCTCCGAGATCCCTCTTCCCTTCTGTATTCTCTATAGCCTTATCCACTCCACCTTAGCCAGTTTCCTCCTACAATTATATTACCCAACACCTCCTGGTTACTTTGAACTCAATTTGGGGGGATTTAAACCATTGTGCAACATTTTAAGTGGAACCCATTAAATTGGTGGTAAGATCTCTCACCCTCTCATTTGATTTCATTGGCTACTGTTTTAGTATTAAGAAGAGGGGAATTTGGGGTGCAATATTGTTTCTTTTGGAGAGTGCACTACCCAAACTTAGAGTTTAAAGACATAAATTGAAGATTTGGTATAGCCATGGCCACGGGTTCAAAATTCACAGACACATTGGCTGCCATGCTAAATCCCTCACCCACTGGAAGCCCTGTGGCAACACATAAATCTGTGAGGATTGTAGAGGCCTCCACTATGGAGACCTCTGAGATGCGTCCACCCACTGTGGAGCCCCAAGTGGAGCCAACTAAGAAAAAGGCAGCCCCTGTGAAGAAGGCCAAGGGTGTGGCATCTGATGCCCAAAGTGCCAAGAAGAAATTTGCTCCTAAAAAGAGAGTCAGGGACCACCCACTTACCAAAAGCCCTGAGAAATCCAAGAAAAAGCAAAAGAAGGGCAAGGCTGTGGCCCCTGAGGTCCCTGAGGTTGACCCTGAAGAGGAGGAAGATAATGAGTACCTCAGGGTCCCCTCGATTTTGGCTGCAATTAAACTGGAGGCAAAGACCATTTTTGATAAGGTGCTCTTTGAGGACCTACCTTAGACAACAGCCTCCATTGAGTACCTAACTAAGGCAACACTGTTGCCCCTGTTGAGGCTCCCATTTTAGCTAGTCTTCCCTAGACTAGTGCAGTTGTTCTATCAAAATATAAGAGTGAAGACTGGGGATGATAGGAACCCAACATTGCTGGTACTGATAGACAACTTTGAGATGCTATTTAACCAGGCAGTCATAGCTGAGATACTTGGAATACCAGCCAAGTACAGCCTAGAGTGTGGCTTGGGTCCCCCTTTGATAGCCACTATCCCAGAGATTGCTAAGGAATCGACTGGAGGGATCACAACCTTAGGGGTGTCCATTAGAAAGAGAGATTTGTACCTCAACCTGAGATTTATGGATGGGGTGCTGAGGAAAAATGTATACTGTTCTGGATATTAGTAGGAGAGGAGGTCTCCCATTACTAATGAACTTTACTCTTTCCATATGAACCACTACTTGGATGCTGCCAAGTTAACTTTTGATGGAATGAAGGATATACACGAGAAGGTGAAGATCAAGAAAAAACTACATTCACTTCCCTACTGCAGGCTCATTATAGCTTTGTTGCAGCTAGGAGGGTATCCCTTTCAGATGAATGAGGAGACTATCACCTTGGCTCCCAGCAAGTGTGGAAAGAAATAGTGGGGGATTAGTGGAACCTTGATAGAGAAGAAGAAAAATAAGGAGGAACTACTAGCTCCAGCAGCCCCCGCAATTCAAGAAGCACTGTTGCTGCCTCTGCTGCTGTTACCTCTACCATTGCCAGTTCTGCTGCTATTTCTCAAGCAACAATCTCTGCTATGCCAGCCAGCCCTTCCATCCCCCTGACAGCCAGTGTACCAACCATCCATACCCCCATCCCTGAAATAGCAAACTCAAGTGTGCCAGCCAGCACTACCTTACCATCTCAGCCCATTACTTCATCATCCATAACCATGTCCATTCCCATGCAGACCACTACCACCATCCCAACTTCACAACCCTCCATGGTCCCATTACCTTTACCCGAGCCAATTTTAACCACTACCACAACCACATTGTCTATACCTTTACCTCAGCCTATTTTACCTACCACCTCAGCCATCGCTACATCTCCTCCATCCACCATACATGTTGAGACGTTTACCCTTACCCATACCTGTACCCTTGCCTACTTACCCAGCTCACCCCAGCCCACTTGTGAAGACTACATATAGAAAAAGAAAAAATCCAAAGCCCACATAGAGCCCCAACCTACATACATATTCCAAACTATCCCTACTCCAGAAACCACAGACATACCAGACCCAACCATTGGTCTACCACCACCCTCACCACCCCCAGCCTCTCCAATCCACCATGTTGAACCTAAGCCTCACCTCCTTGAAATCTCACTAGCCTCACCTCAACCCACTGAACCTTCTCCCACAATTGAAATCTCTACACAGTTCGAACCTTTGGGCCAACCCATGCCATTTTCCCCTTCCCATGACCAAGACCCCTTTGCCTCTGAGGATACTTAGTTATGATGACCTCCATCATAGGGGCAATCAATTATGAGTTCACCCCTCTTTCGGAATCACCAAAGCCTCCTCACTTCACCCCTCCACTTGATTCACCCTTCCCACAACACATTACCTCTACCCCTACTTCCCCATAGCCAATAAACTTTCACCATGCACCCACCTCCCCATTTCAGCCAATTCCAACCATTCAACCACAACACCTATCACCCTTGATCTCCTACCCTAAATCCTCAACCTCCTCTCCCTTCAATCTCAAGTGTTGGCCAACACCCAAACCCAATCATCCATTGAGGCCAACCTTCAAGCCATAAACTCCACCCTCCAAATCAGACCTCAATTCAAACTAGCCTACAAGCCATCCAATCCACATTGTCCAGTTTAACCCAACCATCACAACAACCAACTATCCCTACACCCACCCATATACCTACTCCACCCACTTCTCCCCTACCCTTAATCTTAGCTGTAACTACACCTACACCAATTGAACTTGAACCAGAACCTCAACCTGTCCCTATCCAACTGCCCATTATTCCCCAATCTGATATCCCACTGTTGTAGCAACTTCTGATGCTGCCACAGATGTGGAAGACTTAATCCCCACCTCCTTAGTTCCAACCCAAACTGACCCTGAGGTTATAGACCTCAATGAACCTGCCCTTGAAGTCCACCATCCATTAGCCTCTACCTCCACCCCTCCCATACCATCACCCATCCACTCTTCATTACTGGTTGGCCCTTCTTCCAGTGCTGAGTAGCCCATACTATCTACCTCTTCCTTTTACATACCTCCCTACTTAACCCTCCTACATGCCATGCAAAATAACTCATACCTTAAAAAGGATGTCATTAGAGGCATGGCTAACCTTATAACCTCAATCAGGATGCTCTATGAAGCAAAGATAAATCAAATGGAGCTGGATTACAAAGTTGAGATGCTGAGAATATCAAAGGGCTGGAAACAAATTTTGATTCAATTTGAAGCTCAAAAGCATACTGCAGCAACAGAGAAAATGAGAGCAGATGCACTCGAGAAAAGGTTAGCTGCCTCCAGAGAGGTCACAAAGGCCACTCGGGAAATGTATGAAAGTAGAGTTGAACTTGCTGAAAAGAATGCGAAAATACTCAAAAGGAGAGTTGCTAAAATGGCTGCCAAAGAGGTTGCATAAGCAGCTGAGACTGCCCCTCTTGCCACTGCTCCTCCAGCCAGTTCACCACCTAAGCAAGAAAAAGGAAAAGGAGTCCAAGACAAGGCTGAGGCAGCAGAAAAATTCGGATGATTAGATTTGCACATGTAATTAGTTAGGATGTTTTTTTATAATCTTTTTGTAGTTATTTTCCCTTGCATTGTATAAATTTTTGTGTTATAAATGAAATTTTTCTTTAGTATATTTTGTATGATTTACTTTATGTCTTTATGTTTGTTTATTTGTTTGTTTTAATCATTTATGTGTGCCTTGTTTGATGCTGTACTTGCTTTATTTTGTGTCTAATTTTTACCACCATACCCTGCTGCACATGCCCTCTATCTTTGAATCAGTAAAGACACTGCTCCTCATAGGTTTGGGGGTGTGGTAAGGTTTGTCAATGATGTAGTTAACCTAAGTGTAGCAGAATCAAGTGAGTGAGATAGATATAGAGTTATGTCCACCTAAGAAACATTAAAAATGAGAAAATTTAAAAATTTTACAGACATTTAGCCATTAAAAACTTTTAAATTTTAACATTTCCATGAGGTGAACACCAAGAAAACTCACTTGTGTTAGTACTTAGTGAACCATTAAAGAGAGAAAAAGGTAAGGACATGCCTAAGAGTTCAATAGAAGACCATACCTAGTGAGATTTGGGCCTACAAATTTAATTTATTTTTTCTCTTTGAGGAGTGACTGAGGCAATTCTTTTTGCTCTAAGGACTGGCTGAGTCAATGTCCTCACTAGAAGTTAGGCATCTCAAAGTTGAAACAGCTGACAGTACCCATGACATTTAGGAAAGGATCAAGGCCTTCTCTTGGACAGTTTGAGCTTAAACATACCAAACCTAGTAAACTGCCCTTGTGCATATACCTTTGGAGCCTTAATTTTCAGTTTTCTTCAAAATATACCTGAGTATTTGTACCTAAACCTGTGGACCTGATTCAAACCTACCCCACTCTGAGAATTCAGAAGGTAAAGGAGGAGTTGAAGATGGACAAGATAGGGTCAGCATTGGGTGAATGGAAAAGAAATACAAAAGGAGGATAGCAGTGTAGAAGCTAGGGAGAGGGTGGCATTCCAGAAAAATAAAAACAAAAAAAAAATTTATCTAAAAGAAAAGAAAAACAGAAAAATAAAATGAAAAGGAAGAGAGAGGAGTCAAGAGGAAATTTCATTGGAAAAAGTAAAAATACAAGGAGAAGCTGGCCACTTCAAGTCTAAAAAATATCAAAGAAGATGAAATATGCTAAACTGAAGAAGGTGAAGTCATGAATCACCTCCTACACCTGCTGATTTCTCATTTTTGCATCCTTTTCACCATTCTATTCTTTTAACCTACACTCATAAGCCACATTACAACCCAGTCATAAGACCTTGTGATCCTAAGTTGAATGAGCTGTTATGTGGAGATGAGGAGTTATCTAATCTATGGTGAGGAATAGGCAATGATGCCAGAATTTAGGAGCTTTGCCTATGCCCATGCTTGCAGACCTATTTGGGGACTGTAACTGCTCTTGAGCTTGTGAGAAAATGAAAACCCTCAAAGTTCTTTGTGAGAGACTGCCCTGATAAGCATTGGGTCTGATATTGAATGTATTGGGCATTGCCTAAACCTAATTTTTGAATTGATGATGAGCTCAGTACTGACATACATTTGTTGTTTCTCTTGTTGTAAGCTAATTGGAAATGATATACATGTAAAAGTTTTAATGATCAAATGTCTGTGCATATCAGTTGTTTAAATTTCTCATATTTTGAATCAAAGGTGGACTGATGCTCTGTGTATTGACAACTGACTTGATAATGTTACACTTTTGTTAACTGTTTCAATGAGAAGTTTGTGGGTACCTTCACTGAAAACCCTCAAGAGACTTCACTCCTCCACTAGGGATCACCTAGGGGTTTAAAAGGCTTGATGCATGAGCTAAATGCATTTGTGCTCCCTACAAAAGTGGCATTTACATTCTTAGAGTAGTTGTTTAAATTTTGCTTTGCTCGAGGGCTAGCAAAGATTAGGTTTGGGGGTGTGTTATTCACTGAAAAGTACCACTTTTCACCTCTTAACCTAGCCTTTGCTACACCTTGTAGCTGTCTAATAATCATTTGTTTAGTGTGTTGTGTAGTTAGGAATAATTTGTGTAGCTTAACACACAGTCTATGCCTTTGATTCCAAGAATAGAGAGAATCCAAGCAAGAGATGACAACTAAGCCAAAGACTGATGGAACACCATGGTGGTACACACCATGGTGACTATTTTGCATGTCATAATGGACCAAGAAAGTCTAGTTGATGAAAGAAGCATAGATGTGAGTGGAGAGAGCTGCAGAGGAGAAATGTGTATCTCGCAGATGGATCTCGCCTCGTCGTTCAATTCACTAGCAAAGTTTTCTAGCATGGATGTTACATGCAGCATAAGAGAGCTCGTGAAGAAGTCGCACAGCTTAGTGAAGAGATTGGCCTAAAGTAGTCTCTCGTGCAGTAGTTACGCACTTCAGCTGTAATCAACACTTAAAGAACTCGCGAAGCTCTCGCACACTAAGCCTTCAAAAATCTAGCTCGCAAAGTTCTCACGAGGATCAAGGCTTATATTAACCATGAGCACTATCTCGCGAGGCCAATTTCCATAAAGAACAATAGCTAACTCGCGAGGTTCTCACGTGGCTTTGGAGGAGAGAGAGCTCCAGAAGTTCTCTCGCACAGATCTCGTGCGCCTAGAAGCTCAACCCTATACCGAGCGAGCTACGTGATCCATTTGACAAGAAGTCAAGTGAGATCAGAGCTCTATTGCGCGAGTACCTCGCGACAGGAAATTATGAAGCTCTGTTGCACGAGCAAAGCCAAGCAATGTAAATTCTTCTACGTGAGTGCATTCAAAGCCTAAGCAGTTGCGCGACAATTCAAAATCCACACTTGCAGTGAACAACCTTCCAAGCCAATTCTTACCTCGCGAGGACACTATAGATCGTGCGAATGGATTAATGAACTAGAACCAACCCTGCTGGGCTCTCAACCTCTCATCCTTTATCCAGGGACCTTTTGGGGATTTCCCCAGGTCTAGGGCACACATCCCGAGGGCTGATCTTTAGGTACACATCCCAAGGCATCCAAGGGTTGTAACAGTGCCACATCTGCTAGGAAATTAGGGTTAATCTTCTCTTAGCCAAAACATTAAGGAATGAGTATATAAAGCTGTATTGTAACTTAGAATTTTTATCTTTCCTTCAACCTTCATCAGCTGTGAGCTCAAGCAGATTAGGGTTAGGGTTTGATCATCTCTTCTTTTATTTTTTTTCTTCTCTCTTAGCCCAGCACTTGCTAGCTAAATCCTCTATAGGTAATTAGGTGTAGTTTTATTTAGTTTTGTGATGGGTCATGTGAGCGTTGGGATTTTGTGAAGAGCTATTGTGCACAAGGCTGCTGCCTTGAGAAATCTCATTATAAGTATTGTGTTGATCAATGAAATTTGTATTTTAATTGTTCATTCAATCTGTTATTTTCTTATTTTCCCATAGTTTTGTTCATTCTATGCATACATTTAGGATTTTAGCTGATTTGAAAGGCCCATGGAAGCTTGAGCTTGTAGCCCTGGGATCATGGTTGCAGCAGTAGTTTACATATTCCTTCTCAGACCTCTGTGGTGTGGATAACCTCTGTGGATAGCCTGTGACTATTAAAGTGGACAGACTATAGCCCTAGGGTGATTCCAAGCCATAAATCTGAGAATGATTCTTCTCCTCTGCACTTGAGCTTGTAGCCTTATGAGAGATTGTTGCAGGAACTATCTCCCCTCTATTTTACTTAACCAATATCAGATGTTAGATCTGATTTCTCTGTAGTGATTGCAAACTTGTGGGCTAAGCCATTGCAGTCTTTTCTAGCAATGACCAGCTGCTTTTATGTCCCCAAATAGCCCTTGAACAACTATGGTTTCCACTAGTTGTTCAAGAACTATTTGCTCTCATGGATATCTGAGCTTGTAGCCTGGCAAACATGGTGTCTGCAATGGTTTTAATGATCTAGTCTGAGCCATTGGGTGGAGGACATCTATTGGATAATCTGTGACCATTTAAGTGGACAGGTTATAGCCTTAAGATTAGTCCACTCCTTTGGATCAGATTGGTTTTCTAATTTGATTCATGTGATTTGATCCTCTCTATTGGATAAACTGTGACCATTGAAGTAGACAGGTTATAGTCTTAAGAGACCATGTCAAACCATAGGAATTAAGTTAGATACCTCTTCCTTGCAGAAGTGCTTGTAGCCATCTGAGGGACGACTACAGAGACGACCCTAAGTCTGAGTTACATAGCTGAATTAATCTTAGCTTAATTGCCTACTTTCCATCATTTTATCTTTGTTTTTGGCACACACCATCGATACCTTCTTTATAGCCCTTTCTTTAGGATAGGTCTGCACTTTGTTCCCCTTCTTTTAGTGGTAATTTAGTGTAGGTGTGACACCCAACTCCCTTCATTTAGGATTGTCAGATCTATAGCCAGATCTGGAGGCCTACTATTATAACCCATTTTGGGTTTTAAATCAATTTCTCTGTGGGACAAACTCTTACTTACTTAAAACTTGCTACAATAGCCCTATATCTTGCAGGCTGTGTGTATTTTAGATTGCTGTTTTCATAGCCATTTCACTCCACCTTTGTATTCTGATTTTTACCATCTCATCACTTTAATAAACATCAGCAAACACCTAGGTACAACAACAACAAAGGGCATATTAGAAATTTACTAATTAAGAGAGGTTGGGTCTTCGGGAGAGTTTAATGGACATTAAGTGAATCTATTTATGTTTGGCTAATAGAATATATATATATATATAGATATGCATAGGTGGCTAATAGAGAATATGATATATATTAGATAATATAATATAAGAGCTATATACCAAGACGTGTTCTATGGGAGATATATCCTATAATAGCTAAGAGAAGGTTGTGGGAGGTTCTGGAGGGTCTAGAAGTTGGGCGAGAGTCTTGGGGTCGTGGGTTTGGTTGTAGCATAAGACAAAAAGAAACAAAAGGAAAAGGAAAGAGAGAACTAGAGAAAGAAAAAGAGAAAGAGAGAGGGAGAACGGGAGAGAGTCATTTAGAGAGAAAGAGAGAGTGAGAGAGAAAGAGATCTAGAGAGAGAAAGAGTAAGAGAAGAAGTGGAAGTTGGGGAATTGAAGGATAAGAAGGTTTTGTTAGGGATTGATGCCCTAAATCTGGAATTGAGGCAAGTATCCATATCTATTACCTACTGATTAATCTGAACTTGAAATCAAGCGTCGCCTATATTTTATTTTGTGAAATTGAGTATCGCCTATATTTTATTTTGTGAAATCGAGCATCGCCTATATTTTTATTGTGTGAAATCGAGCATTGCTTATCTCTGAAATTAGTTTATACATGTTGAAATCTACACCTTTTTGTTTTTTGAATTCAGTTATGCTTGAATCTGAGATTTACTGTTTTACGTGCATCTGAAATTGGAATTTTTGTGTGGGCAAAATTTAAACTTGTAATCTCTGTATCGGTTTGGAACCTTTGAAATACTACGTGAAAAAGCCAAAAAAACCACTGCCTTAAACAGTGATTTTTTTTCAAAAGACCACTGCCCTCAACAGTTGTAAAAAAAGGAGTGGTTTTTTTTTACCACTATACGAAACAGTAGTTTATGAACTTCAACAACTTCAAAAAATCATTGCTTTTGGCAGTGACTTTTTATGCAAATTATTTTTGAAAAATTTACTATTTTTTTTTTTTTAAAAACTTACGTCAAACGATTTTTTATGTTTTAAAAAAAATTATATAAAGAAAAAAAGCTATTAATCTCATATTTAAACACATCCATTCAACTCAAATGCAAATCATTCCATTAATAAAAAAAATAGATGCCCAATTCTTTTATTCAAACAAAATGTTGCATCTCAACCTATGATCCAACCTTTCAAATCAACCAAACATTTTAAACTCTATATGCCCAATCCTTTTATTCAAACAAAAAGAATAAAAAAAAGAGAGTTGACAATCTGACCTCATAGCCTATTTTCAAAATAAAAGAAAAAAAAATTGCTTCGCCTCTCCTGCCAAGTATCCCTGTCCCCTAGTGATCCGTTTGAGGTGAGCTTCAAATCAAAAAGCTTCACCTGAAATCAAAAGGAGAATATCAATAAACTGAGATATTTATTTCGGTATATATAAAGTGATTCTTACTCTGATTGCGTCGAATGGACGGTCTTCAAACCACACGGAGGGTTAATAGTGTTCCCATGCATCGGGTCGCTCGCCCAAGTAACGATGAGACCAGCTTGCCGTATGGCTCTAACCAGGTGAGGGAGCTTCACTCTCTGCTCTCGACTTCCATTTACGTGATTATGGTTAGCTTTCCTGGTTTGTTGTGAGGGTTCAAAATCTCGCACAATTTCACAAGCTCATTTGGGTCCATCTTGTCACTCACCTGCATGATGCATGCAAGTCCATATGTCAAAAAGCAGCTCAAACTATCAAGTTTTGGTCCAACCAAAAATTGAGATGAGATCATCGCCATCATCTTGTTCCACTTATTTGGGACTGGCAAGATAGATAATGACCACCCACTTGGCATAAAATATTGCATTTAGCATAGGAAAATGGATTTCCAATATGAATCCACAATACTTGTTATTAATAATAATGACAGGGAAATGGATTGGTAAGTAATGGAATAGTCAAAATTATTCATGCTTCTTTTAGAACAGAAATAACTAAAGAGCACTAACCTCTAACAGCAAGAATGTGTGGCGCAAAGAGTTGACAAAATGCTGGACCTCGAAAACATTCATTAGCATGTGTTCCTGCCAATAGAATGCCATTAAAAAACCTTGGGTTAATATAGTACCTGCTGTGGTTATTGCGCTCAAACGATTTTAATGGTTCCTTAAATACAACACCAAATGAAATTATGGAGAAACTCCATGAAAGAAACATTAATTATTAAGCATGTGAAATAGACATCATATAATGAGAAGCACTAATAATCAAATATCAATAAATCGAGCAAAAGAAAAGGACTATTATCGCCAGAAATTTACTAGTTTTGCAACTAGCAAGATGAAAACTGTGTATCGCCAGTATCTCCCAGATGATGCTAATGATTTTTATGGCTGTTGAGATATGTTTTATGATTCAGCTCAGGAAATTTGATCTTAATGACAACTGATTGCTATTATGACATTTAGGACATACTCCGAACCTCCCACCACACACGGACGTACACATAGGACATACTCCGGACCTCTGCCCTGATCCCAATCCAATTCTAAGGAAAAAGGACATACTCACTGGAGCTCCTGTGCACTTTCAGCCATGGTGCCCCATTGATTGTGAATGCTGCTTCTTGAGACCAGCCCATTCACCAGCTTAGTCCTGAATAAGGCCAAAATACCATCTTTTTGCAAAATTCTTCACCATGACAGGTTTCTCTTTATGCCCCAGAATATAGATGTTCCAACGATGGATTGCTAGTTGGAAAATTGAGATTGATCATAGATGTGTGCCATATGGCACAATGATAAATCACACTTCAATGGTGTGAGATAAAAAGTGATATTAATGATGGAAGATCATTTAAACAACAACTGGTGTTGAAATGCCGGTCACGGGCCATTATCCCTATTTAAAATATACAATATAATCATTCAAAAATGGTCATAACCAAAACGCGTTTCGTCTATTAGTACTCATCTACCACGCTTTCAGATCATGCAACACATCTTTTAGAAAATTTATTTGTTTAGGACTCTTATTATTAAGAAGGTAACTGTTTATATAAACTTGGATTAACCATTCATAAAGGAAGAGAAGAGATTTATTATTTAAATTGTTTCTCGTGCACAAAGAAGATTCCCAGTCCCTCTTCCATTGTCGGATAGATAAGGTAAGAACCATATGAGGTGCCTCCATAACATATATGGAAAACAAAAAAACCCTCAATGGAAATAAAATCATAGTTCTTGTTTATATTTAAGTAGTGAAAATTAGAGAAATCTGGCATGACAAAGGAAATAATCTGTTTACATATGAACATATTAGGCATGAATTTTTTAGGCAGAAAATAAAAGAACTCAACCCCAAACGACTCTCAATGCCCTCAAAACCGCAAAATTTTAAAATTGATGGCAAAGCTAAACATAAGAAATTGAGAGAGATGTGTGGTTTACCTTCCTAAGAAAATCAAGCCGTTCAATAGAAAACACTGCCCGGTTCGGATAAACAGCATCCTCGAACTATAATAAAGAAAGAACAAAAAGCCCATAAATCAAATTTAAAGTAATAGATAAATAGATGGATAGGGAAAATTTTCAAAAGAAAAAAGTAGTAGTAGAACAATGTGAAGCTCATGCATCTGCCCACATGCGAAGCTCAATGTGAAGAACACCATCGCCTATTTTCTTCCAACTTGATCACTCGTCTTCATCTGTGTAAAGAATTAAATCCTTGGGAAGGAATCCCCTATCGATGAAGTGTAATGAAGATCTCGTGGCTATAGCTCTAACTTCAGCCCATTCAGAAAAACTATGGCAGACTACCAAATTTTATAGCAGCTACACTTCCACTCGCTGCCAAGAGAATCCGTGGCTTTTTGCTCTCCGTGATATCTTGTATTGGCTCTTTTTCTGGAACAAATTCTATGCAAGCCATTTCCCAAGCACTGCGATAACAAGCAAGCATAAGACAACTGACATATCAAGCAGCTTGTTGAAAGGCTTTAGGCTTTAATTTATAATCTATGATACCATTTCTCCACATTAAGTTTCTTGAATTGGTTCTTACTACTCCAAGTACAGCAAACCCATTGAATTGGTTCCAATAATAGCCTTCGGTGTACGATTCCTTTTTTGTAGTGTGACTTTCTTTAGAAATGCTAAGAAATCTACATGATAATAATCAATTCTTAGAAGTGTAAAAAACTCTCTAGAAGTTTTCATTACATGCTTAATTTCATATTGAACTAAGTATTAGTGCTACACAACTTGCAACAGTAGGACAACTTGTTCTGATCGCAGAGACATGATTAATGTAGATTTCATAGTATGCTTAATTCCAAAGTTACTACTACATCAAATCAAATATGTCATCATATAAAAAATTTATGTTCGCACCTTTGTTTTTATGTTGTCACCTCTGTTTATATGATGCATAAGGAGAATAGACCATTGGGCCCTAACTATAAGGAGCATAAATGGTTGGGCTTGGCTAGAACAAACCATTGGGCCCTAACTATATGGAGCATAAATGGGTTGGTCTGGCCAGAACCCAAAAATCCAGCTCAAATCCAAAAACATGCCTAAAACCAAATCTAAACCCAAAAACCTGGCCCGAATAACAGCCTAAACCCAAAACCCAGAAACCCGGACTGAATTTATCCAAATTGGATTTACTTTCAAGCAGGCTCAGTCTGTCTTAATTAAAGCCCAACCCAAATACGGCCAAGTTTACTAATGGAAAAAAGCAATGTGGTTTGGAGCTAGAATATATATTAACCTGAAGATGTAGTTTCTGCCATAATTAAAGTATATAAGAAGGGAGAGTCAACTACAATAGAACATTAACTAGGAATGGCATATTTGTAATTTGTATAGTAAACAAATTATTCCTTGGAAAAAGGGATTTACCTTCTCTATAATAATGTAAAATGATATTGGTAAGGAAATTTAACAATTTCACACCTAGGCAGAGGAAAATTGAGGAAAAACCACCTCGGGACTCCATGAACTAATCCTAATTTTTAAGAAAATTATAATAGTTTGTGAAGTATACAAATTATTTTCTGTAAAAAGGGATTTATCTTTTTTAAAGTAATGTAAAATGGAGTAATTTAGGAAAATCAACAATTCAACACCTGGGTAGATAAAATTTTACGTAAACCCACCCTAGGACTCCAGGAACTAATCCTAATTTTGAAGAAAATTAGAACTTTTTCAGTGTGCCATGAAAAGATAACACTTACACAATCTCTGTATATCGCAATCTCCATTCGGGAAATCCTAAATAGCATCAGGTAGGTGCGTATATTAGATGCAGATCAGCCACTGGTCCTCCACAACTTGAAATTGAAAGGCATGCATGAAAAATGTGAGAGAGAGAGAGAGAGAGTTTGCACTTAGCCATGTTAAGCATATATTCTGAACAAAATGCTAGCAAAAGAAAAACAAACCAACTGATCTTAGTGCACGATCCATGTCAGGTTCTGTAAAATTGGGCGCGTCTCGAGCTCTGTCTAAACTTGCACCTTTAAAATATTCTGAAAAGAGAAATTGAGCAGCTTTAGCATGCCCTTCTTTCTCGTCATAGAAAGAAAGATATTCCAATGTCATACTATCTCGGTCAAGCAGAACATCCTTTTCCATGAAAATTCCAGTCTTATATATATATATATATATATATATATATATATATATATCAAATAATAAAACAGACAAGATTTTTGTTTTCAAACAAGAAAACTTTGGCACATGGTTTAAAATCTCAATATCGACCCCCATATTAGTCATTGCCTAGACTGATAGGACTGATAGGGGTGTGAATCAAACAGAGAAAAAGAGCAAAAAAAAATTAAAGAATTTGATGTGTATCAGTCAACACCCGATAAGTATTAGCGGTATTGGCTGAAGCCTATCGATCCATTGATACCTGCCTGATACCGATACCTGTGTAGGTATCGTGATTGGCCATGCTAGATACCGATACATATCAGTATTGGACTATACTTTAAACCTTTCTCAGTTGCTCCTAAATAGAAACAAAAGAAGTAGGAAAATATTCAAAAGTTCCAGGATTATGTAGAATTAGAACATACCTTCCACTCAACACTCCTTAATCACCGAAGATAATGATCAGATATATTCAACAATATGTAATATATTCATCATAAAATAAAATAAATAAAAAAGAAAAATTGCAAAGTAGAAGGCAATTGTACCAGGTAACATAAACCTTTATTTTTTTCGGTTTTTATATAATTAGTTAAAGTTGTGATTGAACATGAGATCCCGAGTGCAAAAAAGGCAGTTCTATGATGAAAATTAAGGATGTAGAGCAACAATATGATCTCTAAAGAGTATTAGAAAGTGACTGCATAGAAGGATTTATATATGGGAATGACTTTCCTTACTTTGGCCTAAAATAAAACCCTCAACTTCTAACTTTTAAACCATATGACACCACTTGCCACACAGCTTTTAGCGAATCAACTCGTGGAAAAGGCAGAACATCTTATGAGCTTTTTGTCGCCCAAAAAACTGCCATCCAAGCACTTCAATATGAACCCTATGTTAGATGTAAACAAATAGTTTGAACCCTCTAATGAGCATATTTTTCTAGTTGAGTGATCTTCATATGACGTTACAGCCACCCAAAGAGTTTGCATTAGCCAAAAAAATCTGCAACCTGGCCCAAAGTGTGGACAGAGGGCTATATCTTAGGCATCCACTAACCTTTTATATAATTATATATGACCACATCCAAACATTTACTAAATATGTCTCCCAAAATATTAAAACCTTATTTAGTATCGACTGATGTATTCTTACCCTCCATATCATAAAGGCATACATGCTTCACGCCAATTTATGACAACCAGGGTAGAAGCTTAACAATTTTTGTAGGGCAACTATGACTAGCTTTTTCACTATCCACCACAAGGGCTAGGTACCGACGTTTCTCTAGTTCCAAAAATTTGTACTTATCTAATAACGCAGCTGATATGTGATATCTTTGGAGTATACGATCTACCCATAGCGCAATAAGTACAATGCTGGCATAAGATGAAGGAAACGGCCCTAGCAGAATCGAAGCATAGCCCTCCATAGTCGAGATCTTTGAAAACTCTGCACACGCCATAAGCCACAAAAAGTGTCCAGTTCAACATTTGCTGAAAGAAGAGAACAATAAACAACTTAGATACTTCTCCTTTTAGTCAATTCAAATGGATTTAACTAACAGTAACTTACATCCTGAAATGATTAAGCTAAACAGAGAAAAATAAATCCATAATGAAATTGAAAGATGAAAATAATAAGAATACACTTCTATATCTGCTACCTCTACCAGTGATCAAACACCAAAAATAGCTACTTGATTTCCTACTATAAATGTGCATCCTTTTACTGCCCTTTCGCTAGATTGCCCACTTTGTTGTTGGCCATAAGCGACACATGCTGGATTTGATTACATGGCTTTTTCTAAGGTCAAAACTTTTACATGGCTGCTCCATTGAGCATGGTAGCCATGAGAATATCATGACCCTGAAAGAATGATATAACAAAAATAAATATGAGACAATGAGGAAAACCACAAATATAAGTAACACTATGGCATGCCAATAGACATTTCCATGTAAATTCATCTCAGTTTATATAATACTATATTAGCCCATGCAAGTTCACATCAGTTTAGTCGAAGTTTAAACAAGTGTATACAAGTTCAGTTTAGTACAAAAAATCAGAACATCGGTATACATTTAATATGTTAAATTTCTATTATCTCAAATTAGAGGGTTTCTAGACATCAAATTAGTGGATGTCCAAATATCAAATTCAATACAGTTGAAATTTATACTAAATTTCTATTGCTTTTGAGTTAGCTTACATTCATGATGTGACCTTAGGGATCATTAGAAAGATTGATATTTTTGGATGACTATCAAATGGTTATCATTCAGGTTCATCCACTGCTGATCTTAAACAAAATTAGAAAGTTAAAGTGTAGTAGTATGGAATCCTATGGATGAATACATTTAGTAGAATACAACCTTGAAGTAGTACCTTGCAATCTTAAATGGAATTCTGGACTCTCTTGCCAGCACCTTGTAGGTAATCATGGGACTTTCGAAAGCTTGCATGATATTATTTACCACAGTTTTGCAAGAATAATGAGTAGTAGTTCAGAATGGTATGGAGCTGTGGTACAAATTTGAGTGGGGCAGCCAGCTCGGCATTTGTGAACCACATCATATGTTGTATTTGGAGATGGCTGGCTTATTTGTAGGTACTAAGGTTATAATTGTTGTAGCATATGCTACAATTATAATTGTACATAAGATAGATGATCTGGTGTACGAGTCATGGACTGGGGGACTTGACAATGTCAACTTAGAATTACTGAGACCCCCTGTTTTGCTAGACTGAGATTTTAGGTAAAATTCATAAAATATTTATGGGTATCCTATGATGGAACTAAGAAGAAAACTATAGAACATGAAAAAAGGAAAAGGGTATGACTTGCTAAACATACTTTTTAACTGCTTGGTATACTACCCTCAAGTCCTCCACTGATTCATGGCTCATAAAAACATCTTTAATTATGGTTTCAATGCAATTACATTGGGTATAAGCAATTTGGCAACCAGCATATTCAGGCTCATATAGTGTAGCAGCAATCGAGAAGTAGATTTGCTCAGGACTTGGCAATGAGAAGAATGGGTTGTCGAAACCGCCATTCTTCCACCATCTACATAAGAAAAAATCAAATGAATAATTACATGATCATAAAATAAATACAATTTATTTTTGCTGTGTTTGGGTTAGCTCTTATGAGAGAAGGCGCAGCTCTCTTCCTGCTCTCTATCAGAGCCGATTCTGCTCTGGCAAAGAGCAGGGAGAGGACAGTTTTATTACTTTAAACAGCTCTTCACCTGAGTAAATGGGGCGAGGAGGTGTATTACCAAACATAAAAGCAGTTCCCTGGAGCCAAAGAGAGTAAGAAGTGCTCTTTGGCCCAAAAGAGCTAAGCCAAATGCAGCCTTAGAGGTCAACTTTCCCAAGAGTTTGTATTTTCTTAAAAGAACATAGCAAAGAACAATTTAGAAAAAATAGGTACCAATTTGAATATATGTACCTGTGCATACCATTTTCTGGAAAAACACACACACACACACCCACAAAGCAATCAAATTTTAATTTAACTAAGAGAAAAATGGTAAATCAACAGAGGGCATACCCTACACAATAAAGATCAAAGGATATAAATATAAAATTAATGCCTACAAAATCAAAAATTTTAAAAACCCAAGAAATGGACCAAATAAGACAGGTTAATAGGGTAAGAAATGGACCATAAAAGTACTTAACTACCCCTACTTATAGCCTAACTTAATCATGCAACTCTAAGAGACCTAATTAACATAATTCTAGTAACTAGTTTTACTCAATTGAAACTGTCCTCGGAGACAGAATAATTATCTTATTTGTCTATTTATTAATTTTATTTTTTTAGATAAATGTAAACAATCTTCTTTATTAATAAACAATAAAAACTACACAAGCAACGAATAAACAAACTATACGATGAGAAGGCTGGCCATCTCTTTATTCATTGCTGGTTTACTAGAGAGATGTTGGTCTCAATCCTTAGGATCTTCGGGGTGAATTGGGTGTTTCCTAGATCATGCAGGAATCTGGCAGCTTGGTACGGTGTTTTCAAGAGTATCAAAAGGGTCTTTTGGTGGCCTCATTTGTTTGTGGCTATTTGTTAAACCTTTCCCAAAAAGGCATCAAAATCAGTCCTCATAGGTCTTTTATCAAACACCTAGAGTGCAGGCATCATGCAGCACTAACACCCCGTACATTACAACTCATTAGTAGAAATTGTCCTGGTAGCTTATTGTCCATATATCACAGCATAAATAAGAAGTTTGAAATTAAAAATAAAAATGTATAAAAATCTTTCAAAATCACCTTCTCCATTGAATTGAGCTATTAGAAAAATAAAAAAATTTCAAAAACCACATACTACCTGTAAAGGATGATGAAGATGATGATGGCCACAATCTTTGATCTCTCAAAGTCTCAATCTGAGATGGGGTCAGAACACTTAAAGGAGTTGTCATTATATTTGCCATCCTGCAGGGCTAGCATCCTCGCGAGATGCCGAGGCGCCATCAGGTGTGTGACCAATTGTCACCACGACTCACTAGTATGTGGTAGCCAGCGTAGTCTACAAAAGAGAAGAAACCAAACTCAAAACCCACATTCGAAAAACAAAGCAACCAAAAATTAACTACCACATTAAGACGAAAAAAAGAAAAGATTAGTTCTTTACATTTTGGGTTTGCTGCCGAAAAAAGCCGTTCTCGTACACTAGCTGCGACACCAGAACCACAAAAAAGGATCTTCATATATACCTAAAAAAACATGTTGAAATACCCTAGAAAATGAAAATAGAACTAGGAATAATGAAACGGCTATGAAATGAGCATGAACGGAGAAATAATACTAAAATGTGCTTCTAAATGCTTTAAAAATTGCTACAAAGGGGGAAAAATACATAAAAATCAACGAAGCGACTGCAAAACCCTAAGTTCCTTAACAAATGCAAAGGAAAATCCTAGATATTTTCACTGCAAATGTAGTTTAAACCCTTAAAATCTATCTATCGTACGGATCTCAGTCCATCTGCATAATCAATAGCTTCCCTGCACGGATATCAAAGATGATAGAAATCTGAGATTGACCCGTGTACAAACCAAGGATCAAAATTTCGACCGAAATTTTGGTTTCGGGCATGACCGAAATCAAAACCCAAAAATTTGGCCGAAATCCAAAAATTTGGCTGAAATTTTGATCCCCATACAAAAGTGACCGAAATTTCGGTCATTTCGCCCAAAATTTTGATTTTTGGTACTGACGGCAGTACACGGCTAGTGTACATACTAAAAATTCAACACAAAAAATCAGATAAAAAAATACTAAAATGCAGCCTTAAAAAATACTAAAATGCAACTTAAAGAAAGTCTAGTACAACACAAAATATGAAGAAAATCTCAGCAAGCCGAGTTCAAAAACCTAGAACTCTCTTAGCAACCATACAAAAGAAACCCTAACTTTCTGAATGCAAAACGGACCCCATGAAAAGAAGATTGGCTAAAAATTATTAAAAAACTTAAAAAAAAAAAAAACAAGTACAAACCCCAGAGTTTTCAAAACATAAATGCACTTCAAACCCTAACTTCTCTACAGAAGAAATGAAGAAACAAAACCCTAAAACATAGCTAAAACGAACAAGGAGCTTAAAAATAGCTTAAAATGCGGCTAAGAAAGAAAAATATCTAATAAAAATCGAGGCCACTAGAACAAAATTGAAACATAACGAACACAAGTATCGCACGAATCAATGCCAACTAAAATAGATCCAAATGATGAAACTGAAATAATAGTTAATTGGGATTGAGATGATGAATATGTAAAATTAGGGTTTGGAAACCAACCTTCATTGTCTCGATCGTTGTCTTTCTTCACGAGAGGTTGAGCCATCGGAGAGAGGATGCAGAGATCTCTTCAGCATTCACCAGCTTCCAATCCATCTCAAATCCTACTCAAAATCAACCAAAATGTAACCAAAAACCATAACATACCTAGGGTCTGTATTCACCAGCTTCCAATCCATCTCAAATTCTCCACTCCACAAGATCAGAACCATAAAACATACCTAGATCAGCATTCACTGGCTCCCGATCTCCCGATCCATCTCAAATCCTTTGATCCATCTCAACCATATAACAACTTTGAAATAGATTGGACAGATTCAATGAGCTAAACGGAAAAGATGGAAGATTTTGAGAGAGACTCGTGCAAAATCTAGATAGAGGAAGAGAAGAGAGGCTAGGGTCTGAGAGAGAAAGAAAAAAGAAGAATTAAGGGAGACGACGGATCTGTTTGCAAGATAAAGAGAGAATACTTTGGAATAGGGTCCCGATAGTTTTGCACGTGCCTAAGAGGATAGATTTGCACGTGACGAGGGTTAAAGAATTAAACCACTGTTTTATTATGATAGACAATGGGTTTTGGCAGTGGATTATTATACTACTGCTTGGGCAATGGTTCTTTTTATATTTGCAGGTGTGGTTTATGTGCCATTTTCACGTAGTGAAATTTGGATTTTTGTATGAACACTTTTAAAATTGTAATCGGTGTATCAGATTTTAACACTTGACCCAGAACGATATCAGGATCAAAGTTTGACATAAATGGGTAATTGTATTAGAAAAAGCTGATTTTTTTTAATAAGATTTGTTTCCAATATTCTGTTTGATTCCGATATTTATGGCTTTAATTCGAATGACAAAAGATCCGGACAAGCATGGAAGGAATGCTTTTATGGAGCAAAACTAATACCCTGGCTAGTGGTGAATCTGATATCTGATCTAATTTGATCTGAATCTGTTATCTGTTCTCAACTCAATAAGGAATTGAGAAAATCATGCAATAATCATGCTATTAGCTATAAAGTAACCTCACAGTTACACATTTGTTCAGGTATTTCATTATGAATTTTGTATCCGTATGTTAATTTATCTACGTACGAGATTTGTTTTCAACCACATAAAGTCATGATTGCAAATGAAATATTTGATTTGTTTTAACACATCACAAAGAAACGTAAAAAGGGCATGTTGCTAATTTGAAACTATCAGCCTCCTGTTAGTAGTTTAATTATTAGTTATTAGATTTGGATACTTGCGGAGCATGTGGATTAGCTCTTATGGTGGTTTTAACCACCTTGCAGGTAAAGGGAAGAGAAAGTAGGAAGAACGGTAGACGGAGTTCTCGGCAGTGTTAGCTGGTGAAGACTTCTATATTTTGTAAGATTATCTGTGTATAGGGTATGTTTATAGTGTGTAGCATGTAGTTTTGTCAAACTTTTTATATATAGTAGTTTGGCCCTGTTGTAAAGGGAAGTTGTGATGTTAAATATAGCAAGTTGTTCCGACAAGTTTTATAGAATGAAAAGCAAGGCTTCTATTGTGTTTTCTGTAACCTGGTTATCTGGATATCTGTACTATATCCCTTGTTAGAAAATTTTTATTTTAGGTTTCTCCTGTCTGTCTTGGGCCGTGACTCAAGATCCAGGTGCATGGATTTTGGGTCGTGACATAATACCTCAAGGATTCCAAGATAAAGAGTGAGAGAATGTTGTCTCCTTTGAGAATGAAATTGATTTAGGTAGGTTGGTGTGTTGGAACAAGGTGTTATAAAATGGTGTGCAAAGATTTGAAAGAAAGGATCCTTTTAATTCATGAAGAGCCTTTTAACTTAAATCAGCGAGCTTTGGATCTCTATAAATTCGTATAAGCTTGTTTTTTAAAAGTACTAGACCAGATTGGACCGATCAGGGGCATTGACATTTGAAAAAGGTGCAATATGAATGTGATGATCCTACAACTCAACAAAGAATAAACTACTCCTTCATTCAAAAAAATAAATAAATAAACTACACCTGTCTTTGGAAAAAGTAGGAACTGTGATTTGGGTGGAAAGAAATAAACGTATAGATTGTCCAACGTAAGAAAGAAGTAACTTATGTGCTCTTAGGAAAGGGAAACCTTTCATATGAAAGGATTTTACATCTTCTAAACAAAGATTGTGCCATTACATAATTTCTACAGTTGAGATTATGTGAGCTTTCAAATGGACACCAAACTGCATATAGGAAGTAATTCAAACTGAAACACAGTGCCTTGATCAGATGGATAGAAAACCACTTGCAAACATAAAATTTGGACTGTACTCCAGCTACACCATGATCTCCTGCTTCCTGGACATTTCAATTCATGATCTGAATGTGCCACATGACAGAATTTTATGAATGATCGATGTTATACAAATAGCATAAACCAAAGGTTTTGGCACCACAGATTTGGAGAAAAGAACCTCTATTTCTTGTCAGTTCCCATAGTAACGCAACATCTCGTGCAATGATTCAATCCTCCCACATTGCACCAAAAAGTGCAACTGCATTTGTTCATTTTACAATAATTTTTCAGAGTTTGCGCCAATATATTTTACCTGCAATATTTTCAACTCGCAAGTCTAACCATGTAAAACTTAACAAATGCATATTTAATAAATTAAAGATGAGAAAAGAAAGTAAAGTGAAACAACAAATAACGTAGATTTTACAAGCCTTGTTCACTTATGTGTAAATAAAATAGCATAGAATAGATTTCACACAACTTTATTTTTAGGGAAAGATTGTACACAACTAAACAAGCATTTTGCACCGAAATGTACTTTTTAGAAGTAAAAAAATGTACTTTTAACGTGTAAAGTAAATTTTACATGAGAAAGGATTACCGTGAAGGTCATGAAATCAACCGTAAGGAATTGAATAGCTGGAGTTATCATTAATGGAAATATATAAATATGGTTTTGGACTTATGCAATTTCTTCTAGATGGCTCCCTAGAAGCACATAAATGACTCCACATTTCCTTTCCTTCAATTGATGAATTGTTCTCAAATCCTTATAAAATATACTTCTTTAGACATTCGGTTAAAACTTCTAACATATGGGGCTTTTGCAAGGAGGTGCAAAATGCATAACTGACAGAGGTGTTGTAGACATAAAATTTGGCCCAAGGCTCGATCGAGACATACTTTGAGAGAGGCGCACTCCTGAGCTTCCGATAGCATTCCCTATACCGTTAGGAATCCCCCCGAATCCTTTAAAACCCTTCCCGGACCCTTAGGAACCAATCCCAACACTTAGAAACCTCTCCGAACCGGCACTCCCGGGCAATGGTCAGAGAGAGCTGAACCAAGGCTGGCAGGGATCTCTACTGAAACTAAAACTTCTATCATTGAAAAGTAGAGGTTCTCAGCTTTCCAACGAGCCAAGAATCGCCTCAATCCGAGCTACACATCAAAAGTTACGGCAGTCCGAAGATCGGGCACACAAATGAGCATGCATTGTCCCCAAGTATACATGCATGTAATACATGCACCAAGTACTACAACTTCCCAAGCATTGTTTTATTGTACATAAGCTTGGTGCATGTAATACACGCGCCATGCTTAGCTACAGTAACTGAGAATTTTTGGCTCGAAAATCCTTTTTGGGGTTTGACTTGTTGACCATCTTGGTGTCCTGGGTGTGTTTCATTAGTTCTGTCACGCCCCTCCTTATTTGCAACCCTTAAGTGATTTAAAACTCTACCCTATCATCCACCATTGAAACATCTTGCCCACTTTTCCAAGCTTTCTAAATCCTAGGAAACCTTAGATGATAGATTACCTAATTGCTAAACCAATTTAGCCTCTAAACACCCTCCTAACCTCTCCTTTTCCTATAAATAGAGAGGCACCCCTCCCTTAGAAAGGGCTTGAAAAAAATTTCCTAAGAAAGAAAAGATTAAGTGAGAGCCTTTCTCCCTTTGGTGCCCCATTTCCACAAAAATTCCAGGATTCAAAAGCCACCCTTAGACCCCATCTTCCATCAAAAAAGCCTTGATTAGGAGAGAACTATCCCCTATCCTTCTTCCTCTACCTCTTAGCTATCAAGCCCTTAGAGTTAGAACCCTTCATTCGACCATCCAAGCCATCGGAAGCTCACCGAAGCGACTTCACGCGAAGGACTACAGCGGTGCTACAAGGGCCCGATAGCTCCGACTCTCCCCTCTACTCCTCTACCTTCTTAGCATTTACCTTATCCTCTAATTTGTGCAGTTACGCTGCCAAAATCTCGGCAAGTACGGAGGGGCACAAATAGGATCCAAGTGCCGTAGGGCAAGGGGAAGTGTTCTTTCCTTTTTATTTTTATTTTCATTTTGGCCATAAGTAGAGACTACTCTAGAGCGGGTTGATCGGGCGCCTAACACCTTCCCGATCGATAATCAAAGCCCCTACCCAAGAGTCTTTGGTGTGAATCAGTAAATCAGAGTCATATTTGTGGCACTTTGGTGTTTATAAAAATTGATTTAGGTTTTTCGAGACAGCAAAAGCTCAGGGTGGTTACTCTATATCTTTTAGAGAGTGCGCATTGTCGCAACGGATTGTAAAAAATCCACGGTTGCACAAATGGCGACTCTGCTAGATAGCTAGTAGAGCTTCCCCTTGAAACTTGGCCTTTTCAATTATTTTCACTAACATTTTTTCTATTTTTGTATTATTTTGCTCACCCCTATGATTCCGTCGAATTTTCTTACCCCTACTTTTCTGTCATTTACGTGCCTTAGCCGATTGGCGGGCCTACTTGTGCATAGTCTTTATATTTCCTTACTTTTTTCGTTATTTACGTGCCTTAGCCAATTGGCGGGCCTACTTGTATAGTGTCTTTACTTTTCTTTACTTTTTCCGTCATTTACATGCCTTAGCCGATTAGCGGCCCTATGTGAGCATCTACTTTTCCGCACTCATATACTATCAGTGGACGCCGGCCCGTAGAGGCGGCACGGGACCTTCACCACCCGTTTCTGGACTTAAAAGAAAACTCCCTTAAAAATTGGAAATTAAAATTGAATCAAGAAGGAGACTTAATTGAAGTTTTACGGGGGTAGATTTTCAAAGGGTTGGGATTTTAGGCAAAGATACAAACACCCGATTCTTAGTACGATGACAACCCCTAGTGGTGATGATCCTGAAAAGTACCAACTCACCTAGTATCTGAGAAGGCGCTTGCACTGGAGGTATATCGGGTGGGTAACCTATCCTATTACAAAGCTTAAAACCCTTAGGGGAGCTCGTTAGTGAAGTTATACCAAACTCGTATCCCTAGGTTCAGTGAGGAGAAACCCGATACAACTAAAGAATCAGTCCCCGAAAGCATTGCTTCCCAAAAAACCAAAAAAATAGACTAAAATCTAGGTTGTTGCCCTACTGTCAACATAAAAGACCCCATTGTTTGCTTGGCGCAACTAATACATGCACCAAGCCAAAATTTCCCAGGTTTGCATTGGCGCATCTATTACATGCGCCAACCAGAAACAGTCCCCATTGAGCAGTATAGCCCGAATCTGAGGCCTATCTAACCATCCCGGCTTCCCCGATTAGTGGTTTAGCACCTCTGATTAGGTCCTGCATTATTCGACACCCAATACGCTTTCGTCAATCAAAAGTGGGTAACCTCTTATTGACTCGCTCTGGGGGATCGGGTTGTTTGCGTTGATTTTCATGCCTTCAATAGATCAAAAGGTTTCCCTTTGATTCTTCCGTAGCGCGTCGGGATCTCACTGCAAAATTTATTCAAGGTACGAAAGTCACCCGAAACGGGAATTCAAAGGCCCCGGAGTTGTTCATCATAAAAATTCATTTCCAAAATTTCAAAAAATTAAATAAACAGAAAAATCGAAAAAGAACATATTTGTGGTACCGGCACAACAGCATCACCTTACCCTCCATCCTCTCAGGGAAAGAAGGAGAAAGCTTTACGGGCCTCATCCAAGGCACCGTACCCCACCGACCATCAAGCCATGTCGTGGGCAGTGGATCCGGCATACGCCGATCCCGATTCATCCTCACCACATTCTCCAACCCATTCCCATTTCGAAGAGGCCTTCACCTCCATCTCCCTCACCCAACCCCCCTTTACCGTCACCGGACCTTTTGGTGCCCCTATTTTTCAAACTACCACCCAAAACCCAACACCTCATTCCCCATCATTTTCCCAAACTATACCCCATTTTCCGATACCTTCCCAAAATCCAACCCCCCATTCCCCCTCATTTTCCCAAATCATGCCCATTCCCCCTTCCATGGCCATACCAAACCCATCCCATCCTCCATCCACACCCATTCAAAACCCGACCCAAATTCCCGCCTTCACTACCATGCCCCATTTCCCATCCTCCCAACACATACTTAATGCACCCACATCCACCAATGCCCCACCTAATTTCTCCAACCCACCTCATATCCTACCATTTACCCAGGTCATGCCCAATTTTATCAGGGCCATACCCAAATTTTCCCACACACCTACCACATCCACCCCCCAACAAATGAACCCCATCCGATCCCTCTCCAATGGCTATGATGGATGAGATGGTCCGGGCTTACACTAGTTGGAAAGCTTCTCAAAACATCTCCCCCCCCCATTCTCACCATACACCTTCCTACCCATCACACACATTCCCAAGCCTCCATGCTTCATTACCCCAAACCCACCAAGGCCCAATGGCCCAAACCCCCATCATCCATACCCACCAAGGTCCAATGGCCCAAACCCCCATCACCCATACCCCTCAAGGCCCAATGGGCTAGACCCACCCAATGGGCCATACCCCTTAAGGCCCAATGGGTCAGACCCACCAAGGCTTCATGGCCCAACCTTCACAAGGCCCCATGGCCCCACCTTCACAAAGCCTCATAACCCAAACTTCCCAAGGCCTCATGGCCCAAACCCATCAAAGCTCTTTCCCATACACCCAAGCCAAGCACGGCCCAAACCTTGGAGCCTCACACCTACACCCTTCACAATTCCCGCAAGATTTCCCTCACCCACAACCCTCATACCCCGTTCAAACCCATACCTTGCATTAACCCCACTTCACCCATGTTCCAACACCCCAAAGCCATCTCCAAGCTTTCCCCCATATACAATGGCCCCATCAGGGCTCGCCCTAAAATTCAAATTCCACTCATCCTATCACCCCACAAAGCTTCCCTCACATCCAATGGTCCTACTAGGCACCTATCCAGCCCAGTCAGCACCAACAAGAAAATCTCACCCTCACTGCACCATATGTAGACCCGCAGTACGAGGAGGATGAGATCAGGAATAGCAGGGCTTATCCAGGGGAATTGGCCAACATCCATCCTCCACCCATAATCACCAACCCCCTGGTAGCACAAAGTGAATCAAGGTCTACCGTTGAAAAAATAGCCCCACTGTCTAAAGAGTCGGAGCAATTAAAAGAACAGCTAGACAAACTTGTGTCTATTTACGCTGTTAAAGATGGGTGGAGCCGAAATCTATGCCACGAACTTCTCAAACTTGTGCCTATTTACAAAAGTCCCCCTACCCCCAAAATTCAAAATGCCGGTTTTTGATAAGTATAACGGCACGGGAAATCGTATTGCACACCTCAAGTCCTATTGTGGGGACATGTGCCAATATGGAGGGGATGAAAGGCTGCTTATAAAAGTCTTCCAAAAAAGTTTAACTGGCCCGGCCTTGAGATGGTTTACGTCCCTAGAGCCATCCATGATAAAGACATGGAAGGATCTGACGCATTTATTTCAGGAGAAGTATGTCTACAATATAGACATTGAACCTCACAAGTCAGATTTGGCCCGACTAAAGCAGAACCCTAATGAGACCTTCAGCTATTACCTGGGGCATTGGAGAGCACTGGCAGCTCAGGTAAGAAACTGAATACCTAACGACGAACAGATTAAGATGATCTCAAAGAATACCTTGCCAGTTATCTCAGACTTCCTCGTCTACCAACAGCAGTTCATCTTTACTGATTTGGTAAGGAATGCCAATCATTGCGAGGAAGCTATCAGAGAAAGGCGTCTGAGCAAGAATGCTTCTGACAGAACCAACGGGGTTAGGAGATTCTCAGAGCATAGGAATGATAGAAGAGCAGGGGTAGATGTGCAAAATGTTACAAATACTAGGTCCAACACCAATATAATCCTATTTCAATTTAAAGCCGCACATCCAGCTCCAGTCAGAAGCGAGCCAATGTAGAGAACTGGGAATGGGCAGGGGACTCAGATGACCCCAGAACAAAGAAAGGCTCGCTTTGACCAAGTTTTTACACCCTTGGGGCAATCATTGAATGTCTTGTTGCCTCTGTTGATAGAAAAGGGGTTGGCCACAGCTCTCCAACCGCGACCTCCACCAAATTCCATCCCAAGGAACTATGACCCTAATACCCATTGTAACTTTCACTAGGGACCGAGCCACCTGACAGATCGCTGCTTTCCTTTAAAGCACATAATACAAGATTTAATCGAGGCTGGGAAAATAATTCCCTTGGCACTTCCCCAAGCCACCCAGCATGCCAACATTCACCAAGTACCGCTGCCCCCACACCCTCCCAGAGGGGCAGGTCCAAGACCCACTATCGGTATGATCGAAGAGGGTGATGAAGAATTAGAGTTTTATCCGTCGGATTATATCAGTGACCCAGAAAGTTTTGTAGCACCATTACAGAGAGATTGGGAAGATAGAAGCATCGGGGTAATTGAACCCTTGAATTTGGCAGATTACTTCCCCAACCTCGCACCGCAAATAGAACCCTTAGATCTTAGGGCATATTTCCCAGCACCGACTCCCATCAATTACGTCCAGATTAACTCCTATCAATCGTATGCGGCATCCCCCATCAATTATCCAATGGCTGATTATGTCCCCCATCCACCTCCATCGCCCATCAGTTATCAATGGCCCACCCCTATCCTACCACCCCCAACACCCCCATCCGCAAACCTTGCTAGTCCCATTGGGTCCACTTTTGCCACCTGCCCATCTATCACCAAAATTAACCAGACTTTGCCCATCTTCCCAAACCACCAATACAAACACTGGCAGCCACTCCATTTTATATCCCAGGACTAACCTACAATCCACATCAAGTCTCGCTCAGTTATGAGCAGACAAAAGCCAATGCCGGCAACAGCAGGGAAGGGCCAGTTGACTTTGTCACCTGGTCCGAGAAGATTTCTAAGCAGCCCAATGCACCAGTGACAGCACCAGCGCCAGAGGGGAAGAAAGATACTACAGTGAATCCTTTTGAAAAAATGAGCCAAGAACATATACTGGAAACTTAGTTAAGAAGAATGCTGGCCCATATCACAGTTTGGGACCTGCTAATGACGTCCCCACTCCATTTTCAAGCTCTAATGGGGGCATTAAAAAATGCACTTGTATCCCTTCAGGTGAGCCCAAATGAAGTCGGGCAGATAATTGGACAAGTTATGGCTCCCAATGCCATCTCCTCTTCAGATGCAGATTTATCGGAAGAGGGAAATAGCCATTCTAAATCCCTCAATATTACTGTAGAATTTGGGAATATGATAATCCCCTTGGTATAAATCAATAACAATTCTGCTTTGAATGTTTGCCCTTTAAGAACCGCCACCAAAATAGGGGTAAATCCATGCATGTTGAGGCCAACAAGAACCAGCGCCAGAGGGTTTGACAATACCGGAAGAGAGATAATGAGAGAAGTTGACCTTGAGCAAGTAATTGGGCCAATGACCTTCTCCATATTATTCCAAGTAATAGACATCAAGTCCTCTTTCAACCTCTTGATAAGGTGCCCTTGGTTGCATGAAGTTGGGGCCATATTGTCGACACTGCATCAAAAGCTCAAATTTGTGTCTGGGCAGAAAGTTATCACAATCATTGGTGAGGGGCACGATGAGAAAGAAAAGGCCATCCACAACATTGAGAACCCCTAGGTATTGGACGTGCCGCATACAACTAGGATACCGACCTCCACAATTTTGATTATGAGGTATCAGCATGAGTCCCGGAGCCCCTTGAGAACATCATGTTAAAAAATGGAGGCAGAATGGTTGCGGCTATGGCCATGCTCCATAAATGGGGCTATAAGAAGGGAAAGGGGCTGGGACCCCGATTACAAGGAAAGAGCCGGTCAAGGCCAAAGGTGGCCAACAAGATTTAGATTAGGTTACAAGCCCACAGAAGAAGTAAGAGAGGCTAAGAAGAAAGCCCGAACCATTGCGGCAACAAGAGCACGAGGAATCCATGTGGAAGAGGATTCCCACCCTAGGCCTCAGATTAGGGAAACCTTCATAAGTGCCGAGATTGTTAAGATTGATCGGAGTCGGGCAACATAAGTAACCCCACACAAGCATGTGTCCCCTGTCCACCCCACCAATCCCCATATCATCTCTCCCAACCTGGAGGTAGACTTAGTCGCTCTGTCTCTTTTCGAGGAAGAGTCTCCCATACTTGCACAATCTCCCCCTATGGTAAACCACCATAGGACTCTACTAACGTTTGAGGATAGCATCCTGGATGAACATGATGGAGGCTGACTCCGACGAACTACATCAACCAACCTCCCCCATCCCAAAAGGTAAAGGAGCAACATCTTAGGTACAAAATTGGGCATCTATTTCCCAAACTCTAGAAGCGACAGGTGGCCTGAAATTTGGCACCGATTTCCCAAAAAAAAATAACCTATAAAAAGTGAGATAAGCCTTTGTAAAACAATACCGTGTATATATAGGGACTCGCTTAGCCAAGGGCCCGTTTTCGAAGAAAATAAAAATCCAAAAAACATAGAAAAAATATAAAACTCAAAAATATTGTCTTTCAAAATTCCCAATAAAATTAAAGAAAATGATGCCTTAATCGAAATTCCCGTCCCACGTGAAATCGACCCCTTTCCTATAGAAATATAAGAAGAGATAGAAGTCATGAGTTTGGATGAGAAAATCCCTACGGAGGAGCTCCCCAATGAACTCCTCGAACGATTTGCCGACTTTGAGCATGGTCCTACCCCGATCGTCGAAGAAACAGAAGATGTCAACCTAGGGACTAAGGAGATTCCTAGAATCACCAAGATCGAAACGTCACTGTCTCCCGAGGAAAGAAAAGGCATGATTGATTTCCTTCGGTCATATCAAGACATCTTCGCATGGTCGTACGAGGACATGCCTAGTTTAGACAGCAATTTGGTCGAGCATGAGCTGCCACTCTACCCTGATATCAAGCCAGTCAAGTAGAAGTTGAGATGACTCTGACCCGAGTGGATGCTAAAAGTGAAGGATGAGGTCATCAAGCAATATGATGTAGGGTTCCTCATGGTCTCTAAATGCCCTCAGTGGCTAGCCAACATCGTCTCGGTATCGAAGAATGATGGAAAGGTCCGTATGTGCATAGATTTATGAAATCTGAACAAAGCGAGCCTGAAGGACGACTTCCCGCTGCCACACACCGACATCTTGGTCGATAACACTACTAAGCACGGGATGCTCTCATTTATGGATGGATTCTCCAGATACAATCAAATCAAGATGGCAAAAGTAAATCAATAGAAGACAGCATTTGTCACCCCATGGGGAACTTTCTGCTACCGAGTGATGCCATTCGGATTAAAGAACACTGGTGCGACCTATCAAAGGGCCATGACGGCACTGTTCCACGACATGATGCACCGAGAAATTGAGGTGTACGTCGACAACATGATCGCCAAGTCACCGAAGTGAAGGGGCCATCTGATAAACCTCAAGAAGCTATTTGAGAGGCTGGAAAAGTATAGGTTACTTCTGAATCCTCATAAATGCGCATTCGACGTCATGTTAGAAAAATTGCTAGGATTCATTGTCAGTAGGAGAGGCATCAAGGTTGACCAAGTCAAAGTAAAGGCCATGACGGAAATGCTACCACCATCTATCAAGAAAGAGGTAAGAGGAATCTTGGGCAGGATATAGTACATCAGTTGGTTCATTGCCCAACTAACTCCTATCTGCACGTCGATCTTCAAGCTACTAAGAAAAGATTCTCCCATTTAATGGAATGACGACTGCCAAGTAGCATTTGATAAAATCAAGGGCTACCTTCTCAACCCTCTAGTTTTAGTACCACCTGAGCTGGGGAGGCCACTCTTAATGTATCTCTCTACGATGGAAGTTTTGATGGGATGTTTTCGAGGCAGCATGATGTAATAGGAAGAAGAGAGCATGTCATCTACTACTTGAGCAAGAAGTTTATTGACTACGAGACACGCTATTCTCATCTAAAGAAAGCATGCTTGGCTCTCATATGGGCTACACAAAGGCTCCGCCATTACCTACTATCCCAAGCCGTACTCCTTCTGACCCGCATGGACTCATTAAAGTACCTATTCAAAAAGCCGGCTCTCACTAGGCGGATCGCACATTGGCAACTTCTATTATCCGAGTTTGACATTACGTATGTCACGCAAAAGTCAATCAAGGGGCAGGCACTCACTGATCATCTTGTCGATAATCCCTTATCTGACTATGACCCTCTGAGGACCGCATTCCCAGATGAAGACATCTTGTTTATGATAGAGGACGATATAGTGGAAATAGAGGAATTTTGAGTGATGCATTTCAATGGAGCAGCAAATGCTGAGGGCCAAGGAGTTGGTGCTATCCTGATTTCACCAAAATGGTCACATATACCAGTCTCCATCAAGCTCAACTTCCCCTGCACTAATAACATGGCCAAGTATGAAGCTTGTGGAGCTGGCCTATAAGCAGCTTTGGACCTGAACATAACTCATCTCAGGGTATTTGGTGACTCGTAGTTGATCATATGCCAGACAAATAGAGATTAGAAGATAAAGGATGAGAAACTAATCTCATATCATGAGCACCTCGAGGACCCGATAGCGTTCTTTACGGATGTCACATTCTTGCGTCCATGGATAAGGAATCGCCGATGCATTGGCCACTTTTGCATCAATCATAAAGCTTCCGTATGGTGTTGAGATGAAGCTGATCATGATTGAACAAAGGAACAAGCTGGCCTTCTACCTCCAGATCGAGGGACCCCTAAAGCTAGATGATGAGCCACCTTGGTTCTCAGATTTCAAGAATTTCCTTGAAACTCAAATTTTCCCAAAGGGTACGTCCAAGACGGACAAGCAAACCATTCAACGTTTAACAGCGAACTATGTCATAGTGTCTCTATAAGTGGTCATATACAATATCCCGCTCGATGCCTAATCAAGCCGAGGCAAGAAACATCATGAAGGAGATTCACGAAGGAGTGTGTGGGGCCCACGTCAACGGGCATATGGTCGCCAGGAAGATTTTATGGCAAGGATACTTTTGGACCGCTATGGAAATCGATCACGTAAGCACGCGTAAATGCTACAAATGCTAAGAACACTCCAGTTTGATCCACGCATCGGCTATAGATCTACACAACATGACCACTCTATAGCCATTTTCTACTTGGGGCCTCGACGTTGTCAGAAAGGTCAACCCGAAAGCGTCAAAAGAACATCAATTCATCCTGGTCGCCATTGAATACTTCACCAAATGGATAGAAGCAGCTTCATATATGAACATCATGGCTGGTCACATCGAGAAATTCATCAAAAGCAACATTGTGTTACCGATTTGGATATCATAAGGATATCATAACAGACAATGGCATGAACTTCACAAACAGGCGCATCAAGGCCTTTTGTGAGCAGTACAAGATCAAGCACCATCGCTCGTCGCCTTATTGACAACAAACCAATGGAGTCGTGGAAGCAGCTAACAAAATAGTCATTCGCATCCTTGAGAAGATGGTTGTCACCTATCGAGATTGGAGCGAAATGTTTCCATTTGTATTATGGGTCTATAGAATGTTGATCCGCACCGCTACAGGGGCAACATTGTTCTCCCTTGTATATGGAACTGAGGTCGTCCTATCAAGAGAGGTTGAAGTACCCTCACTCCTCATACTCCTTGAATCAGGCCTACCCAATACGGAAAGAGAGAGGTCTTGCTTTGAGCTTGAGCAGCTAGATGAGAAAAGGCTCAGCCTTGTGTCATACCCAAGTTTATCAAGGGTGAATCACACACGCTACAACAAACGTATTCGCAATCGAGATCTCAAGGTGGGAGACACTATACTCCAAGAAGATCTTCTTGCCCCTCCATGCCGATCTGAGAGGGAAGTTCAAGCACAATTGGGAAGGACCTTACATCATTGGAGAAGTACTCTCGGGATACGTGCTCCGCCTCGCCACCATGGATGGAGATCACTTTCCTGAGCCCATCAACTGGACACGCCTGGTTCTACTCTTAGTCTTCGTGGTAAGGTAAGTATTGATAAGAATGGATGTGTGACTGCTTAAAGAACCTTTAAAAAGAGGCCATCATTTCAAAGCCAAGTAACCAAAAGAGCGCCCCTAAATACTCATACCTTTTTCTACACCCGTTGAGCCAATGGTGTTTTCTTTCGTTACCCCGTCTCCCCAAAAAAAATGAGTATATATACCACCAAAAAAAAAGAAGAATAAAGAGTGTCAAAATCCAAAAAAAAAGAAGAAAAGCAAAATCCCGAAAAGGGGATGCCTGAAAAAGAACAAAAATATATATGGAAAAGATAAAAAAAGTGGGGCATGTACAGTCAAAATCCCCCAAGGAAGAAGTGTATTATAGCAGCTGAAACCCAATCAAGGAAACCTTTTAAACCCAGAATACCTGCAAAATTCCTAACCTTACCCATGGCCACGATACAACCCGAGAAAAAGCCCTCTTTAAGGTCTACGAGCAGTCACAATATCCACTGAGTCAGTACGAGCCAAGCTATAAGACAAAAGAATCTCCATCCAGCATGCTATGATGGAATTGACGTCTATGTTGTGACCTTTTAAAAGAAAAGAAAAAAATAAAAGAAAAGAAAAATAAAATAAAAAAGAGAAATACAAGCTCAAAGCAAGATGGACGTGGTGAAAACCCGAAAGGGCGCCATGGGTAAAAACAGCGAGCTTGCGTGGACCAGGTGAAAACCTAAAAGGGCGCCTGGGGTAAAAATGCAAACCCATGGACATAGTGAAAACCCGAGAGAGCGTTGCGAGTAAAAATAGGGAAACAACGGGCATGATAAGAACCTACCTTGGGCCTTGTGAGTAAGAAAGTTGAAAGGAGGAGAGAATAAAGGGAAATGAGAAAGGAAGGAAAAGTAAGGTTCCCTCGGTTCCCCTCCCATGCTACTTGCTCCCCTTTGGCAGCTCATATTAGATCAAATCAAGTCTCGACCTAGAATGTCTTTATAACCGCACCGTCAAACGTATGATCCAGGGTAGGGAAAGTGTCAATTCAATCCAAAAGGGATGGACGTTTCGGCCCTGAAAACCCTGGACTTCCCCTCAAGACCGACCATGAATCGGTTCGACTATGCTCAAATTGGGACCTGCTGTTCTTGCACCTAAGGCACCAAAGAAAATTAAAAAAAGATAATAAATTTCCTTTCCCATTCTTAGGTCACCACTGTCACACCCCACTCCGGATGATTGGTTCGATGACCGAGAGGCCACTTTGTAAAGATGATAAGTGTCCTTTATATGCTTTCCACAATGTGTTCAAGGAACAAAAGTCCATCAAATCAAATTAAAAAGAGAGGAAATAACACTTTGTTTGCAAAATAATAGATTTCCCTTCTAGATATTACCAACCTATATACAGCTGACACCACATCCTAAAAATAATGTGTGTGATGTCCGACTTTCTCTCTTTCTTTCTTTTACAAAAGTGCAAAACAACAAAACATAAAGAAAATATGTATACCAAAAGATGTATCTAATAGGGGTTGCTTATGCCCTTTCTTTGGTTTTGATCTGTGTAAAAAAGTGTGCGGATAGAGTCAACGACCCAACTCGCACTTCAAGGCGCAAATCTTTGCAAAAAGTATCCTCCTCGTGTTCCGTCATCATCCGCAGCCATGAAGACTTCATCGCTTCCGAGAGCGCTGGCACCAAGAGCATCGCCAAAGCCCTTTTCAAACAAAGGACCTCACACTCACCGCTTCAGCTTCGTCAGATCGCCCCGGTTTCGCCATTTACACTGTTTCTAACCTTTTGCTTCTCTGAATAATTGTGCAGGATGCGCTTCTCATCCACCAGCAGCTCAATGCGGGATCAAAACATTAACTCCTTCTTTGGCCAAGGCATCGCCACATCATCACTCTCCACCTGGTCCAGGCAACCAACAGGAAGCTGCTCAGACAACAGCCAAACCTCATACTCTGGGGAGGATAGAACCGAGTCTCCCTGTTCTAAATCACACATGAGCGACGACTGGTGCGTCTCCCAGAGAGTAGCTATTTGATCCATATCCCCAGAGGACCCCCGAGAAAAGAAATGGGGTTTCACGTCACAAGGCACCTGCTGGGACAGCCAAACTGATGAAACACCCGATATGGGAAGTAGTAGGTGCTGTCGATCAAGCCAAGGAGGGTGATACCCTCATGATCTCGAGAACGAACCACTGGGAAGGTCCGATCTAACCAAGGAAGTCACCATACCAACTCAGCATCAGTCAACCAAAGCTTCAACTCCGACACATCTCCCTGTGGAAGCACATGGCACCTGCCCAAAAAGCATCGGGCCAGCTCTCGACGATTTATATAACAAAGAAGGAACTGGTCCCAAAATGGCGAGATGCTCCCTAACTGACTTGGAGCAGAAGCGACGCCTCTAAGGCACCCCATCTTACCTAAAGCAAACGCATCAAGGCAACGATAGAGTTCACCAAGACCATATGCATCACCGATCGGCCCCTCTAACTCTGTCAAGACATTGCGAGAGCAAGCAAGAAACTCTCTCCCCGGTAAAGAAAAGGACCTCGAGATAAGACAGAGCAAACGCCTTTACGTTGAAAATGTTTGACCGACAATTTTGAGGCTCTCAGCACCAGAAGGTCTCTTAGGGATTGTATCGAACACCTAGTGGGCCCTCCATTGAGACTTTTCACATAGTCGGATTTCTTCAAAGCCAGAGTAAGGAGTACAACTTTATCATAGCCCGGTTTTGGCATGACTTTATGCAAGGCCTCTAAGAAGCTTCAAGCCATGATTGGAGAGCTCTTCAAGTGTGGGGATAGTTCTCATTTCCTAAAACAGACACATGGACATTTACTTCCCAAAAGGAGGTCAGCATGAAGTAGGTCCCACCGTGGAGGAACCTCGAGAAAAAGAGAGAGTGAAACCCTCATTTCGCCCTCTCAGAGTATATGAATTTGTTTGGTCAACCTTTGGCCTTAACCTTAATGTGGGACCATGCACTGAAATAATAGTACATGGCTGAACACAGGCTGAAATAATAGCTTTGTGGCTCAGATCCCAATGTAGGGAGACTATATGCTGAAACAATAGTATATAATCAAAATGTAGATTGAAACAATAATCTTGCATTTCAGACTAGAGACCAGACTCGAACAACCCTGAATTCCATGCCTGAAACCCCGCACGTAATTTGATTGCACGCCAAATCACAAACGCGCAATTAGTCCCCCTTTCAGACCAAACTTCCTTTCTCAGACTATCTCGAGACTCGATCACACACTTAAAACCAGACGTGTGATCGGATTAAGCGCCCCATCACCGACGCACAATTGGCCTATGCCCGACCTAGCCTCACAGTCCTTGACCCTCAAGTTTCCTCGATTGAGCACTTCGGAACATGCACTTAATTGGATTGCACACCCTAAATTACGCTTGCAATTAGTCCTAATGCTAATGAAAACTCATCGAGCAAGTCACGGTCATCGAATCAAGGACCAACTAAAGCGATTAAGCCGAAACCGACGGCAATCCAAATAAATGCTCAAATAAACAGGGCATTTAATTAGAAAAAAAATTGTAAAAGCTTTCTTAATTCGGCCCAAGGGGGCTAGATCTTTTTTTGGAGTTTTGGAAATTCGAGCAATTGAAAATTTCAGAGAATAGAACGAACACAGAGAGAGACCGAGCAATGATTTCAAACATCGAATTCTGAGATCCTTCCCTGTAGCACCAACCCTTAGGTAAGGATTTAATTTTTAGTTTCCAACCATAGCTTTTAGTCTCTAGATTTAGGGATTTTATTAGTCTTAATTTTCTGTTTTAGACTATAGCACCCTTTTCGGACTGTAATCTTCTATATCTGATTCTAGTTCTCCGTTTCTAGAACCAGTTCTTAATCTGACGGTCCGACGCACCAATCCTAAGCCTTAATTATGTTCTAAAATCTTAATCTTCAGTCCTATCACTAATCTCTGGTTCTAGGTCTTAGACCCTAGAACCAGTCCTTAATCATACAGTCTGATTTTCTGATTTCGGACTTGAATTCAGTCCTAAAATTTTAAATTTTAATTTTAATTCTCTATTTTAATACTTTCAAAAATCCTAAATATTAATTTTAGTTTCTATAATTCTAGTTTCATAATTTAATTCATAATTCTAATTCCGAAATCGACTCTAAAAAGCCTAAATACTATTTTATAGTCCAAAATCTAATTTATTTTCAATCTCAAAATTTAATTTGCCCAAGAGAGCTTACGGAGGGTACTTGGGAATGAGGCCAATCCTCCTTAGCATAGCGGGCCCAACCCCCCTTTTTTTTAGAATTTTTAGAATTAATTAATTATTTTAATTAGCTTTTATTCCGATATAATTGATTAATTGCATTAATTAGGCTTTAATATAATTACTTAATTGCTTTAATCAGAATTTTCAATTCAGTTAATTAATTATTGTAATCAAAATTTTAGAAAATTTAATTTATTTATCATTAGTTAGATTTTACTATAATTAATTCTTTGATCATGATTCTAGAAAAACCTAGTTCCTTTATTTCAATTAGTATTTTAGTAAATTAATTCATCGCTTTAATTAGGGCTTTAGCAAAACTCAGTCCTTTTATTTTAATTAGAATTCTAGTAGGATTATTATAATTGTTTCAATTAGAATTTCAGTAAAGTCATTATGCTGGCTTAAATTAGAATTGCAGTACAATTATTATACTTGGTTTACTTAGAATCCTAGTGCAATTAGCATGCCTGATTTAATTAGAATTTTATGGGAACTATATACTTACATTCCTAGTATAATTAGGAGACTGACATCAATTGGACTCTTAATAATATTAGGACACTAAATTAATTAGAATTCTAATAAGATTAGGACAATAAATTAATTAGAATTCTAATAAGATTAGGACACTAAATTGATTAGACTTCTAATAAGATTTGGAAACTAAGATTAATTAGACTCTTGATAGTATTAGAATACTAGAGTAACTCACTATGATAAACCCCACATAACTGAAAATAATAATAGAATTGGGAAATCTGAACTGACCAGAACTACAATGATAATAGAGGAAGAAAAAGGAAAGTAAACTATCTAAATCATAAAAAGAGGCACTGCTGCTGACGTTCGCAGGCAGACGATTCAGTAAAGAAGTAACCTACACCCGCTCTAAAGCGTGATCATTGACGTATTGCAGCATCGTTAAATATCTACAGTTGGTGATCGCAACAAACTAGGAATCTTCCTAGAAAACCCCTTCGCCCATTCCAAACGCCGTTGTTGGTGTGAGCTTTTTCTGGGTTCCTTTCGGTTCCCGTTGAATCAGTGGCTCCAATTCTGTCCTGGTGGACTCTAGCGATGCGGCATTTGGAATGTTGGGAATAAAAGTAAAATAAAATAAAAAGGGTTTTCTAGGAAGATTTCTAGTCTGTTTGCGATCGCCAGCTGCAAATATTTATCGACGCTGCAACACGTCAATGATCACGCTTTAGAGTGGGTGTTTCTTCTTCGAATCAATCGCCCACCGCGAACGCCAGCATCAATGTTCTTTTTATGATGAGATAGTTTTAATTTTCCTTTTCTTCCCTTGCAGTTGTTATGGCTCTGATCAATTTAGATTTCCCGATTTTATTGTTATTTTTTTTATTATATGAATTTATTATAATGAGTTACTCTAGTGTTCTAATACTATCAAGGGTCTAATTAATTTTAATTTCCTAATCCCATTATTAGTTCAATTGACTTAGTGTCTTGATGTCATTAGAATTCCAATTAATTTAATGTCCCAATATGGTCAAGAGTCCAATTGATATCAGTCTCCTGATTGTACTAGTGATGCAAGTATATCAGTTCCAGTAAAATTCCAGCTGGATCAGGCATGCTAATTGTATTATGATTTTAAGCAAAGCAAGCATACTAACTATATTGCAATTCTAACTAAAGCAATTAGGATAATCCTACTAGAAATTCTAGTCAAAATAAAAGACCGATTTTTACTACGTCTCTAATTAAAGCAATGAATTAATTCTATCAAATACTAACTAATTTTTGAGAATCATAATCTATGAATCAATTATAGCAAAATCTAACTAATGATAAATAAATTAAATTTCCTAAAATTCTGATTAAAGTAATTAATTAACTGAACTAGAAAAATCTGACTAAATTAATTAAATAATAATATTAACGCCTAACTGATGCAATTAATCAATTATATTGAAATAAAAACTAATTAAAACGACTAATTATTTCTAAACAGTCCTAAAAATAAAGGGGGTTGGGCCCATTATGCTAAGGATTATCGGCCTCATTCCTAGTACTCCGTGAAGCTCCCTTGGGCAAATTGGGTATTTAGATTGAAAATAGATTGGTATTTGGAAAAAATAGTATTTTGACTTTTGGGGTTGATTTTGGGATGATAATTGCGAATTAAATTAAGAAACTAGAATTATAGAAACTGAAATTTATATTTAAGATTTTGACGGTATAAAAATAGAGAATTAAAACTTTAAATTAAAATTTAAGACTGAATTCGGGTCCGAAATCAGAAAAAATCAGGCCGTATGATTAAGGACTGGTTCCAAAGTCAAAGACCTAGAACCAGAGATTAATGATGGGACTAAAAATTAGGATTTTAAAGCGGAATTAAGGCCTAGTGTCGGTGCGTCGGACCGTGGGATTGAAGACTAGTTCTAGAAACGGAGAACTAGAACCAGATATAGAGAATTTCAGTCTGAAAAGGGTGCTATGGTCTAAAACTGAAAATTAAAACTAACAAAATCCTATATCTGGAAATTAAAAGCTATGGTCAGAAAATAAAATTATTAACTCTTACCTAGGGATCGGGGCTGCGGAGAGAAATCTTGAAGATTCGAAGCTTGAATCTCGAAATCATGACTAGGTTGTTCTACGGGTTTGTCCTCGGAGTTCTCTGATTTCGAAATCCCAAAAAATTCCGTTCTATCCATCAAAAGTGCCAGCCTTTTTTCCAATCTCTCGGGCGAATTAAGAAAAAAATCTTTTATAGGTTTTTTTCTAATTAAACGCCCTGTTTCAGGCGTTTAATTAAATTAAGGGCCCGTTTTCTGGTGCTTAATCGCTTTGGGTCGGTCGCCGACTCAGTGAGCGGCCGACTGACTTGCATAGTGAGTTTCCTAGTCCTAATCACAGTAAGACTAATTGTGCGCCGATTGTGAGGCGTTCAATCCAATTAAGTGCCTTCTCTAAAGCGCTCAATCGAGGAAACTTGGGGGTCAAGGACTATGAGACTAGGTCGGGTGTAGGCCAATTGCACGCCGGTAGGGTGGCGCTCAATCCGATCGCGCGTCTTGTTTCAGGCGCGTGATCGAGTCTCGAGATGGGCTGTGAAAGGAAGTTTGGTCTGAAAGGGGGACTGATTGAGCGCTTATGATTTGGTGCTCAATCAAATTATGTGTGGGGTTTCAAAGGGAATTCAAGATTGTCCGGGTCTGGTCTCTAGACTTGGAATGCTAGACTATTGTTTCAGTCTGCATTCCGGCTATATACTATTGTTTCAGTATATAGCCTTCCCACGTTGGAATCTGAGCCACAGAGCTATTGTTTCAGCCCGTGTTCAGCCATGTACTATTATTTCAGTGCATGGTCCCACATTAGGGTTAAGGTCAATGACTGACCAAACGGATTGGGGTACTCCGAGAGGGCTAAATGGGGTGTCTACAAATGCCCTCTTCTAAGCGCCTTGCAAAGTAAGAACGTAAAGAAGTAGGCACCCTCATCCGAGGTGCCTTCGCTTCTTAGAAATTCACAAATGTGAATTGGGGATGTCGACATGACAAGCTTGGCTTTCTTATCTATCAGCACAAACTAAAATGGAGCATTTGAAGGGCAAATGGAAGTTGTCGAAGGGTACATTCTGGGTCTGTGGGTGCATGGTGATCTCGCCGCATGGCGCGGACAAACAGAGGGATTTTATGCAATCGAGGTACCGGGGTTTCAATCAAATGTCCAAAACAAGGTCCAGGGACCGATAATAAAAAGATGAAGTAATATGTAATATCAAAAGCTTTGCAAGTCATATCGAAGGCCGGCGCATCATTGCTCACACCAATGCATGTCAGGCATTCCTTTTCCAATAGGCATTTGTAAGTTCTTAGGTTAAGTATACTCATTGTTTGGCTTCCCAGAGGAATGGTTGGTTTAGGTGAGATTAGATGGGAGTCTCGTGAGGTGTGCTCAAGTGAATTACGCGATGCATCACGCTTGATTCATCTAGAGTCGGCCTCTAAATTGGAGAATTTTAATCCTAATGTATCTAAACAAATGATTCTACGCAGTGGCATATGCGCTTGATCCAAATCTACGCAGTGGGGTGTGTGCTTGATTGCAAATTTAGGTGGTATTGGGAATTAAAAGTTAGTTGAATTCTGCATAGTGGCGTGTGCGCTTGATTCAGATGGGGTTTGCCTCTAAATTGGGAAATTCTAAACCTAATATTAATGTATCTGAACAAATGATTTTGCGCAGTGGTATATGCGCTTGATCCAATTCTGCACAGTGTGGAATGCGCTTGATTGCGAGTTCAGGAGGTCTTAAGAGTTAAAGGTCAAGGCTAAGTGCAATTTATCAGGTGCATAATAGGGCGCTTAATCGGGTTTTGTGGTATTTAAAGAAAGGTGAGTCGGGTCTATTTATTTTGTTTGTTTTGTTCTTTTGTGTTGCTCTTTTTTATTATTTTTTGAAGTAAGGAGATTTTAGTTTTAGAAGTAAAAGATTTTGGGATAAGTAAGGGGTTTTGAAATTTTGGGATTCTAACTTAAGATCAATTCGGTGGTAAAATGGCCGAAAATATGGCTTCCGAGAAGTCGCTGAGCAGATCCACTGGTACGGGATTTGTGGACCTGATCGTTTATGTGGTTGTCAAGACGACACTTGGCATGCCGGATACTCCATCTAACCTTCTCGACAAATACTGATGATTGTCACTTATGGGAGGACTATAGTAATTCACGAGTTGAGAGAGACGGGTTTTGGAAAATATTTTAACTTAATCATAGCTAATTATAATTTAGAAGAAATATCGAGTAATTGAAAAATGGGTAGTACTTAGCTGGGGGTGATACTTACATAAATTGTGTGTAGCTGGTGGCGGGATTGGTGATGTTGTAGTGTTGCGATGGGACTTTGCGGCTATTCTTGTGATGCAGTGTCCCGGGTATGATGTTGAGATGGGACTTTGGGGATTTCTTCTTTCTCTTTTGGCTGCTGTAGTAGGGCCTGGCGGTCCTGGTGTAATGTCGCGATGGGACTTGAGGAGATGATGTCGTGGTAGGGTCTTGGAGGTTTCTTCATTTTGTGGTTGGGTGAGTCCTGGTGCCCGCACTGGAACTCGGCGTTCGTCAAACGCGACGACATATCAGTGTAGCAATCAATTTGGGAAGAGAGCTCCTTACTTCTGTGATGGGACGAGACCGAACTTTCTCCCTTTCCATCATATGGTGTGGCAGGTGTTGTTTGAGCTTTTCAGATAGTAATGTTTGTAATGGGGTGTGAGGGCATGGCTAATTTATCGCGATGGGGTTGAATATTAGAGTAGTATGTGTGCATATATTATCATGATGGGATGTGTGTGACGGGGTCACACGATCGGATAGGGGTAAGTAATTTTGGTTGTGAGAAGAGGAGTAGTGTGTTGGTCGCTTTCACGGTGTCGCTAGGGAAGGGAGTGTTGTCAGTGCTCCCTTCTTGTATAAGGGTACGCGATGGGACAGGTGAATTTGGTAGCGGTGTGATAGAAGGGTGCGAGGGTATAGATTTCATAGGAAGTCAGGTATTGTGCGCCTATTTTGGGTCGCTCAATATGATTGTGCGCCTATTTTCGGGCGTGCGATCTCGGGCTTGAGGGGCTATTTATGCGTTATCCGGTCTACGTGTGATTGTATTGCACGCCATGATGGAAGAGCATGATCGGAGCATCGTCAGGTCAGTGTAGGGGTGACCTTTCATATTGCGCACTTGGGGTTTATCATTTGATTGGATTGAGTGAAATATGGCCCACGCGTGATCGAAGCGTCGCTCGGTCAGTGTCTGGGTGACCTTCGATATTGCACAGCCGGACTCAGTCGTTTGATCGGATTGAGCGGCCCGTGGCAAGTGCGTGATCAGTGCATCGCGCCAGTGGCGCAGGAGATGGTTTAATTGAGTGCTCGTGTCTTGGCGTGTGTTTTGGGTTGCGCCCACGTGCTTAGCGCGTGATTGAATTAGGTGCACGTGGCTACACGTGTGATTAAGGCCGTACTCTATATAAGCTAGAGAGACTTTATTTGTTCCTCATTCTCTAGTTTAGTCTCTAGTTTTGACTTTCCTAATCGTTTTGTGTTCTAAAAGTCATGTTTTGGCGATATCAGGCGATCTAATCGTCCGATCCGGATGTCGTTTCTTCCTCTATGTATTATTTCACTTTATCTTCATCCTGAGGTGATGCTCGGGGATGGTATTGTTCTAGGAATAGGCGGTATGGGGAATGAGGACGTTAGTCTTCACATCGATCCCTTTTAGGGAGCAGTGAAAGCGGCGTTGAGGAGGCGGCAGTGGAGGAGGTGACCACAGTGGAAGAGAAAGGAGTAACAAGTGGAGGGATGTATTACCCAACCAATCTTCCATCTCTTCTCCCGGTGGCTGATCGATTTTAAATTGTACCCTTGCAAGTGCATAAGATCAGTTGTAGCACGATGAAAACAAGGGTGCCAAACTCACAGGGAAGCATGAAATTTAATTAATTCTTAAAGAGGCTAAAGACACCCAAGGAAGTTCCAAGGGAGAGAAAGCCGATTTGTCACAATTTTTACACAATTCTAAATGTAATAAAAGTTGATTAATCTAAGTAAGAATAAATTTTTATAAATAAAAGGACAACTTAAGGAATGATCAAAGAGTTTACTACCCTAGATTTGTAACTTTTCTATCATTAAACTCACAATTTCATAACACATTAATCACACCATCATTTATCTAGAAGAAAAATGAATCGTAAGAAAACGTGATTATCGATCCTGCAAACCCTATCTAAAAACTATGATTCAGCCTATCATTGCGGTGTGAATCATATAAAAAGCATAGCGTATCTCAAAATTCTAAATCACGACAATGAGGAAACAATCACTCTGCAGCCTAGATCGGCCTGCAGGTCCATATCTAGATGGAATGACCTATTTATGATCGTTGATAACCTAGGTCAACGGCCATAATTGAGCATTCAAAAGATATTCAATTAAACACACTTTTTAGTAGAATGATTCCATGATGAAACTACGAAATTATGGAGTTAATAATAAAGGCGTTACTTATCTGGGGATCGTATCCTCCTTGAACAAATGGTTTTAGCCGCTCATCCTTGGTATGCAATCTCGTTGTAAACTCGAAGCCATTCTTTTAAACATGCACTTTTTATTTATCTCAAAATTCTCTTTACAATGCTTTGATTCCTAGGTACAAACTAAGCATAAAAAATTATAAGGAAAAGAACTATAAAAACCTAAATACAATCTACCCCAAAAGAAGAAGAAAAAGAGGAGACCTAAAAGGAGAGAGACCTTCCAAGCCAACCTCCTTAAAACAAAGCCATAGCTTTCTTTTTGTATGAGCCGGTCAGACAACCTCCATAATAGTCCCAATCGATTGAGAATCCTTTCTCAATCGATTGAGTCTAGATTTCCTCGATTCGAATTTGAATTCGAATCTATTAAGTAGAGGGAAAAAAGTTGTCTTTGTGGTCAATCGATTAAGAGTTGGTCCTCAATCGATTGACACATAGGGGCAAGATCTTCCTTCTTCTGATGGATGCTAGGCCAATCACTTGCTTTCATAGATTTTGATGCTTTTGTGACTTCTTGGTCCACTGTTCTTGTGTAACCTTTAATTATCCTCTTTTATGCTCTTTGAAGATCCAATGATCAGAAACACCTGTAATCATTAAAACTATATAACAGTCATCAGATGCTTTTATCGGCTAGCTAAATGTAGGAATTAATGTGTGAAATATAGTCACATTTCGGTACCGATCACACCCCCAAACTTATACTTTGCTAGTCCTCGAGCAAAGAGAATGAAAAATAATTAACAATAAATAAAATGAATGCCACTTTCGTAGGGAACACGATTGCATTTAGCATATATAATAAGCCTTTAAACCCCTAGGTGATCCCTAGTGGAGGAGTTGTGTCTCCTGAAGGTTTTCAATGAAGATACCTACAAACTTCATAAACTAATAATTCCAGAATTGTAATCATGCCCTTAGGTGGTTAAATGTCCGTAAAACTTTTATAAAATGCTTCCTACCATGCTAATTTTATCAATACTCATTCAATTCAATCCATTGTTTTTCCAAGAGCTCATGATTCATGCCCCAAAGTGTAATGCATTTACCACTGCTAGAATTCCTTCATCAGAGAATAAATTCAAACTAGAAATCTTTAGATCCCTTGTCTTCACTCAATCCTCACGGTAGGTATATACCCAAAACAAAATCGCTTCGATGAATGGTTTATATTTTTATCCACATGTGAGATGGAGTTACAACACGAATTAGAAAAATCTCATATGATATAAGAAAGACGGTGTATTAAGGAATTTTAAAAGTAATCTCATAAGGAGTGATGTTTGCATTGTAAGCATGTTATACAAAGTACCATAGTCGTTGCATCATCGCTCTCCACAAGGCATTTACCACTCATGATTGGATCAAGAAGGACTTTTCTAAGGCTGTAATGGGGTTCAGGTTAAGGTTATGAAAGAAAGGGGAAATTGGATTTGAATTTCTTTGAGAAATCGAAAAAAGAAACACATTTGATTTTCTAACTTTACACTCTTTCTTCTTCTGATTTTTCAGAATTTCTCTTTTTCTTTTTATCAATTTTTCTCCTTCTTTTCTTTTTCAACACCACCTTCTATTTTCACATTTTTCTCTCTTGCACATATTTATATTTTTTCCATTTTCTTTTTCTTTTTCTCTCCCTTTTTTCAAGTATATTTATTCCATTCTCGGCAAGCATTATCACCATGCCACTCTCTTACTCTCATCCCTCTTTCCAAATTTCTCAGAGATCGAAGGGTACGGTTTTACAATTCTCAAACTGGTGTGGGGTATGGTTAATATCGCTTAACAAGGAATATTTAGGATAAAAATTTTCAATCAAGACTCAAAGGGGGTGCAAAAAGATTAATCAATATAAGGTGGGGCATTTTGGGCACAAACGAGCCAAGGATGGCCTTTGATCATTTCCTTTCACGATGGTAATGATGTCTATTTGTCTTGAGTTTAAACACAATGAGTTCTAGTGCAATGATATAAAGCATGCGATACAAACAAACCAAGAAAAAATGTATGAGATTTCAACAATTAAGCATGAATTCCAAAGATATTCCGAATTTATTTTAACACTCATCAAGAACGAGGAAAAAGTTCTAAAGCTCACGGGTTTAGTCTTTCTTAGGATCCAAGAATTCCAGATTTTAAGTTTAGTTCTCAGATGTTAGAATTAAAGTATGATAATAGTGCAAGATTTTTCGGACATGAATCATGGAAATCATCTTTCACTTGCATTAAAAATTCATGAGTATTTGTAAAATAAACATGGTACGATAATTTCTTTATGAATTTCCGGTCAGTGACACTTCAAGATCATGAGAACAAAATTCGAAATTTATGAGTTTACTAGACACTCAATCGATTGACTCAATGACATCAATCGATTAACTGTTGTAAGCTCGAAAGGTCAAAGATTCTATTTTCAATCGATTGGCACAAGAATGTCAATCGGTTGCCATTCCTTAACCTGATGGATGCTTCTAGGGGGGTGGTTATCAGTCAATCGATTGATTCACGAGTTTCAATCGATTGACTGCTACAATTTTAACTTCCGAGAGCAGCCCTTTTTTTTTATATTTATAACATGAATCTACACATGAATCGAAATAAATATCCCCCCAAACATGAATCGTCCAATGTCCTCATTGGCTTTGATTTTTGGAAAGTGTATGAGACCCCCAAACCTGTTAAATGCAATCAAGGACCAAAAGGCAGACTAGGTGAAGAGTATTGTGATGAAAATTTAAAACACAAATATTTAATTAAATTAAACTTTTATTAAACTTGTGCAATTTATTACACTTATTGATAATTTAAAGAAAATAACCTAATCGAATATATTAAAAATAACCTAATCTAATATATTAAAAATAACCTAATCTAAAACATGAAAATAAAATAAAATCTAAAACATGAAAATAACCTAATCTAGACCCTAAGACTGACATTCCTAATCCCTTAGTCATCATTGGTGGCCATCCCTTGCTTTGGCCTTGGGAATGCATAACGCCATATCTCCTCAGTGATGCCGACCTCACCAGGTGGTGAATGGGCACTTGTGGCGGTGATGTTGGTGGGGTAGGAGGCGGTGGTACGAGTGGCGGTTGCGGATTCAATTCTGCCCATAAGTAGGTTGAAATCAAATTCATTGCCGAGTCATTTTCGGCTTCGATGGGATGAGGAAAAGGTGGTCGCGTATGTGGGAGCGAAGGCAGGTGCAGAGATACCAAGTCAAGATCAATGACCTCTTGATTTGATAAATTGAGAGGTTGCAGTGGCGATTCTCGACACAGTCTTTTCCTTGCCAGTTCAGCGAGGCATTTGGCAGCGGAACGGGTGCGGTATCAGATTGAGGCCATGACGCGAAGTTAGGGAAGAAGATGCTTGATCTTCTAGACTGAAGGGATAATTTAAAAGCTTAACCTAAGGGGGTTAGAATAGAGGGGAACTTCCTAAACTACGGACTCTAAGGACAAAAGGACTTTCCTATAATACGGACTCTAAGGACTCAAATATGGATTTTCGAGATGAATGAGGTAGCTTTCCGGAAACATGAATCAGTCAATCGATTGACTCTTGAGTGTCAATCGATTGACACGTGATGTCAAGAGTGTTACCTGGTACACGGCCAAAACTTGCTTTTTCAGAAAAACTTTTCGTTACAGGGAATCGAAGTAAAATTTGGAAACTTTCTGTTCCTGACAGAAAGAATTTTTGTCCTCCATAATGTCGATTGTTTAAAAGTTTCGAGTCAATCGATTGACTCTTCCCAATGTGTACTGCCAGATCAAAAGCTTGGATTTGGAGAGATTCTCATACAATGAATGTTAATTGAATGTCCAATTGATCGATTGAAAAAAGGCTTTTCAATCGATTGACAATTTTAAATTTCTTTTTGAAAATTTGGGAATTACAGTTCTCGATCGATTGAAATTTTCATCTCAATCGATTGACTGATGAACTTATGCACCAATCCGAGAATAGGTAGAAAAATGACACACCAAACACATCCAATTTTCATTCAACCCCAGTGATTTGATTATAAAAAACGTGTTCCCTTCATCTAGATGAACTAAAAACAAATCCTACATCTAACACAAACTACGACTCATCAAACACTCAACAATAAAAACATCATAAACATGAATGCAAACTACCAAACCAAACACAAAACAACTAAAACATCATAAACAAACATTAAACAACACTAAACATCATCATCTTCATCATCTTCAGGATCTCCCTCCTCATCCATCGTCGCTCGCGCTCCTACGATGAATCTGTCGGCTCGCCCTGGGAATGATTCTCGTGCCATCCGCATGAGAAGGGAAGTCTGAAATCGGGATCGTCAATCCAAACCTCCAACCATTGCACTTAGCCCATCCATCCGTGTTTCGAGGCGAGCAACTGTTGACTCAACGTTAAAATCAGGGACCTCTTCAGGACGAGGTCGTCAGATGCCGCCACATTGGCGTTGTGCTGGGTTTGGTCAGGGAGGAGGAGGTATTTCATCGACATCTATAGGTGGTGGCGTAACTCGTAAAATGGCCTTGATGCTCTTGTCCCACACATTCGTGCCATAATGATAGAATTGCGTATCACCAAATTCTTCATCATCGTAAATTGGGCACCCAACCTGGTCCAATAGATGCATGACATAGTGCAAAAAGTGGAGTAGGATAGCCTCCCACTTTTTCGGTGCAGTGGTGGTAGTGATGTCGTGGTGACATCTCCACATCTCCTCAAGCATCAGACCAGGTGCGTCGAACCAACTGTCCGTGTGGGCCGCATAGAGTGCTGCCACCCTATTTTTCGTCCTCTCACTTTTTGTGCCATGCGGGAGCAAGTTGTTGGACATCACTATGTCCCAGAACAATATATCCCTAGGCAAAACAACAAACTTTGTCGATGCTCCCGATCCATGCCTTCTCGCACACATATTGTTGATCATCACCTCTTGGCTCAAGTCTATAGCATGATCGATGTGATGATCCACTGGACGGAAAATGTAAAAGTTGAATGCACGGGTGAGAACAGTGGTGTGCAGATTATACGACCAGTTATCAACCCGTAGGCGGATGAATGCGAATCCCGTCGGCGATTGCGTTGCTGATACCCACTCCATATTCTGGTAGAATAAGTGTATGATACGCAACAAGACGTCGATGGGTGGTGGTGCAAGCAGCATTTCTAGGTGCAATGCCTTGATGAATTTGATGGACCACGCAGCTTCGGCGATGCGACAAAACTTTGTAAGATCGAAAAAAATTTCGGTTTGACATTGGCGGTCATTGTACACCTCGTTCGGGATGCGCCTGGGATTGTTGTCAGGACGAGGTAGTCGGTAGAACATTGGTCAAGGCGCCGCCATTTCCATCATACGAGGAGAATGTAAGGGAATATGGAAGGCTCGAGTTGGATGTGGCTTTTGAAGAAGGGGACCACGGGTGATCCCTTTATATATATTTCTTGTTAATCGATTAACAGCTTGACTTTAATCGATTGACATAAACTACTTCGCGGGGAATGGCAATAGGCAGTGGGACGTGGAGGCGACGTGTGAGAATGGCTCATGCAACCATAATGTTGATCGATTGACACCAAGGTCTCAATCGATCAACATTAAGCCTTTCGCAAAAAGTCGCGATGTTTGATGTCTTGGGAACAAGCAGACTTAAGTGACATGTCATGTCAATCGATTGAGGGGTTAGTCTCAATCGATTGACATTATGGTGCCCCTTGACCTAACTGCCATCGAAAAGACGCATCGATTGACACTTGATTTCTGAAAACCTCCCATTAATTCGAAGTGATGTCAATCGATTGAGGTATGAATTTCAATCGATTGACATCAATGCTATGCCGATTGGTCTGGCGCATAATTGATGCAATGAGATGATGATGCTTGAAACATCATTCGATTGAGAAGTGTAATTCTTAATCGATTGAACATATTTCAAGGTCAATCAATTGACTTTTCTCAAAGTCAATCGATTGAGTAAGACTCAATTTCTAACAAAAACAAACACAAAAATAAAACACACTGGGTTGCCTCCCAGGAAGCGCTGAGTTTATGTGTCAACAGCTCGACCAGTTCTTTTTCACATTGTTGGCTCAACGAGATCTGTTACTTCAACTATCATTTGGGGCCTCGGCTCAAACAGCGGTTTAAGACGTTGACCATTAACTTTCAGAATTCGATCATCCTTCATGTCTCTAATCTCTACGGCACCAAATTTGAATGTGGAAATGACCTGAAAAGGTCCCTCCCATCTTGATCGTAACTTTCTTGGATGAAATTTTAGCCTTGAATTGAACAACCAAACTTTTTGTCCTGGATGAAATTCCTTTATGGAGATTAACTGTGACAACTCAGATTTCGGCACCCTGAAACTCGTGCCATCAACACGATCCTCTAGGCCGTGCCCCATAGATCTGTACAGAACATTGGTACAACCAAGCACACTAATCAAGGTAAAACATATGAACTGAATCAAGCATGAAATAAAAATATGCTATTCAAAAACAAAAGCTCAAAAGACAGTTATAATTCCATGCCAACACATGAACAGAAGAACCAACCCGAACCATCAGTGATAAACAGAATCACCCCAGATGGTTCGCCAAAAGAAGATATCAGTTAATTACATTTTTCTCCTCAAAATAAGGCTTGACATACCAAGCCGTACAGAATGCTCTCAAAATCTCTCTCTCAAAGTACGCAGGGGTCCTCTAGAAGAAGTCCTCGGGAGGGGACTCCTGATCCTCTCCAGGAATGTAATTCAGAATCCTCCGCCGGATCTACGTCTCCCAAAGCCTCAGCAGTCGTAAGCATGGGACCTGCGACGTATAGTCTAAAGGGTGAGCTACATCATAGCTCAATAGGGAAACAACACAATGAACATATAAGTCAATTCTCACATATATTCTATGATATTAGACTGCGTGATGTATTAATGAATTTACTAAAAAAACAACAGTTTAAATGATTGAAAAATATGCACTGAGTGTTACTGGTATTTCACATGTTCTCATTTGTTCTCAATTTTCTCCTGATTCGGCCTAAAGATTTAAATCTGTAAGTTAAATATTCTCCAACTTTCTATAGAGTAGGGCGCCCGATGGAATACCCTCCATCATTGTTTAACTAGACAGTTTTTATATCATTTCTCATTTATTACTACTACCCAGGTCCCTTTCTCATAAGCGACGGGGTCAATTCTCATACTAACATCCTTGGGATATGCAATTAGTGTACGAATTGGCCGCCGTATCGGTCACGGATATCCTGTCGAGTCAGTCGTGGGTATCCCGCCACGTCAGTGGAGTATTCTGTTCAAACCTTAAATATCAAAAATATCAAGTGCACTACATATAGTTATCCACCATGTGATTGTGCTAAACATAATAGATTAGGTCTTATCAATTCTCATTCATTTCTTGCTTTATAATATCACATACATCCCTAGGATGTCTAAATCAATGCATCACTCAAATGCCTTTTTCTCATTCTTATCCCCTGGGGATATCACATGTTCACTTACTTTGTGTCACACACACACACACACATTTACGGATTTACCTTTACTATGCATTTGTATTCAAATCTATATCACTACATACATGCTTTTGAAATTAAAGTACATGTTCGAGGTATTCCCTACCTCACGCATTCGAATATCCAAACATCAAGGTCCCACGCGGTTTCCCATGCTCGCACTTGCTCGTACCACCTATGGTACACCATAGCACAAGCAAAGCATCATTAAAGATGTAATAAAGAAGGTACAAGACCTCCCAAGAACCTCAAGGTCCAATTCAAAAGTCCACTGAAACTGTCCAAATTGATTGATTGATTCCCAAAATCGATCAATCGAAATTTCAAAATCGATTAATTGATCCCAAATCGATTAATCGAAATTCCAAACTCGATTAATCGATCCCAAATCGATTAATCAAAAATCCAAACTCGATTGATCGATTTTAAAATCGATCAATCGATTTTTCTAGCTCTCAATTTTCCAGTCACTGGACGTGCTCAGATGATTAATCAATTTCTAATCGATTAATCGAATTCCACAAATTGATTGATCGATTTCAAATCGATCAATCGATTTTGGGCAACTTTTCCCAAAAATCCCCCAGGCCAAAATCAATCGATCGATTTCAGAAATCGATCAATCGATTTGGTCAGAAATTCAGCCCTTTCTCGGGCATTTTTCCAACCTTCATTCCTTTCCATTTTCCTTCATATCTATTCTTCATTTCATCATTTAAACCTCATTTAAATACACAACATGTTTATTTGAAATCAAACGAGACTCACCTTGAATCAATCTGTTGATTGATTAAGTAGTTGGGTTAACAACCTAGGGTTTCAACTTCGACTTCAACGAGTTCCTTGTGCGTAGAATCAGACATTAATTGCTCTTGCACATCTTCCAACTTGAATTCCACTCTCACCTTTTGTTGAGAACTGGAAAATACCATTTTTCACCCCTTAATCTGGGCCTTGATAGACCCTTAAGAGAACTAAATAAGTACTTTAAGTGTTTGTTTTACAGCTAACAACAAAGACAGGCTTAACTCTGAAAGTAGCTTAAAAGTATAAAAAAGATGATGACCCATCTTGATCTGGAGGAAGAAGGAGAAAAGACAACCTCACTGGCTGTCAAAATGCCTAAACTAAAGAGGACAAAGGCCTGGTTTCAACCTGGAAAGAGGTTTGGAGCTATTCAAAAAGAAGAATGCACTACAGAATGCTATTCGAAAAGGTCCCCAATCTTTGCAAAAAGGTCCCCAATCTTTGCAAAACGGTCCCCAATCTTTGCTAAAAGGTCCCCAATCTGTGCGAATAGATCTCCAGAAGTTACAGTACCTTTCGAAAAGGTCTCCAAACTATGCGAAATGGTATTCTGAAGATTCCCAGCATCTGCAAGGGCAATTAAGTAATCTCTACACATGCCCTAATGCATTTGAAAACCCAAGGACATTCCAGAAGATTCAAAGCACGAATCAGAGGCATATTCCACTCTATGTGAACACCCAAAGATGAAATTACTTGGCAGGAACTTCTAGAAGCTCAAACAGATTTTTGAATTACATAACAGAATGATGCTTCTGTCGCCTGATTGGCTGAACCAGATCAAGCAGTTCTGATTGGCCAAAACAGATCTGGATCCTTGTGCTCGACTCCTATTGGTTGATACAGATCTAACCAATTCTGATTGGTTGATGCACATCTGAGCTGGACTTGGGGAAAACTATAAATAGACGAACTATTTGCCCAATTTGTGTATCCAGAATTTGAGTGTGACAGCCCGGATTTCGGCACCCCGAAACCCGTGCCATCAGCACGATCATCTTGACCGTGCCCTTTAGCTAAGCACGGAACACTGGTATATCAAGCATCCAAAAAGTACTATAAATGAAATTGCGGAATTTAAATCTATATTAATTAACTTCCCAAAAGACAGTTCTACCCTCATGCCTCTGCAGGAATGGAGAACCGATCCGAACCATCGATGATAGCAATCATCACGGATGGTTCGTCCCAAAAGAATAATCCAAAATCCTATATACATGGTTTTAAACAAGATCAAGGCTTGACATACCAAGCCGTACAAAACCTCTCCAAAAATCTCCTCAAAGTAGCACTGTGAGTCCTCTAGAAGAAGTCTTGAGGTGGATCTAACTGATCTCAGTCTTTGGATCGACTCACCGTGGTCAACGTCCCCTGAAGTCTCTGCACCTGCTAGTAAAGGTCCTGTGACATATTGTCAAAAGGGTGAGCTACATCCTAGCTCAATAGGGAACAACACACTACTGAACATATAAATTATAACTCACATATATTCTATGATATTCATGCATGATGTGACTATGCAAAAGCTGATGAAAAACAGTTTTAAAAGAAACACATTTTACTGTTAATTTATACGTGTCTTTTAGTTATCATGAATAACACTGAATAGGCCTAAAGCAAAGAAAAACTTAACCTTTCAACTTAAGTAGTCCCCGAGCAATATAGCATCGAGCCCCGACGAGATACCCTTCGCCGTCATCTATATAGACAATTGTAAAAGTATTCCCTGGGAATACAAAATATAGTACCCAGGCCCCTCTCCCCTGGGGATTGGTGGCGGGGTTTCAATAGTCTCGACATCCCTGGGATGTCCTGTACGGATAAGCCTCCGCACTGGCCTACGGATTCGCCGCCGTATCGGTCACGGATATTCTGCCGCGTCAGTCGTGGTTATCCCGCCACGTCGGTGGGGTACCCTATCAAACCTCAAATAACAAAAATATTGTGTGCTTTACATATAGTTATTCACCGTGTAAGAGTGCTATCTTATATCAGTTAGGCCTTATCAGACTTTATTCAATCTTGGATACATCCCTGGGATGTATCCATGTGTTTGCATCACACTTGATGCTCTTATTACTTCCTCATCCCCTGGGGATCTTTCCATTTTCATATAACTACTAATTCTCAATTGCTTGCATCGCACCGATGCCCTTATCATTTTCTCATCCCCTGGGGATCTCTCCTTTTCATAGACCTCATTGTTCTCAATTTCTCGCATCGCACCGATGCCTTTATCATTTTCTCATCCCCTGGGGATGTCTCATCCTTACATGCTTACTTGGTGTCACACACACACCCATATCTGATGAAAGTTTTATGATTTAAAACACTTGTATTTCACTGGTGTATTTCTCACACACACACACACATTTGGATCTTGTAGGGTTTTCACGAGGTTTTGTACAACAAGTTTTCACTTTAAATCTTATATCACTATTCACATTTTTCAAACACCTCAACTTACATTTTAAACACACCTCTTTTTCCCCAAGTTTTAGAAATAACACGTTTAAATTGGATCTTGAGCAATGAAATACTTGAATAGAATTGAGTTCTAAAACATTGAATATCATTTGAGCAATAACATGGAATCAAATTTAATTCTAAAAACATTTGAACTGAAGTCTATATCACTACATACATGCTCTTGTAAAATAAAGTACATGTTCAAGGTGTTCCCTACCTTAGGTCTCTATCGATTCAATGCATCAAGGTCCCACTCGGCTCCTTGTGCCCACTTTCATACGTATCACCTATGATACCATTAAACACACTCGAAACATCACAAATGATGTAATGAATAAGTCTCAAGACCCCCCTAGAGTCTTGAAGTAAGAATCAAAAGTCAACAAAAACCAGGACAGTCGACTAGTCGAGTTCCTGGTTCGACTAGTGGAAATCCAACTCGACTAGTCGATTCTCAAAATCGATTAGTCGAGGTCCAATTTCGATTAATCGATTCTCAAAATCGATTAGTCGAAATCCCCTGTTCTAACTGTCCAATTTTCACTTGAGTAATTGAACATACAAAATCGACTAATCGAGTCCAATTTGATTAGTCGAAATCCTTACTCGACTAGTCGAAATCCAATTTCGACTGGTCGATTTCCCTCAACCCATTTTTACTCCTCTTGAGAGGCTCTCAGTCGACTAGTCGACACCCAACTCGACTAGTCGAAATTTAAAGTCGACTAATCGAAATTCAATTCGATTAGTCGAATTCGTGGTCATCTGACTTTTCAACTTCTTGGCGAATTTTGACTAGTCGAACCCCAATTTCGATTAGTCGAAATCCCCAGATTCAGCCTTCTTTGGCTGTTCTTCCCCAATCTTTTCTAGTTATTTTCTAAGCAATATTCTTACAATTTCCACCCATTTTAACCACAATTTACTCTATAAATCTACACCATTTATTTACAAGAATCTCACCTTAAATCAACCTCAAATTGATTAAAATGTAGGGTTGGAAGGTTAGGGTTTTCAGCTTTTGTCTGAACAGATCCTCCGCGTCGAATCCGGCGCTTTGATCGCAAGAAATCCCCTTCCAACAACTTGCAATAATCCTCACTAGCTCCTTTACTCCTCTCTTTCTCTCTCTCTCTTACTCCTCACAAGAACCAAATTATGAAAATTAGGGTTTTCAACCCTTTTTATCTTATCTCTCTTCTCGGTGTGGAGCACATACACACCCATCGGTGTATGTTACTCTACACACTCCTCTATCTCTCCACTCTTCTACACTGGTTCACACATCACATCCGCTCATCTCACCTTAAGTTCATCAATGAACTATCTCATGGTCAAACCTAAGACCAATCGGGCACGGATCCCGAGGTCCTCGTTTGACGTGATTTTTCGGGTTATTACATCCTCCCCACCTTGGGAATTTTCGTCCTCGAAAATCACCCAAAGGTGTGGTGGTCTGCACTCTCCCCCCCCCCCCGCACACTCGGAGGTGAGGTGGTCTACCACTTAGCACACAAGCAAGTACATTTACATAGACAATTTATGAAACATATATAACAGTAACAAAAATAGTTACTGAAATGGGGACCACAACAGAAAAACAAAAATGGTTCACCCCTATACAAAAAGATGTACAATGCACAAAAACAAAAACAAAACTACGGCAGTCAGGCCGGCCCCGCAGCTGGTGGATCTGAAGCTGGAGCAGGCTGGTCGACGGGAGCTGGCGGATTTGCCACGGGTGGCTGGATGGCTGGTGGCGGTAGCGGATGAGAAGTCTCTGTCGGCAGCGGCTGTGGAATCTCAGTCGCCTGCAGAGGTGGAATGGTAGTGGAAGTAGATGGTGGCTGCGTCGTCGTCGTCGTCATCGGTGGTGGTGCCGCGGTGGAAGTAGAAGCACCGGCATCATGTAATCGCGTCCTAAAGACCGGACCCTGATGAAAGGCTGTGGTGCCGGCGGTCCATTCCTCCTCTCGGGCCAGCATGGTCTGGTAGGTGTGAGGGTAGATAAACTTGAGGGTGTGAAACATGAGGAAATCAATCCTCCTGTTCATCCTCTCGTTATTCGCTTCCATTCTGGCCTCGAAGCGGGCCAGAGCCTCCTCAATGGTGGTGTTGGTGGCTGGGGCGGGTCGGCGACGTGAAGTAGAAGGGGTCGCCGGTGTAGATCGAGGTGGTGGTGGTGGAATGACTGGCTGCGGTGCAGCTGGTGGAACGACTGGGGGTGGTACTGGGCCATCTACGGGCACATGTGGCTGTGGCTGTGGTGGAGGGGGTGGTGGTGGGATTGCAGCTGCGCCCTCGGCTGCGCCAGCTGGTGGTGGTAAAGTCTTCTTCAGGAGATTGTAACTCCTGTTCCATTCGGTGTGGGAGAATGGTTTCACCGGATCGGTGGTCGTCACCTCGTGGGGTGAGACAGCATAGGCGGGGTCGGATGAATATGTCTCTAGAATGCTAGAGATGATGCGCACGTAGGGCATCCCATCCCTAGCTCGAAGGTTGCCCTTCATGAGCTTCCCCTTGATGTACCTCATCCCTTCGAGGATGACCATGGTAACATCAAACCATCGGCCGTTATAGGCCGCATAGAGGGCCTGTTGCACCAACTCAACACGCTCGGTGCTGTGGCGCATGGGGTAGAGGTTGGCGTGAAAAACAGAATCGAGCATCCACATATAATGTGGAAGGTCAACCCTCTTAGACGAGGTGCCCGATCCCTTTTTCCCCTTGGTCATGTCGGCAAGGATATCCTCGACATTGACCGGCTCTGGGAAGGGTGGTAGTAAGGTGGTCTCGGGTAGATAGTCCAAGTAGCACTCGACTGCTTCTTGGACATGACGACGTGTGATGAGGTATTCACGCCCTTCAATCGTGGTCTTCACCACGTCGTCAGTAGGGCCATCCTTGAGGCCCTGGTAAAATAACCTAACCAATCGCGGATAATAGAACTTCCGGATTGGTTTGAGGAGGAAGGTGAGACCGGCGTTGTTGAGGTAGTTTAGGGCCCAAATGGTCTCACCTTGGACCACATCTTTGTCAAAAAGAGTCTTGTCGAAATTGTGTTCGACTTCAAAGATCTTGGCCGCCCACCACTCAGTGGGTTGCTCAAGGTTGACGGGTGGTGGTGGAATAGGGCTTGCATCATTTGAAGACGCGCTCGTCGACCCGGACGTAGTGTCCGATGTCAACGGTGAGGGTGTCCTCACAGGCGAAGGGGTTGGTGGTGGTGGTGCGGCATTCTTGCGCCGTACCGGCAGTTTTGAAGTTGCCCTCTTCGATGATAATCGAGTTTTAGGCGGCATTTTCGCTAAAATGCAAGAAAATAGGGTTTCTTATATGCAAAAATAATGAAGAAGAACAAAGATTAGGGTTTACCCAATTTGAGAAGGTGTGTGAAGTCAAATCCGGTCGAGAATGGCCGGAAATGGTGCAAACCCTAGGTAGTTGAATCGCCGGAGAAGAAGAAGAACCGGATGTCCAAAACTCAAAAATCGAATGGTTTGAAAAACCCCCATTTCACATATATATAGTGGTTGGCTCGACTAGTCGAATTTCAAACTGAAAGGTACTCCCCGAATTCGATTAGTCGATTTCCCTATTTCGATTAGTCGAATTACCTACTTTCAGAAATTACTTTTAGACTCTTTAAGTAATTCGACTAGTCGAAATCAATTTTCGACTAGTCGAAATTGCAATTTCAACCGCGCGACCGCTCTCGCGGGGTAAAATTTCTCTATGGTTTCGAAGCTCGCGGGGTTGTGTCTTCAGTGCCTCGCGAGGTTCAATTTGACACTCGCGGGGTTGAAATGTCTCTAGCTCGCGAGGTTCACTTTTAAAACGCTCGCGGGGTTGGATTTACCCTTCGCGAGTTTCAAAAATACTTCTCGCCAGGTTAAAAATCTACGCATTGCTAGGTTAAAAATCTACGCCTCGCTAGGTTAAAATTGCACTTCGCGAGTTTGGAGTTCACACATCGCGAGGTTGGTTTTCGATTAGTCGAATTCACATTTCGACTAGTCGAAATGTCTCAATTAATCGAATTTTCAAATTTTTTTATTTTCTCTAACTTCTCCTTCACTGGTTGATGCCAGTCGACCAGTCGGGCAAAACTCGACTAATCGAATCCTCAAATCGATTAAATCGATTTGGGAAATTCGATTAATCGGTTTCATTCCGACTCCTCGAATTGGCTATCTTCCTTTATACTTGATTTCTATTTGAAATTTAAACTATCGTCAGAATTCTCATTAAAGACCTTTGGCCAATAGGTCATCATTAATCACCGGTTGAGAGTCATAAACAAGCTTGCGGTGTTACGACCTATACTATCTATACTATCCAAGTAACAAACAACATACAACAACAACATATACTATCCATAAGGTTGTCAACCCACAACAGTTTAATTCATGACTCGAAATAGGTGTCACTTGTCTAGGAACGAGATTTCACAGACACTCATTGTCTGATTCGGAAAGGCGGTAAGAGAATTAATCAAAGCGAGACAAAGCCATCACCAAGATGAGATAAAGCCATGATCAACATGAGGCAAAGCCATCAACAGATGAGATAAAGCCATCACCAAATAAGGTAAAGCCATCAGCAAATGAGATAAAGCCATCACCAACATGTGATAAAGCCATCACCAAAATGAGATAAAGCCATCATCACATGAGTACTTCTAAACCTTTCGTAACGAATCTTGAAATCCTCAAACTTTATGCCCTTAACCAGTTTTACGGTACACAATTTGCGTACCGATCCTACAGGAAGGGCAAAAGTGTGACACATTTTGGCTTTCATTTCAAGGAAATGATTACCAGTGATTTCTCTCGAGTTCTTACCATTTGGGTGCACCAGGATGGGGTCGTACATAACTACCTAGGCATACTTATTAGACTCTTCATGTGTACTGCTCTCAACACACTCCCAATACTAACTAAATCTCCATATAGTGTCTGTACATCGATAATGAAAACGGCGCAATTTACTGTAACAGCATCCAATTCTGCTCTCCCATGATATCCAAAATTTAAATTTTTCCTATCCTCATCAATTTCTTACGATTATCCTAGGTTATCCTAGATTCTAAATACTTGAGTAGAGTCTGATGATTAACAACCGAACCCGAGTTTGAAAAAAAAAAAAAATGCATTTAGATACACCATAATCATGACTCCTGACCAATGAGTTACTTCAACTTTGTTACCCTCATTACTCATAATGTCAATTTAAATTCAATTGTGTACCACCTATCCGTAAGTAATTTCACCTACCCTCCGTGAAGATTTATTCTTGTCTAGTCTTTATATTGTCAGCTATTCAATTTATCCTTTGAAATTTAACTTCGTTTATGTCATAGAGGCGATTTAATCGGATGCACGTATGACGGTATCATGATATTCCTCAAGTGTCAAGAACAACTAAAATTTCTAATAGCATTCATCATCTAGAACTTTTAGGAAACATCTCGTTAATTGAAAATAAATTTATACCTTGGGAAACTTCATAAGTCATCTGGGCATTGTGCATTGTTGTTTCACTTGTAGGACCTTGATTCAGAGGAGGGTCGGAAGTACAGACGTCAAAGTTAATCGCCTTTCTACGCTTCATGGACAATCCTTGATGTAGTGTCCTTTCTCACCGCACTTAAAACATGTTCGAAAACTAACCGACACTCCTCCGTGGTGGTGTTTCCCACAATGTGCACAAATATTCTTCGATGTAGATGTCGTTGCACCTTTTCCCAGTGCTGGACAATGTTTTATGAGGTGTCCCATTCGTCCACACTTGAAACATCCTCTCATGCCTCTCCTACAGTTCGATGTCTTGTGTCGTTTTCCACATCTTGAGCATGACTCAACCTGTGTCGATGGAGAGATGTGAGTCGTTTCTCTCAACTTTGTCGTGAGTAATGAGGTCAACTGAGCCATTTTGTTGATCACCGTCTCTAGTAATTGCCTATCCTGCTCATCTTCTTTGGTGCATTCAGTCCTTGCTCTTTTGCGTGGTGCCATTTCACCACAAAATGAAACAGGGTCTCAATTATAATGATCGTGGTCACCACGACCCTAACTTCCAACAAAATCTAAAACTTCACTTCGTACACTAGCCAACTTCTTTCACTATTCGTCACAATCATCAACTGTATCCTTGATAAGTAATCATTGAAATTCCATTGCCCAAGTCCCAAAACAAAACCTACGATCACGACTTGGGACTTCATGAACCTAAAGCCTAACGTTTCCACTCACTGAGATAAGGTCCTAATTGACTCTCCTACACCCTAACAAAATTTACTGTAATACTCTTTGGTCCCAACAAGTTCTAAACTTTGATATTGGCCGCCCCTAGGTCGGCCTCTCCCTCCAGAAGACACTAACGGCTGCATTTGAAACTAAAGTTTCGTTAGCAGAAGCCCCTATGTTCTGACGAACGAACCCTTGTCAGAATTGCTAAAAGAAAATAGCTTTGATACCAACTGTGACAGCCCGGATTTCGGCACCCCGAAACCCGTGCCATCAGCACGATCATCTTGACCGTGCCCTTTAGCTAAGCACGGAACACTGGTATATCAAGCATCCAAAAAGTACTATAAATGAAATTGCGGAATTTAAATCTATATTAATTAACTTCCCAAAAGACAGTTCTACCCTCATGCCTCTGCAGGAATGGAGAACCGATCCGAACCATCGATGATAGCAATCATCACGGATGGTTCGTCCCAAAAGAATAATCCAAAACCCTATATACATGGTTTTAAACAAGATCAAGGCTTGACATACCAAGCCGTACAAAACCTCTCCAAAAATCTCCTCAAAGTAGCACAACGGAGTCCTCTAGAAGAAGTCTTCGGTAGGTGGATCTAACTGATCTCCAGTGCTGGATCTGACTCACCAGGGTCAACGTCCCCTGAAGTCTCTGCACCTGCTAGTAAAGGTCCTGTGACATATAGTCAAAAGGGTGAGCTACATCCTAGCTCAATAGGGAACAACACACTACTGAACATATAAATTATAACTCACATATATTCTATGATATTCATGCATGATGTGACTATGCAAAAGCTGATGAAAAACAGTTTTAAAAGAAACACATTTTACTGTTAATTTACACGTGTCTTTTAGTTATCATGAATAACACTGAATAGGCCTAAAGCAAAGGAAAACTTAACCTTTCAACTTAAGTAGTCCCCGAGCAATATAGCATCGAGCCCCGACGAGATACCCTTCGCCGTCATCTATATAGACAATTGTAAAAGTATTCTGAATACAAAAATATAGTACCGCCCCTCTCCCACAGGGATTGGTGGCGGGGTTTCAATAGTCTCGACATCCCTGGGATGTCCTGTACGGATAAGCCTCCGCACTGGCCTACGGATTCGCCGCCGTATCGGTCACGGATATTCTGCCGCGTCAGTCGTGGTTATCCCGCCACGTCGGTGGGGTACCCTATCAAACCTCAAATAACAAAAATATTGTGTGCTTTACATATAGTTATTCACCGTGTAAGAGTGCTATCTTATATCAGTTAGGCCTTATCAGACTTTATTCAATCTTGGATACATCCCTGGGATGTATCCATGTGTTTGCATCACACTTGATGCTCTTATTACTTCCTCATCCCCTGGGGATCTTTCCATTTTCATATAACTACTAATTCTCAATTGCTTGCATCGCACCGATGCCCTTATCATTTTCTCATCCCCTGGGGATCTCTCCTTTTCATAGACCTCATTGTTCTCAATTTCTCGCATCGCACCGATGCCTTTATCATTTTCTCATCCCCTGGGGATGTCTCATCCTTACATGCTTACTTGGTGTCACACACACACCCATATCTGATGAAAGTTTTATGATTTAAAACACTTGTATTTCACTGGTGTATTTCTCACACACACACATTTGGATCTTGTAGGGTTTTCACGAGGTTTTGTACAACTGAAACAGTTTTCACTTTAAATCTTATATCACTATTCACATTTTTCAAACACCTCAACTTACATTTTTAAACACACCTCTTTTTCCCCAAGTTTTAGAAATAACACGTTTAAATTGGATCTTGAGCAATGAAATACTTGAATAGAATTGAGTTCTAAAACATTGAATATCATTTGAGCAATAACATGGAATCAAATTTAATTCTAAAAACATTTGAACTGAAGTCTATATCACTACATACATGCTCTTGTAAAATAAAGTACATGTTCAAGGTGTTCCCTACCTTAGGTCTCTATCGATTCAATGCATCAAGGTCCCACTCGGCTCCTTGTGCCCACTTTCATACGTATCACCTATGATACCATTAAACACACTCGAAACATCACAAAAGATGTAATGAATAAGTCTCAAGACCCCCCTAGAGTCTTGAAGTAAGAATCAAAAGTCAACAAAAACTAGGTCAGTCGACTAGTCGAGTTCCTGGTTCGACTAGTCGAAATCCAACTCGACTAGTCGATTCTCAAAATCGATTAGTCGAGGTCCAATTTCGATTAATCGATTCTCAAAATCGATTAGTCGAAATCCCCTGTTCTAACTGTCCAATTTTCACTTGAGTAATTGAACATACAAAATCGACTAATCGAGTCCAATTCGATTAGTCGAAATCCTTACTCGACTAGTCGAAATCCAATTTCGACTGGTCGATTTCCCTCAACCCATTTTTACTCCTCACTGGAGGCTCTCAGTCGACTAGTCGACACCCAACTCGACTAGTCGAAATTCAAAGTCGACTAATCGAAATTCAATTCGATTAGTCGAATTCGTGGTCATCTGACTTTTCAACTTCTTGGCGAATTTCGACTAGTCGAACCCCAATTTCGATTAGTCGAAATCCCCAGATTCAGCCTTCTTTGGCTGTTCTTCCCCAATCTTTTCTAGTTATTTTCTAAGCAATATTCTTACAATTTCCACCCATTTTAACCACAATTTACTCTATAAATCTACACCATTTATTTACAAGAATCTCACCTTAAATCAACCTCAAATTGATTAAAATGTAGGGTTGGAAGGTTAGGGTTTCCAGCTTTTGTCTGAACAGATCCTCCGCGTCGAATCCGGCGCTTTGATCGCAAGAAATCCCCTTCCAACAACTTGCAATAATCCTCACTAGCTCCTTTACTCCTCTCTTTCTCTCTCTCTCTCTTCTTTACTCCTCTCAACAACCAAATTATGAAAATTAGGGTTTTCAACCCTTTTTATCTTATCTCTCTTCTCGGTGTGGAGCACATACACACCCATCGGTGTATGTTACTCTACACACTCCTCTATCTCTCCACTCTTCTACACTGGTTCACACATCACATCCGCTCATCTCACCTTAAGTTCATCAATGAACTATCTCATGGTCAAACCTAAGACCAATCGGGCACGGATCCCGAGGTCCTCGTTTGACGTGATTTTTCGGGTTATTACATTGAGTGTCATTCCTGCTGCCCCATTTCCAATTCAGATCAAGATAGCTTGTCTGAATCCTCTGTAATAACCTAGCTTTTGTCTGTAACTGAGAACTGTGAGATACTTATGTAATTCAAGTGAGAATTGTATTCAAGACTACAAATCCGAGAGCTGTTTTAAGCTGTGCTCTGTAATTGTAATGGTGGATTTGAAAAGGTTGCTTTCATCAGTACGTTCTCAATCGGATTCATGTTGAGGGTTCATTATGATCTCCTCATTCATTAGATTCCTTTAGATTTGCTGTTTTTAAAGCAATTTCCCTTAATTCATTATCCCTGTGAGAATCTGTGTTTGTAACCTGATTCTTACAGCATTTGTAGTGGTGCTTATGTTCTGAATCAAGACTTTGGATTGAAAACTATTGGATGATCTGTGCCCATGACAGTGGACAGATTATAGCCATAAGTTCAACTCAATTCTAATCTTTGAATTGGATTATTTTCTCTTACATCTGAGCTGGTAGCCAGATGAAGATTTGATCCCTTCTCAACTGTGTTACAATATTTCTCACGCAATCAATTACTAAATTAAGTAGCTGTTATTTCTCCATTCTTCTTAATTTTACATCTAATTCCCCCAACTCGGATCTGGATCGCTTAGTGTAAATTTTACTTTTAGATAAGTTAGTTAATGTGACAAATTCAACCACCCATCTTATTTGCTTTGTAGATAGGATCAGAGGCCAGATCTGGTAGCTCAGATCTGGAGGTTTATCTTACATTTTAAATCAATTCCCTGTGGATGATCTTTTACTCACTTACATTTAAAACTTGCTACAATTGGCCCTGATCTTACAGGCTAATTAACTTCTCTCTGTGTTGATATTTCTGTATTCATTTTAGCTTTCCAATTTCAGTTTAACTCAATCCTTTGCAAATCTATTTTCAAAATACAAACAAATCATGCACACTTATAACAAACAACACCTTTCTAGCATTTACTCCATTCTCTTCTTAAGTCTCTCTCTTTCTTCATAAATTCTCTATACCAACAAAACTAAAGGCAATAACTCCTCTTAGTTATTTGCTCCCTTTTTAATTCCTCATGCTTTGGTGTAAAGCACATACACCAGAGATAGGTGTGCGTGATCCCTTAACTAACATTTAACCCCATACTTAGGACACATTCACATCACATCTAATAAATCCTTTTTTAAGTCCTTTGTTTGACCATCACTTGGTCAAACCTATGACCAGTCGGTACCTATTCCGAGGTCACTGTTCAACGCTCAAAATTTGGGGATGTTACATTCTCCCCACCTTGGGAATTTTCGTCCACAAAAATGAACCCGAAAGTGTCGTCTATGGAATCCCACACACACAGACAAACAGTTTCACTGAATAGTAATCACGTACATGGAACGACGTACATTGGCAACAATGTAGGAAAACAAGTACAAGCTAAAATAATTTACGAGTTGAAATGGATATGCAGTATATACGGCGATTACCGCACCCAAAAATAAGTACAATCCAAAATAATGGCATCCATGCCAGATAGTTCCTTATATAACCATTTGGGGATGTTACAATTTCCCAAAATTTGCAACCCTAAAAAATAATTACTATTCAAAAGTTAATTACACAAAACTCCAAAAGTAATCACAACAAAAAGAGATGTCAAAATCTGAAGCTCACGCGGTCCCCTCTCCGGCTGGTCTGCTACGTCTGGCTGTTGTGGGCCCTCGCCTGGCTGCTGTGGCCCCGAACTAGACATGCCCGCACCAGAAGTACCCCCAGCAGGAGCGTCAGGCGTCCAAGTTCGCTCCTCTGCGAGACGCTACTGGAAATCAATAGGATAGATGTACCGCATAGTATGGTACATCAGGAAATCTAAGCAACGTGTTGGCCTCCATCCGGGCCAACACGTTGTCAATAGTAGGGGCGGGGTGAGTCGCTCGTCGGTGGTGGGGTGGTGTAGAAGTAGCTGGTGACCGTGTAGGAGTAGTAGATGGCACAATGGGCTGCCTCTCAGGCTGTGCGGGGTCATGAAGCGGTGTTCCCTCAGCAGGTGGTACAATGGGTGGCTCTCTACCGACTAGAGGATCTTGGGGTGGTGGTGGTATAGGGCCAGCCTAAGCAGGTGCTGGCTCCTCAACTGGTAAAGTCTTCTTTAGCATACAGTAGCTGCGGCCCCACGAAGCGATAGAGTAATGCTTCACGTGGTCGGTGGCCTTCAGCTTGATGGGTGAGATGGCATATTCAGGGGCGCTAGAGTAGCACTCCAACATACTAGAGATAAGTCCGGCGTAGGGTATGCGCTCCTTAGGTCTCAAAGGCCCTTTTATCATCTTCCCTTTAATGTAGATCATCCCCTCAAAGATGATCATGGTGGCGTCGAACCAACGGCTGCGGAATGCCGCGTATAGGGCCTGTTGGACCAACTCCACCCTCTCAGTGTCATGGCGCATAGGGTACAGGTTACACTTGATTATTGAATCAAGCATCCACATATAATGGGGTAAGTCTACCCTCCTTATCGACGATCTGGATCCCCCGAGCCCTTTGGTCATCTCGATCTGAATCTCCTCAATCGGAACTTCTTGATCAAATGGGGGAAAAAGATTGGTTTGTGGTACATAGTCGAGGTAGTATTCTAAGGATTGGTGGATGTGTCGTTGGGTAAAGAGGTATTGACGGCCATCGATCTCTGTCTTGACGGTGTCATCGACGCGGCCCTGTTTTAGGTTTTGGAAAAACAATCGAACGAGTCTAGGGTAATAATACTCGTGGAGCGGCTTCAAAAGGTTACCGAGGCCTGCACTTACGAGGTAGTTTCGAGCCCATTTGGTCTCACCCTCGACGTCGGGATCGGTAAACAAGACCTCGTTGATTATATATTCGTCCTCAAAATTCTTTACCACCCACCACTCATTTGGTTGGGGCAAAAAATTCTTTACCGCCCACCACTCATTTGGTTGGAGCAAATTACTGGGTGCTGGTTGGGGTTTATTTAAGGGTGGTGGTTGGGGTATCGACGACGATTTGCGTGAAGACGCGTCCGTCGAATCAGATTTGGAATCTAATGAAGAAACTGGTGATGGTGACGGTGGTGGCGGCACGGCGTTCTCATGCCGTACTGGGAGCTTGGATGTCGATTGCTTGGTAGCCAACCGCGTTCTAGGCGGCATTTTGGTGAAAAATAAAGAAAACTTGAAACCTAGGGCTGTGATGGTCAAATTTGAAAAAAAATTGAATCTAGGGTTTACCTGAGGCGTGAGATCCAAATGGCATAGGATTTCGATCCGAAATCGGTCCCAAATACGCAAAACCATAGCTAGTATGGGAGCTAAAAGAGGAAGAGAAAATGGCGCCCAAAAATAAAAACCCAAACTGAAATTCGAAATGGGAAGAAAAACTCAAAACTGGCTTATATAGGCAAAAATTGATTGGTCGATTTTGAAAATTGATTGATCGATTTTTGTAACTTAACTGAGCTACGCGAAATTGATTGATCGATTAATCAATTTTCAAAATCGATTAATCGAATTCCAATCGATTAATCAAAATTTTATGCTATTAAATTTCCATATTTTTTAGTTCACTGGCGTGTTCTAGTTGTTCAATCGAACGAAATCGATTGATCGATTTGGAAATCGATTAATCGATTTTGACAGATTTCTCAAAAAAATTTCTGCTTTATTTGGCTTCATTTTCTTTATATTTCTTGACTAGGTGGTCATTGGCTTTGTGAAGGATGTCTTCATTAGCCATTGCTTGTCATGATCATGCGTAAGCCATGCGTTTTCATTGCTTCACGGCACGCTTACAATCCACACTCTTTTCATTAAATAAGTTGGCAAACGCCCAACGCTCGATTACATAGTCGGTTCAAATTTACAGCATGCTTGCTATGATACAATTAAACATTTCACTCACCGCAAACAAATCTGAATAATGTTCTCTCACATCCGTCTCCCTTTCCCACATTGCTTCTTCGACCGAATGATTCTTCCATCGAACAAGCACTAGGGGAATTGCTTTCGTGCATAGTACTTGCTCCTTTCTATCCAATACCTCTACTGGTTCTTTGATCATGCTCATATCCTCGTGCATCTCTAAAGATTGACCTCCCAAGATATGGGAAGGGTCATTCACGTACTTTCTGAGCATAGATACGTGGAAGACATTGTGTACTCGATCAAATAACGGCGGCAATCCAATGCGGTAAGCAACCTCCCCAACTCGACCCAAACCCTCGAATGGTCCAAGATAGCGGGGACTCAACTTTCCTCTCTTTTCGAATCTCATCACGCCTTTCATAGGCGAGACTTTCACAAATACATGCTCACCAACAGTGTAGTCTACACTCGTCCTCTTGATATCGGCGTAACTTTTTTGTCTGCTCTGCGCCGCCTTAACTCTTTCTCTAATCATACGGACAAGAGTAGCATTATCCTCAAGTATCTCTGGTCCTAAAACAAATTTCTCACCGATTTCTTCCCAATTGATAGGCGATCTACATCGCCTTCCATAAAGACCTTCGTTCAGTGCCATCCCAATGCTTGCTTGGAAACTATTATTGTATGCAAATTCAATCAACTATAGGTGTTGATCCCATGATCCTTGCAATTCTAGCATACACGCTCTGAGCATGTCCTCTATCACTTGATTCACTGGATCTGTTTGTCCATCGGTTTACAGATGGAATGCTGAACTGAAATCCAATCGCGTTCCCATACCTTCCTGAAATTTATTCTAGAACTTTGAAGTGTATAATGGATCACGATCAGGAACAATGCTACTCGGGATCCCATGTAAACGGACAATCTCCTTCATATATAAATCCGTGAGTCTCCCTGCCGTGTATATCGTATTATAGGGCAAGACATGTGCTGACTTGGTTAGTCGATCAACGACTACCCAAATGGCATTGTATCTCTTCGCTGTACGCGGTAGCCCAACTATGAAATCCATGGAGATTGAGTCCCACTTCCACTCTAGGATTGGTAGAGACTGTAACAATCCAGCAGGATGCTTATGATCAACTTTCACTTGCTGACATGTCAAATACCGTGACACGTACTCTGCCACGTCTTGCTTCAAACCTCTCCACCAATAGTTCCTTCTCAAGTCCTAGTATATTTTAGTGCTACCAAGGTGAATAGCATACTTTGACTTATGAGCTTCATCAAGTATGGTTTGTCACAGATCGGCATTATCTGGAATACAAAAATGAGCCATCCCCAGGGGATGAAGAAGTAAAGAGATAAGAGCATCAGGTGTGATGCAAGTTAATGGATACATCCCAGGGATGTATCCACAGATTGAATCATGTTTGATAGGGCCTAACTGATATAAAATAGCACTCTTACACGGTGAATAACTATATGTAAGGCACCGATATTTTTGTTATTTGAGGTTTAATAGGTTACCCCACCGACGTGGCGGGATATCCACGACTGACACGACAGGATATCCGTGACCGATACGGCGGCGAAACCGTAGGCCAGTGCGGAGGCTTATCCGTACATAGTAAGCACACCCCAAGGGTGTTGATTGAGACAAGTGAAACCCCGCCACCAATCCCCAGGGGAAAGGGGCTTGGGTACTATATGGTATTCCCAGGGAATACATTGAAACTGTCTATATAGATGACGATGAAGGGTATCTCATCGGGGCTCGATGCTATATTGCTCGGGGATTACTTAAGTTGAAAGTTTAAGTTTTGCTTTAGGCCTTTTCAGCATTATTCATGAGTAAATGAAAACATAAGTAATCAACAGTAAAACGAATGCTTTCTAACTGTTTCATTAACAATTGCATAGATACATCATGCATGGCATATCATAGAATATATGTGAGTTATAACTTATATGTTCAACAGTGTTTGTTCCCTATTGAGCTAGGATGTAGCTCACCCTATAGACTATACGTCGCAGGTCCATTACTAGCAGCTGCCGAGGTTTCAGGAGACGCTGATCCCGGCGAGTCGGACCTTGCGGCCGGCGAGGAGTTGGAGCCACCTCCAGAGGACTTCTTCTAGAGGACTCCGTTGTGCTACTTTGGGAGATTTTTGAGAGGTTTTGTACGGCTTGGTATGTCAAGCCTTTATTTTGTTAAAACCATGTATGAAAGGTTTTGGATTATTCTTTTGGGGCGAACCATCCGTGATGATTTCTATCATCGATGGTTCGGATCGGTTCTCCATTCATGTAGAGACATGAGGGTAGAACTGTCTTTTGGAAAGTTAATTAATATAGATTTAAATTCCGCAAGTTTAATTTATAGTACTTTTGATGCTTGATATACCAGTGTTCCGTGCTTAGCTAAGGGCACGGTCAAGATGATCGTGCTGATGGCACGGGTTTCAGGGTGCCGAAATCCGGGCTGTCACAGTTGGTATCAAAGCTATTTTCTTTTAGCAATTCTGACAAGGATTCTTTCGTCAGAACATAGGGGCTTCTGCTAACGAAACTTTAGTTTCAAATGCAGCCGCAAATGTCAGCTAGAGGGAGAGGCCGACCAAGGGGAGGCCATCAAAGGAGTTTACGTAGTGGAGATGACTACGTCTCTCCTACAAATAGAGTGCCTTTAGGAGGTACTGAGGCCCCAGGGGGCAGTAGTAGCAGACAGCAGGAGGAAGAGGATCGAGATCATCAAGATCAAGATCTAAGAGAGCAAGAAAGAGTGAGAGAAAGACAAGAAGATAGAGAAGAGCGACAAAGGATGATGCACACTATGGAGACTATGGCAGCTGCCATGGCACAACAAGCCGCATCCTTTACAGCTCATGCATCAAGAGAAAACGTGACCACCTACACCACTGAGGATCTGCGTTCGTGCCCTCATCATTTCTGAGTTTAGGAGGATGAGACCTCCTTCATTTTAAAGGCAGACACGATGGCCGCTGAGAACTGGTTGATGGAGATGGAGAAAGTCTTTAGCGTGCTAACTTGCACGGAAGACGAGAGTGTAAGATGGGCAGCTTACATGTTGGATGGGGAGGCTGGGCCTTGGTGGAAGTCTGTGATACGGACTCGGGCTCAGGAGACCCCAGAGTTGCCCTGGACTTGGGAGGAATTTGTTGAGGAGTTCAACAAACAATATTTCCCGGAAGTGGTGAGAAACCAATTAGAGATACAATTTTTGCATTTAGTACAAGGGAGGATGACGGTGAGAGAATACGGGGTAGAGTTTCTACGACTTGCCCGTTTTCTCGGACTCACGTCATCTTGAGGTGATGAAGTCCAAGAGGTTTCAGTAAGGTTTGAAGCCTGAGGTTAGAGGAGGCGTAGCTCCTTTTCAGCTAAGGATCTATGAAGAGGTCATGAGCAAAGCGTTGGTTGTAGAGGAGGAGAACAATAATAGATATAGACAGAGGGAACAGCAGAGAGGAGGAAGTGAGCAAGGAAGAACGGGACACTATGAACCGGTGAACAAAAAGCCGAGGTTCATGGGCCAGAATCAGAGACCACAGTTTCAAGGGGGTTTCGGAAGACCGGCGCAACAGCAACAATAACAACACCAACAGAGGTTTCCATTACTTGCGTCGGGGAGACCTATTCGCTATGAGAGCCCTGCCATGTCTACTGGCGCCACCATCACTCAGGGTTCTCGTACTATTTCTTCCGCACCTCGGGAGACTTGCGCAAAGTGTGGCAAGCCTCATAGGACGGTGGACTGTAGATTGGGAGCAAGGGGCTGTTTTCGATGTGGCAAGGTGGGCCACTTGATCAAGGATTGCCCCGAGACAGATAAAAGAAAGACGGTTTCAGTTGCAGCACCGCGACCAATTCAAGCAAGGAAACCGATCGTTCAGGGGAGAGCTTATGCAGTCACTGCTCAGGAAGCAGGAAACGTGCATGATGTCATCCAAGGTGAGATTCCTTTTTAAAAATTAAAGAAAATTTCTTTTCGTTAACACTTTAGATAGAGAAGGAGCATACATTAGGAATTTAATAGAATTTTTTTTTTTTTACACAAAAAGCTATATATAAATTGAGGGTGTAAATTGATGTGTAAATTATTGTATGTGTGTATGTATACTATAGGTACTCTAAACATATATGAAAAAGGATGTTTCAGTGGATATGACGCTCGAGTGTTGATAGACCCCGGGTCTACCCACTCATTCGTCACTCCACGTTTTGCTAAGAAGATGAAGATTGTTCCAGAGACGTTGGATTTCGTCCTATCTGTGTCTATTCCGACTGGAGAGTTAGTAGACGCGGAGTTAGCTTGCAAATCCATCATCGTAGCAGTTCGAGACTTGGAGGTGCATGAACTAGAAGCAAAACTGATACTGCTAGACATGCAAGGGTTTGATGTGATCCTTGGCATGGACTGGTTGGCGCAGCATTGTGCAACCGTCGATTGCAAGAACAAGGTAGTTATTTTCAGACCCAACACAAGAAGATCATTTCGGTTTCAAGGAGTGAGGTCACATCATACTTGATCTCGGCGGAAGGGCCGAAAGAATGATCAGAAAAGGTTGCAGTGGATACTTAGCTTTCTTAAAGGAGGACAAGGAAGAAAAGAACGTCATTTCTGAGATAGCAAGCGAGACTTACGGACGTGTTTCCAGAAGAATTGCCTGGATTACCTCCAGAAAGAGAAGTAGAATTCGCCATTGACTTAGCACCAGGAACGGAGCCTATTTCGAAAGCACCTTATAGAATGGCTCCCGCTGAGTTAAAGGAGTTGAAGGAACAACTACAAGAGCTTATGGACAAGGGGTTTGTTAGACCAAGTGTATCTCCATGGGGAGCGCCGGTCTTGTTTGTCAAGAAGAAGGATGGGTCAATGAGGCTATGCATTGACTATCGGCAATTGAACAAACTCACTGTGAAGAACCGCTACCCTTTGCCTAGAATTGACGATCTATTCGACCAACTGCAAGGTGCAAAGTACTTTTCCAAGATCGACCTGAGATCTGGGTATCATCAGTTGCGAGTCAAAGCTGAGGACATTCAGAAGACAGCTTTCCGGACATGGTATGGACACTATGAATTCCTTGTGATGCCGTTTGGATTAACGAATGCTCCAGCGTCATTTATGGATCTGATGAACCGAGTGTTTAAACCACACTTGGACTCTTGCGTCGTAGTGTTTGTTGATGATATATTGATATACTCCAAATCCAAGACTGAACACGAAGAACATTTGAGGATTACTCTACAGACACTACGTGAACACCAATTATACGCCAAACTCAGCAAGTGTGAGTTTTGGTTGGAAGAAGTTAGCTTTTTGGGACATGTCGTCTCAAAGCATGGTGTCACTGTGGATCCAGCAAAGATAGAAGCAGTAGTTAAATGGGAGCAGCCAAAGACAGTGACCGATGTCCAAAGTTTTCTGGGCTTAGCAGGCTACTATCGACGTTTCGTTGAGGGGTTTTCAAAAATATCGGGACCTCTCTCACGAAAAGATTCAAGGTTTGAGTGGAGTGAGGCATGTGAGAAGAGTTTCCAAGAACTCAAAATGAGACTCACTTAGGCTCCGTGTTAGCGATTCCTTGACGATGGAGGATATACGTGTCTGACAAATGGCCTTGGTTGTGTGCTCAACCAACACAAGAAGGTGATAGCTTACGGATCAAGACAGCTGAAAGAACACGAGAAGAATTACCCGACTCATGACTTAGAACTGGCAGCAGTCATTTTTGCGCTGAAGATTTGGAGACATTATTTGTATGGTGAGACCTTTGAAATTTTCACCGATCATAAGAGCCTCCGATATCTGTTTACACAGAAAGAGCTCAACATGAGACAGCGCAGATGGATGGAATTCCTCAAGGATTATGATTGCTCCATACAATACCATCCTGGCAAGGCGAATGTAGTAGCCGATGCATTGAGTCGGAAAGGTTCAGCTCATATAGCTTCATTGATTTTGGGTATGCACCGATGGAAATTATTGGAAGACCTGGCAACCTATGATGCGAACATTGAGTCAAAGGACACTGGATCCTTTTTGGCTAACATATCAGTGAAGCCAGTGATATTTGAGCATATCCACGATCTACAGATGAAAGATCCAGCGTTAACAAAGATTCATCAAGACGTGAGTGAAGGCATCAGGTCGGATTTCTCATTAAAAGGAGACGGTTCGTTGTTGTTTAAAGGCCGTCTCTGCATTCCGGACAATGCCGATCTAAGACAAACAATTCTTGATGAAGCTCATAAGTCAAATTATGCTATCCACCCTGGTAGCACCAAAATGTACCAAGATTTGAAAAAGAACTACTGGTGGAGAGGACTGAAACAAGACGTGGCCGAGTATATGTCACGATGTTTGACTTGTCAGCAGGTGAAGGTTGATCATAGACATCCCGCTGGACTATTGCAACCGTTACCAATACCAGAATGGAAGTGGGAATCGATCTCAATGGATTTCATTGTTGGATTACCCCGTACTGCCAAGAGACATAATGCCATTTGGGTCGTCGTAGACCGATTGACCAAATCAGCGCACTTTTTGCCGTACAATACCACATATACAGCAGGAAGATTGGCAGACCTATACATGAAAGAGATTGTAAGATTACATGGTATTCCAAGCAGCATAGTTTCAGATCGTGATCCACTATATACGTCCAAATTTTGGAAGAAATTTCAAGAAGGAATGGGAACACGACTAGACTTTAGTTCAGCTTTCCATCCTTAAACTGATGGGCAGACAGAGCGAGTGAACCAAGTAATAGAAGACATGCTCAGGGCATGCATGCTTGACATGCAAGGATACTGGGATGAGTATCTACCTATGCTCGAGTTCGCATATAATAACGGTTTTCAAACGAGCATTGGCATGGCACCGTATGAAGCTCTGTATGGACGACGATGCAAATCACCTCTCAATTGGGAGGAAACAGGTGAGAAATTTGTATTAGGACCAAAACTACTCGAGGATAACGCTACCATCGTCCGAATCATCAGAGAAAGGTTGAAGACAGCACAAAGTAGACAGAAAAGTTACACCGATATGAAGCGGACTAGTGTTGACTACAAAGTGGGCGAGCACGTGTTTGTGAAGGTGTCACCTATGAAAGGAGTAATGAGATTTGGCAAAAGAGGGAAGTTAAGTCCACGATATGTTGGACCATTTGAAATTTTGGGACGCGTAGGTGAAGTTGCATATCGCATTGGTTTACCTCCGCTATTCGATCGAGTACATAATGTTTTCTACATATCAATGCTCAGAAAGTACGTGAATGATCCGTCTCATGTGTTAGGAAAGCAACCTATAGAGATGTGTGAGGACATGAGCATGATAGAGGAACCAGTGGAGATTTTGGATCGGAAAGAACAAGTACTGCGCACTAAAGTAATTCCCTTAGTGCTTGTTCGATGGAACAATCATCCTAAAGAAGAGGCTACTTGGGAACGAGAGGCCGATGTGAAAGAACAATACCCAGCCTTGTTTCCAACGACGTGAGAATGCAATGTAAACCACAAACATGTTGTGAAATCTCCACTATACTTGTAATTCAATGGAAATTTTGCTCCGATCTGTCATGAATTGTCAAAAATAGTAAAAAGAAACAAAGAGATTGAAATTCTGCAGAAATTGGGCAAAATCGATTAATCGAATTTCAAATCGATTAATCGATTTGGAATTTTGATTAATCGATCTTGTTCGATTAGTCGACTGGCATGTGCCAGTGACTGGAAATGAAAATTTGAGTTAGAAAATGCATAGAATGAAATTTCGATTGATCGAATTATAATTTCGATTAATCGATTTGGGATCGATTAATCGATTTTGGGAATTCGATTAATCGAAGTGGTTTTCGAGTAATCGATTCTGAAATTTCGATTAATCGAAATGGATTTCGATTAATCGAATACTTAAGAAATTTGGAAAAAAAATTTAGAAGTCATAGCACGATTTCGATTAATCGAAAATAAATTCGATTAATCGATTTTAGGATTTCGATTAATCGAAATAGATTTCGATTAATCGGTGCAGCGCCGATGAGCTCAAAATTTAAAATTTTACATCGATTTGATTAATGATTAATCGAAATATTTTCGATTAATCAAATTTGACTTTCGATTAATCGATTTGGCAAATCGATTAATCGATTTTACGCGGCTTAACCTAGTTTTAAATTTCGATTAATCGAAACAGAATTTCGATTAATCGAGCCGAGGCCTATATATTGGAAATTAGGGATTTTTCTTGCCATTCGAAAATTTTTTGAGCTCTCGAGTGTTTGGCGTTTTATCTCCCCCTTCTTCTCCAACCAACCGAGCAATCTAGGGTTTGGGTTTTCCGCCGATTCGCATCCGAAATCGCCCGCATTCGCCTCCGAAACCTAAGGTAAACCCTAGATTTCCATTTTTTCTTCAATTCAAGCTAGATAAACCCTAGTTTAGTGAAAATGCCGCCCAAAACCCGTTTGTCTTCGAAGAAGGCAACCTCCAAGCTACCGGTTAGGCGTAAGAACGTCACACCACCACCCCCACCACCTCAGCAGGACCCACTTGAGGGTGGGGCACACCCTGCCGCAGCAGAGCCATCTGTGGAGAGGGCCACCTCTCACACCACCGCCTCACCGACAGCACCTACCCACTCCGCGCCCGCGACACCCACTTCATCCTACCGCAGGCGCGCCGCTCCGTCCGGTCCTACCATCGAGGACGTGTTGGCTCGCATGGAAGCCAACAATGAGAGGATGAACCGGAGGATGGATTTCTTGATGTTCCACACCCTCCGCCACATATATCCTACCGACTACCGCCGCTACCTCGCCCTGGAGGAGGAGTGGACGGCTGGACGCACCGCCTTCCACAGAGGACCCGTCTTCCATCCCACTGACGCGGCTCCTTCCACATCCACATCTGCTCACTTGGCCGAGACGACCACCACGATCGCCACCACCACGATCATGACTCCAGCTCAGACACCCGACCCTTTGACCGCCACCTCGAGATGGGCAACTGCTCCGGCCCGTCGACTGGCGGGGGGACAGTTTGAGTTTATATGTATTTTTTCATTTTGACTATACACCGATGTATTTAGTTGTACGCCAACTTATTGGCATTGTAAAATTATCCAATCGTTAATACAAATCCAAATTTTTTTTGTGAAATTGATTCTTGTTCCATTTTACTTCCTTGCTTATATATATGGGAATGTGTAAATACGGAGTACGTCTGACTAAATTGGACTACCTCACCTGAGAGTGTGGGGAGAGAGAGAGACCCAGACAGCAATGCCTTGGGTTATTTTCGAGGACGAAAATTCCCAAGGTGGGGAGGATGTAATAACCCAAAAAATCATGCAAAACTATGACCTCGGGATCCGTGCCCGATTGGTCACAAGTTTGACCAATCAGGAGATCAAGAGTTAGCATGGGATGTAGTGAACGGACAAGATGTGATAGTTTGAGTGATTGTGTTGTGTGTGTTGAAAATCTAAAGTCACATACACCTATTGAGGTGCATGTGCTTAACACACAAACTAAGAGAGATATAAAAGGGTTTAATAACCCTAAATGTATGTATTTTGGTTGTTGAAGGAGAGTAAAGAAGAGAGAGAGAGAGAGAAAAGTAAGAGAGGAGTTATTGCAACTAATTGGAGGGGGGATTCAAGAGATAAAAAGCCGGATTCAACGCGATTTGGATCTGTTAGAGGCAAAGCTGGAAACCCTAGCCTTCCAACTATTTGATTGAAATCAACTTGAGATCTATTCAAGGTAAAATTTTTTGTAAATAAAATGCATAGATTATAGGGGTTAAGTTGTGATTAAATGTGGGTTAAATCATAAGATAATGGCTTAGAAAAATAGAGGAAAAAGTATGGAAAAAGATTGGGAAGAACAGCTCGAAAGGGGTTGAATCTGACAATTTCGATTAATCGAAATTGGGTTTCGATTAATCGAAATTGGCCAGGAAGTTGAAAGGTCAGAGGACCACGATTTCAATTAATCGAATTTGGTTTCGTTTAATCGACTTTGGATTTCGATTAATCGATTTGGGGATCGATTAATCGACTGAGAACCTCCAGTGGACCCCAAGGGTTGGAGGAAATGACTTGAGGAAAAATCGACTAATCGAAATGGGATTTCGATTAATCGATTTTAGTTTTCGATTAATCGATTTGGGATCGATTAATCAACTTGTGAAACTTCATTTATTCGAGAGTCGACTTTGCGAAAAGGAGAATTTGATTAATCGAAATTGGATTCGATTAATCGAATGAAAACTTCATTTATTGACTGTGAGTTTACTTTCTAAAGGAGAATTTCGATTAATCGAAATTGGATTGATTAATCGAATGAAAGCTTCATATTGAGCGAGAATCGACTTTGCGAAGAATTTGATTAATCGAAATTACTTGATTAATCGATATTGACCTTGATTAATCGATTTTGGAAATCGATTAATCGAATCAGATTCGATTAATCGATTTTGGAGTTCGATTAATCGACTGAGATAAATTATGTTGACTTTTGGGTTTGACTTTAAGATTCTTGGAGGGTCTTATACCTTCTTTATTGCATCCTTTGTGATGTGTTTCACCTGTTATATGGTACCATAGGTGGTACGTGTGAGCTAGTGCACAAGGAGCCACGTGGGACCTTGATGCAATGATCAAATGAAGACTTGAGGTAGGGAACACCTTGAACATGTACTTTATTTTATAAGAGCATGTATGTAGTGATATAGATTTCAATTCAATTATTTTTACTGCTTAAAGAATTGTGAAAAGTGTGTGTGCGTGATATTCATAAGAGTAAACGAATGAGCCATTCCCAGGGGATGAAGAAGTAAAGAGATAAGAGCATCAGGTGTGATGCAAGTTAATGGATACATCCCAGGGATGTATCCACAGATTGAATCATGTTTGATAGGGCCTAACTGATATAAAATAGCACTCTTACACGGTGAATAACTATATGTAAGGCACCGATATTTTTGTTATTTGAGGTTTAATAGGTTACCCCACCGACGTGGCGGGATATCCACGACTGACACGGTAGGATATCCGTGACCGATACGGCGGCGAAACCGTAGGCCAGTGCGGAGGCTTATCCGTACATAGTAAGCACACCCCAGGGGTGTTGATTGAGACAAGTGAAACCCCGCCACCAATCCCCAGGGGAAAGGGGCTTGGGTACTATATGGTATTCCCAGGGAATACATTAAAACTGTCTATATAGATGACGATGAAGGGTATCTCATCGGGGCTCGATGCTATATTGCTCGGGGATTACTTAAGTTGAAAGTTTAAGTTTTGCTTTAGGCCTTTTCAGCATTATTCATGAGTAAATGAAAACATAAGTAATCAACAGTAAAACGAATGCTTTCTAACTGTTTCATTAACAATTGCATAGATACATCATGCATGGCATATCATAGAATATATGTGAGTTATAATTTATATGTTCAACAGTGTTTGTTCCCTATTGAGCTAGGATGTAGCTCACCCTATAGACTATACGTCGCAGGTCCATTACTAGCAGCTGCCGAGGTTTCAGGAGACGTTGATCCCGGCGAGTCGGACCTTGCGGCCGGCGAGGAGTTGGAGCCACCTCCAGAGGACTTCTTCTAGAGGACTCCGTTGTGCTACTTTGGGAGATTTTTGAGAGGTTTTGTACGGCTTGGTATGTCAAGCCTTTATTTTGTTAAAACCATGTATGAAAGGTTTTGGATTATTCTTTTGGGGCGAACCATCCGTGATGATTTCTATCATCGATGGTTCGGATCGGTTCTCCATTCATGTAGAGACATGAGGGTAGAACTGTCTTTTGGAAAGTTAATTAATATAGATTTAAATTCTGCAAGTTTAATTTATAGTACTTTTGATGCTTGATATACCAGTGTTCCGTGCTTAGCTAAGGGCACGGTCAAGATGATCGTGCTGATGGCACGGGTTTCGGGGTGCCGAAATCCGGGCTGTCACAACTGCAACCCTTTCTGATTAATCGCTCGGCCTTAAGTGCAGAGATAAGTGGCATATACGTCAATCTCACTCCTTGGAATTGGAACAATCTCCTTGTGTTGGGTCTGAAGATGACGACTTTATTCTTGCAATCTACTGTCACACAATGTTGTGACAACCAATCCATGCCAAGGATCACATCGAATCCTTGCATGTCTAACAGCATTAATTCTGCTTCCAGTTCATACACGTCATCATCTCTAATGGCTACAGCCACTGACTTGCAAGCTAATTCTGTGTTGACCGATTCCCCAGTCGTGATAGACACATTCATGAGAAAATCTAACGTCTTCGTCGAATCTTCATCCTTCTTGCAAATCGAGGCGTGACAAAAGAATGGGTAGACCCTGGGTCTATCAACACTGTAGCTTCATGAGCCATAAGGCATCCTTTCTTGCAATGTACCTATATTATATGTACATATATAGATAGCGCGCATTTACTCAGTAATTTAATGTATAAGAACGAGTCTACACTACTTCTAAATGAATGCACCGTCTCTATCTAAAATTTTAAGAGATTGAAATTTTTTATTTAAAAGGAAACTCACCTTGGATGATATCATGAGCATTGTGTGCTTCCTGGGCAGTGACTGCGTACGCTCTTCCCTGCACGACCTGCTTCCTTGCTTGAATAGGTCATGGCATCGAAGCAGAAGTCGTCTTCTCTTTGCTCACCTCAGGGCAATCTCGAATTACGTGGCCCACCTTTCCACATTTATAGTAACCCTGTGTTCCTTACCTGTAATCTGCTGTCTTGTGAGACTTTCCACACTTGGCACAAGTCTCCCTAGGTGTGGAAGAAGCAGCTCGTGAGAAACCCTATGTAGCTGCGGCTCCAGTGGTGGTAGCAGGGCTCTCATATCTTATCGACCTCTCCGACGCAAGCATTGAAAATCGCTGATAATTTGTCTGTTGTGCCGGTCTCACATACCCTGTTTGGAACGGTTGCGTCTGAGTAGGCGCTACGAATCTTGGCTTTTTGTTCACCGACTCATAGTTCCCAATCCTACTTTGATCTACATTTCCTCTTTCATGTTGCTCTCTTCGGCGGTATCGATCATTATTTTCTTCTTCAACGATTAGAGCTTTACTCATGACCTCTCCATAGGTCTTCAACTGAAATGGTGCAACTCCTCCTCTAATATCCGGCCTTAAGCCGTGTTTGAACCTCTTCCCTCTCATCACGTCGGTAACCACGTAATCAGGCGCGAAGCGAGCAAGTCACATAAATTCAACCCCGTACTCTCTAACTGTCATTTTCCCTTGAAGAAGCTGTAAAAATTATATCTCCATCTGATTTCTCACCACTTCGGGGAAATATTGTTTATTGAATTCCTCCACGAACTCGTCCCATATCCAGGGCAATCCTGGGGTGTTCTGAGCCCTAGTCCTAGAAACGAACTTCCACCATGGCCCTGCCTCCCCATCTAGCATATAAGCTGCCCAACGAACGCTTTCATCCTCCGTGCACGTAGGCACGCTGAAAACCTTCTCCATTTCGCTCAACCAATTCTCAGCAGCCATTGGCTCTGCCTGCCCTGAAAAGCTAGGAGGACGCATCCTCCTAAACTCGGTAAATGCAGAGGGCACTGGCTGTGCAGAACCTATTGGAGGTGTAGGTGGCTGATGCTGATCACTAGCATTGTGAGCTGCCAGGGATGTTGCTTGTTGTTCCATGGCAGTTGCCATGGTTTCCATGGTATGCATCATCCGCTGACGCTCTTCCCTCTCTTCATTTATTTCCCTAATCCTTTCTTGGTCCCTCTGATCCCTTTCCTGACGATCTCTTTCTCGGCTCTCTTCATGGTCTTGATTCTCTTGACCACCACTTCCTGAAGCTCCTCTATCTCCCATTGGTACTCTATTCGTAGGTGAGATGTAATCATCTCCACTATGTAAATTTCTATCTTGACCGCCCTTGGGTCGGCCTCTTCCCCTAGAAGACATAACGATCACTATGTGAAAATGAAGAATAAACAACGCTCATGACTTAAAAAGAATCACGGTATTCGGCCGTTGTAGACAAATCCATGTTACAACGGCCCAAAATAGGGGTTTTATAAAAAGCAACGGCCCGGCTTTGCACCCATTCTTCTTCAACTGAGACGAAACAGAACCTCACCTCTCCTTTTCATCCCTACTATTACCACAAACCTACAACCCTACAACCCTACAACCCTACCTCTCCTCTTCTTCAAGTGAGATGAACCACACCCCTACCTCTCCTCTTCAACCGAAATCGGTTGTAGCTCCAAGCTCCTTTCTTCTTTGCACCCACCGTTACTGATTTCGCTGTCGTCTGACTCCGCAGTGGTGTTTTGTTACTGGTGTTGCTGCTGAGAAGGAGGCCATTTCTGAAATGGGAGTTGTCGAAAACCGCCGCCACGCAGGCTATGTCGGTGGAGCCGCCCAACGAAGACGACGACAGGGTTATGTGGAAGTTGGTGGGCTTGGGCTTCTTCAATTATCCAGAACAGAAGTGGGCTCGTTCCTCTTATTTAAGAAATGGTTATAATTTGTGAGTTTTTTTTTATGAATTATTATTATTATTAGGTTTATATATCTCTGATTACAAACTTTTTATGTTTGGTAGAAGCTTCAGGAGCCCTGTTTCTCTGTTTGTTCATCTAATTTGCTCGAAACCAAAAATCGGGTAACTATTTTGCTTCTTATATTATTATTGGAATTTGTTTTAGATCCCCCTTTATGTTTTATTATTTATTATTTATTTTTTAATTCTTGAGGTTCTTTTTTTGGGTGGTTCTATCGGAAACATTTGAGATTTATATGAGCAAGGTATTCCATTCAGATCGGTTTGGAATCACGAACAGAATCTGAAATATACATATATATATATATATATATATATATATATATATATATATATATATATATGAGCAAGGTATTCCATTCAGATCGGTTTGGAATCACGAACAGAATCTGAAATATACATACATATATATATATATATATATATATATATATATATATTGCCCATAAGATGTTTGATATATTGCCCTATAAAAGCCCCTAATTTTTTGTAGGCCCATTATTTTAAAGCCGAGGATTTTGAGCAATGGGAAAAGGTTTGTATATGTTATTTTTTGGCATTAGTTTTCTCTGTTCCTTGAAGAACTATAGTTTGAGAAATTTACTTATACGGATGTTGAGATGTTGATGTTGTGATTGCAATCATCTAAAATTAGAAATGCTCCATCCATCCTCTTACTGATATGTATGATTAGTTTTAACTTTATGAGCTAGTTGATGTTAAAAGTTGGTGTCACGTATTCTGCTATATGAAATTAGCTATATATATGCTATTAGATAGGGGTTGGATTCACAAGTCATAAGACTTCGATTTTGAATAGAAATACCTGTTAGATTTACCAATCATTTTTTCCCCATGGATGTAGACACATGATGATGAACTACATAAATCGATTGTTTGTGTGCAATTGCTTTGTGTTTACTTAATTATTTCTTAATTTCCTATGAAAAAAAGAACCCTCTTTAATTATTACGAAATAAAGAACCCTTTTAATTGCTACGAAATAGTTCTAAACTTGCAGTTATTTGAATTCCTATATTTTTTTGAGCAGTTATGATTTGCCCATTGAAATTATTCGCCTAGATTTCAAGTCTGGCTTATAGACTCTACTGAGGGGAAAAACTTCATCTATTTAGATTCTTCTTCCTCTTTTTTCTCCAGTAAATGTGTGATGATTCTTCATTGCTCATGTATTCGTAATATAATTGCATTCTATGTATTTGATAAAAACTACTAGCAGATTACAAACTTTTAAAATTGGGTTGAAGTTGGAAATGCAATGGTGCCTGCCATATGTTTCATAAAATGCCTAAGAGAAGAATAATTTGGTTTTTATAGATTGACTGAAGTTATATAAAGAGATCCCATATTCTTTCTATGTGTGATATAGAGAAAGTTCGGAAGCTACCTTTCTAAACAACCCTTGTAGAGTCCTAGATATCAGGGTTATCTGATTCTATAGAACAGAGCTCGTATTTTTCAACTTCTTAATTGTTAGTCTCAGATTTGTAACGAAGCTCTCCGTGTGAAACAACTCCTTTGCTGTGCTTTCCCAACTCCTTGGTACCAACAAGAAGTGACTAATACCAAGCACGGAGTGTTTGTGAGCGCCATTTATTTTTGCAAACAACACAAAACACTTCATACTTGGTAATAGTGAGCAAACATATCTGAATCTACTGAAACCATGGATGTGGGCATAGGAAATACAATAGACTGTGCACTGGATAGTTCTATATCTAAGCTCACGAAAAAATTTGAAAGCGAGGTAGCACTTAAGCCCCATGAGTTCACTAGGAACCTGCCTAATGATGTATATATGTATAAATAAGATGTCGTGAGGTGCAGTAAATATGAAGGTCTCGTTGGGATTGTGGCTGAAGTTGCTGGTGACTGGGATTCTGACAGTAGCATTACTGATGATGATAGTGGTGGCGAGGATGGTGGTGCCAATGATGGTGGTGATGATGGTGGTGGAGGTGGTGGTGGTGATGGTGGTGATAATATTGATGGTGATGATGGTAACGCTCATTGTGATGATAATGAAGGTGGTGATGAGAAAAATGATTCACTTTCTGATGGCCAAGTTAGAGTAATTTGGACCGATCATTCTGAGACAACTAATAATATTAGTGATCTTACAGTTGTAGACAGGGAATTATTGCATGGGGATATTGTTGCAGTTGTTTCAGACCCAACAGGGCAGCAAGGTATTGTGGTGGATGTCAATATCTCTGTTGATTTACTAGCAGCCAATGGATTAGTGATAAAAGGTGTCTCCTCCAAAGATTTGCAACGTTTAAGAAATTTCACTGTGGGAGATTACGTAGTTCTGGGACCTTGGCTGGGAAGAGTTGATGATGTTTTAGATACTGTGACTGTTGTTTGACGATGGAGCAGCTTGTAAAGTCATGAAGGCTGATCCTATGCGGCTCAAACCAGTTTCCAAAAATTTAATTGAAGATGCACATTTCTCATACTACCCTGGTCAGCGTGTTAGGGGAAGCTCCTCATCAGTTTTCAAAAAACTCTAAGTGGCTTTCGGGATTGTGGAAAGCTAGTCGTTTGGAAGGTACTGTTACAAAAGTTCAGGTGGGATCAGTGTTTGTCTATTGAATGGCCTAACCACGAATATGATTCATATTCGATGTGATTCCTTGAAGAGTAGAATCCGAAGAATTTGACATTGTTATCTTGTTTTGTGCATGCCAATTGGCAACTTGGTGACTGGTGCCTGCTTCTGCAAACTGCTTTATTATCGTCATTCCCCATAGATGAGGCCTTACCAAATGGAGATTGCAGTTCCATGGATCTTGATAGGATGCCTAATTTAGATGGAAATAGTAGTACTTTAGAAAATAATGTCCCTCTGGAATCTGGCTCTTGCAGCAGGTCCTAAGGATGTACTTGAAAGCTGGCCAGTTCACCGCAAAAAAATCCGTAAAGTAGTTGTTAAAAGAGACAAGAGGAATCGGAGAAGAGATGATACTTTTGAAAGAGCTCTCCTCATTGTAAATACCCTGACTAAGGTTGACGTGGCTTGGCAAGATGGATCAAGAGAAGTTGGAATGGCTTCAAATACTTTGATCCCAATGGATAGTCGTGGCGATCAAGATTTCTTCGCTGAGCAATACGTGGTGGAGAAGCCGTCAAATGAAAGTGATGATGCTTCTGAAGAGAGGCATGTAGGGTTGTGAAAAGTGTGAATGCGAAGGAGAAGTGGAGCATGCATCCAAAGATAAAATTGATGTGAAAATTTCAGGTCTTTCTTGGGTTGGGAATATAACTGACCTTAAAGATGGTGACTGGAGGCTAAATATTAATTTTGATTTAGTATTTAGAGGCTAAATATTAAAAAAAATAGGTTTTAATTTTCCAGATGATGACCATTTTCCGCTCAAAACGTTCTTTATGGCTATCTCTGATTACCATAGTATAAGATTCACTGAACGATCAATAACCCTGAAGAATGAACGAACATAGGTTCTCAACCCCTTACCCTACACTATTTTCAACAAAGAGCACCTCTTCATGTCAAAAATGCTTTTTTGACCAACCATTTTACACATGAATGGTAGATAAAATGACAAATAATTGCTGCTGTTTGCATTGTAGATGACAAAGGTAAAAGAATCAAGCTCCCGGTTTTTATTACGCTATCTACATAAAATCTATTCCCTCTCTCTCTCTCTCTCTCTCTCTCTCTCCTTCCATCTCTAGTAAACATTTTTGGTTATTCTGCTGTGATGAAGCTTTTGTGGACTAGAGTCTCTGATCCGTGTGCCGATTGATGACAAAACCCTTGGCTATCTGAGCACTCCTCCAATTACATTAAAAAAAACACTTAAATCGGTCTTTACACGTCTTCTACAACTGTTATATATTTTGTAATTGAAGATCCATCTATTCTATTTCCAAGATCATGAGCTTTGTGTTATTGAATTTATTTAAAAAAATTGTACATATCTAAGACATGGTTAAGACACCGGACGTGAATTTGATCCCGTCTCTTTTTTGGTATATTAGCATCTAAGTTGAATTAGTTGAGATGGCTTGGGCATATTTGAATTTTTTTTGCTCTTTAGCCATCCAACTCCAAAATCAGTACCATGCCAGCTCTAAAGGCTGTAGCAAAATTTCTGGAATATTTTATTTTAACCATAGAATCACTAGTTGATTACCACAAGATCTTACTGCAAATTAGCCACGTTTTGTGCACATTTAAACCGTTTCCAAAACCAACTAATGTGCATGGTACAACAGTAGTGTAATAAAGCCAGGGAAACCCACTAAATGTATGCAAAAATTTGAAAGCATGATAATTCATTCTCAACATGAGCTCCATTGTACATTATTTTACAAATGTGAGTGAAATGGAAAATTAAGAAATTATTTATTCGAATGGCTTTGCGATAAATACATTAAACATTATATTGTTCTGTTTGCTCTCTTTATAAGGCCTGACTGTTGAAGCCTATTACATTCGAATAAATAGTTTCTAGAAGCAACTCAAGACAAACTATATGGGTATTTAGTTTATGCTAGAGAGAGGCTCAGGTTCTTTTTTGTTTCCTATGTTTCGAGTAGACATTTAAGCCTTGTTCGACAACACTTTTCAAAAAGGCACTTTTCTTGAGGAAAATGTTGGGTGAAAAGCTCATTTCACCAAAGGACATGGTAATCTCTAGCTGAAAGTTGATGAGCTGCCCCATGCTTGCTTCTCACACCACCATTTTCGTCATGGGATGCACCTTTTTACAGAACCAGAAGTTCTTTTTGAAAAGTTTTACCAAACAGGGCCCTAATGAATTCATTGGCTTCCCAAAGTTTTTATGCTCTACAAAGCCTTCTTTACTGCCAACCCCCCCTACCCCATTTTCATCATGTGATGCACCTTTTTACAGAACCTTGAGAAGTTCTTTTTGAAAAGTTTTGCCAAACAGGGCCCTAATGAATTCATTGGCTTCCCAAAGTAAATATTTTTATGCTCTACAAAGCCTTCTTTACTGCCAACCCTCCCCCCCCAAAAAAAAATAAACAAAGGCAATACTACTAGTTGTTTAGTAAGGAATGCTAATGTTTCAACCCTGTTTCTGATTTCTTTTAATCACTGATCATTTCTTGCAAATGTGCTGCCAGGTTGATCCTATAGTAGCATCGTTCTCAGGAGGAGTAGCTGGCGTGATTTGTCTTGATGGTGGTTGAAATCAACAATGTCAAACCTTAGGAGCATAAATACAGTTTGAACCTTTACTTGTTGATGCATAAAAGATTTAATTTTTCTCTTAACTTATCTACTTACATGATTAAGTAACATTCCATCTTCAATTTGCCTTACGCTTTTAATCAAACATTTGATATATCTTTTTCTGTCATGCATACCTGTTTTTCCTGAAAAACCATTTAAGCAGTCATTCTTAACTATGATTTTTTTTTTCAGAAATGGCAGGAAATGATGGGAAATAGATTATATAAAGCTTATGGAAAGCAACAATAGTTAGATCTGGCCTGGATTAAAGGTGCTGCAGATTTCAGAACATATGGTAAAAGAGCTCTGGCTTCCAAAACCCGTGAGAGAGGTGGTTTTAGCTCCCTAGCCATCCAGTTTCCACAAGCTAAGTGCATCTCCTAGATCTCGCCTGTGATGTATGATCAAATGTTTACATCATTAAGTGCGTATATATTTATGAATACGTGAATAATGACTTGATATATATTTATGAATACGTGAATAATGACTTGATATAATTTTTAAACGGTTGATGTACCTTCATTTTTATTGGCTAAATGCATAAATACTAGCCTAGATCTTTTTCTCATATTTTTCTATAATTTGTTTTAATAATTTTCAATTTTCTTCCGATTTCTTCCAGTTTTTTACTATTTTTGTCAAAATTTCCCAATTTTGCCAAACTTTTATGACTTTCCCCTCACTGTTTCATTCAAGACGTGTCGACTTGTCCCTATGCGTGTGATGTCACCAAGCTGTGTAACAACTGACAAAGCATTTGTATCAAGTCTGAAAACTCAATATTGGTGGCTATATTAGCCACTTTTTAGACTGATAGGTGTATGGGTCGATTCGAGCTGATAAGGTTTTTTACTTTTTTTTTTAATGGAAAAAAATTAAAAATACATTTGAAAAAGCATAGCTAGTATTGGTGGGACGATACCCACGCGGTACAAGTATTGGTATGGCCAAATACCAATATGGCAACACTTATTAGTATTGGGTGAATACTTTAAACCTTGAATTTCATACATCAATGGCGCTGCAACTTAGGTTTTTTCAGAAACATAAATCTACATCTAAGATGACCCACATATCTTAATGTGGTAATGTATCAAACACGAAAGATCCAAATTATCGCAATATATGATCCTGTCTAATAAACTAGTCAATTCCATTTTCCTCCCCTTATAATGTTGTCTTTCTTTACACTGGATTTGTGGATTAATGAACATGCATACGAACCATAACAGAACTACTATCATGAATTAGCTTCCTTGCTTGCTTGATTGAAGGGATGATCAAACTTGAATTAAAGAGAATAATACTAGCGTTCCAATCTCCCTCACTTCTGTAAGGATAAGAACAACTTGCTAACAGGAGAATATGAACTACTAGTATTCTTTCGATATTGCCCATTCCTGACAGATATAATTATTTTTTCCCTATTTTTTGGCTTTTTATAAAAAAAAAGAAAAAATATTGGCTACGATCTGATGTCGATACCGTATCGTAAAAACTTTAAATTGACCTTTCTACAAGGTATTCTCAAACGGCTTGGGTTTGGTTCGGCGCTCATTGGAGTGCTTGGTTTGTCTTTAGGGTATAGGTTCCAGTGAATTATCTTATGCTCCTCTGATCCATTGTCTAGCGTTCAGTTTTACAGTAGATCTAGTCTTGTTTTGAGCTTCACATGGTTTCAATTTTGCACAATAGTTTTTTTTTTTCAGTGATCTTTCTAATTTTCAATTTTGCACAAGGTTAGGGTTTTGTTCATTTGTCTTGTAAGATTGCAATGAAGGTGGTGTTAGTTCGGGACAACACTAATGGCAGTTTGAGAGAACTCTCATTCAATTAATTTTGGAGGCATATCCTTAACTCTACTCCCTAAAAATGTCAGTTGTATTCCATTAAGTCTATCCCATTGTAATATCTTTTCCTCTATAGATTTATTCGAGTAAGGTCTATTTTTGCAGGAGTTATTATCTCCCATTACAGAATTTTGAAAGTACCTGCTTCTTCTGGCATCTTGGGATGATCCTCTTAAGTCTTTGGTGTTATGTTCTGTGACTGCATACATTATTTGCAGGTTTGTTAGTGTTTTACTGTAAAATTCGTCTTGGGATGATCCTCTCCGATGCCTTTTATATTTTACTGTAGGAAGTAATGGATGCAGCGGTTTTCAAGCAGGCATGCGGATTTAATTTTCTTGATGTTTAAATCAAAAGGCTAAGCCATTCTAGGTCTGAATAAACTTGGCTACATTAGTGGCAGTAAAGGAAATTCAAGCTAAACATTATATAATGAAATTGGTATAAATCCACCTTCTTTTCTTTCTATACTATGCTCTTAACAAATGAGGTTGGTTGCTTGCTGAACTTGTATTCATTTCATATAGGTTGTGGAGATAACGAAAGGAAGCAAGGTTAAATATGAGCTCGACAAGAAAACTGGGTTGATTAAGGTATGACGAGATTTTGCTTCTTTCACTAGGGGATAGTTATAAAATCCAAAAAAGGAAGCACCAAATCCCATATACCACCTTTACAGGAAAGTGAGACGAAAAGAAACATCTCTTGAAGAGTTTTTTATATTTATAGATATGTATAAAATTAACCCTAAAAAGCATGGGTCGTTCTCTATTTTCAATTATCCTTTTTGTTTATAATAGGTATCCGGCCTCTTAGAGCACCCGACTAACTACCTTGGTACGTGAAACACTAACACATCACATGTACTTGTCAGTAGGGATAATTCCTTGTGAGTGGCAACCAAGGGGTGGGATTGATTCCAACTAATCATGCACTTTATTTTGAAGCTCTACGAGTTGTGTCTTATGACAAGGCAAAAGCATATGCCAATTTCTAGATGAAATCTTAAACTTGTTCATGGAAGTTGAAGGTGATAACTTTCGGTGCAATAATCTGGATAGTGAGAAGCCGAGAGCTGTTGTGCGGATGTTGCTACTGCCAACAAAATATGAATCTAATTTACTCCAAAGGCAACTCGCTGCTGGTCCTGGTCATGACCCGTACGAAGCATTGGTCATCTCTCATCAGGATAAGTTTTACCTGGTGAACCATCCAATTTTTTGATGAACCATACATTTCAGCTGGTTCAAGTGAAACTAAATTTCTTTAAAAAATAAGGAATCTTTAGATTTCAAAAAATAAAACATCTTTAAATGTGAATTTAAAAGTTCCCATTTAATTAGAAAATCTAATCTAATACAAGGTCGGAAAGCTACAAATTTTTAACTAGGTTAAATTTCTTATTAATTTATACTCAACATTTGAAAATTCATCATTTTTTGCAAAGTGAGCCTCCTAACCATTGATTTGTGCAGAAGCTTCAGAATCTCTGCTCTTGATGTTCTAACCATCGTCTTTGCAATCTTTTGCAGTCCCCAAATCTGCAACTAGAATTCTTGAACAATTACCTTGCAGAGCTAAGCTTGTTAGATTATGGTTGTGTGAGCTTTTTGCCATCAATGGTTGCCACTTCAGTTATAATTATCTCTAGATTTACCATTCATTCAAAGACTCATCCTTGGGTAATAGCTCATTTTGCATGTATATTTAGTTTTTATATTGGTGCCTTTTTTCTCTACAATGTATGAAGGCAATAAATCTCCTTGGTTTTATATTTTACTGTGGATCATTTTTCGTTGTGGATCATTTTTTACATATTCTTTTTCCAATGTTAAGTTCCTAATGTAATTATATAAAAATTCTTATGCAAGTCGCTCTTATGCACACTTTTTTTTTCTTGAATACACATGCAAACTTTGAGTATTATTTTATTATGAAATTTGTTGATGTGACTGAGTTTATTTTTATGGCAGGAAAACTCGTTGTATGGGAGCTGGACGCAAGCTGAAAACACACAAGAAGTGGGCGGACAAATCATAAAAGAAAAGTCATCTCGACAATGAGTTGAAAGGTGCTCAATCAAAGGTGTCAAGCAATGAGACATTAAAATTTTATGTCATTTGATTTATTGGCAACCCGAGTCATGCTCGAATAGGATGTTGTTGATTGTATTTATAGGATGTTGTTGAATATATTATTATAATATCTTTGAATATTTTAATGAGATGGTGTTGAATGTATTAATACGATGCTGATTTTATTTTTGGCTTATAATTTTTTCATTTAGTTGAATGGATTATGAATTTGTTTCCTTGTAGAGTGATATGTGGTTGATACAATATTTATAACAGGTAAAATGACTCATTACAGTAAAAAAAATGAAAGCTGTGCATTTAAAAAATAAAAAATAAAAAAATAACAACGGTCTATAACAGTTGTTTTCATATACCACTGATTTAGGCCGTGGTTTCGGAATAAAAATAACAACCCTTTTCTCATTAGGAACAACATCTCAATATTGTTGTTATTTTACAATAGCCATAAACAACGGTCCATAACCGTTGTTTCTTAGAGGAAATTAATAACGGTTCGTAACCGTTATTTACATATACCACTGATTTAGATTGTAGTTTTGGAAGAAAAATAACAACCCTTTTGTTTGTTAAAACAACGGCTTAAAAGCGTTGCTATTTTGCAACGGACATGGACCGTGGTTTATCTGGTAAATAAATAACGGTTTCGAGTTGTTGTTTATAAAAACCACTGCTCTATAAACAACGGCCCTTGCAACGACTTAAAACCGTTACTTATAACATTTACAATGGTTTTGGGCCGTTATTTTTTTTTTATTTTCACGTAGTGGGTCTGCAAGTGAAACCAAGGTTTCGTTAGCAGAAGTCCCTATCCCCATTTTCGCTCTACCAGTGCACACACTCCCAAACGACATGTCGATCTCCATTTGACTCGCTCAGGAGGTTGTGCTAGAATAAATTGGCTCCAGATCAATGAGCTCGCTCAAAATCCCGAACCCACATAAAATCACAAAAAATTTCACATGAAATAATGCAAAAAAATCACGAAAAAATCACAGGAAATAATGCAAGAAAATCACAAAAAAAATTCACATGAAATAATGCAAGAAAATCATGAAAAATTCATATGAAATAACGCATAAAATCACAAAAAAATTCAAATGAAATAATGCAGAAAATCACAAAAAAATCACATGAAATAACGCATAAAATCACAAAAAAAAATTCACATGAAATAATGCAGAAAATCACAAAAAAAATTCACATGAAATAATGCATAAAATCACAAAAAAAATTCACATGAAATAACGCATAAAATCAAAAAAAAAAATTCACATGAAATAATGCATAAAATTGCAAAAAAATCCACATAAGTTCACAACAAAGTTCACATAAAATAATACAAGAAAATCATAAAATGTTCACATAAAATTCCACATAAAAGTCCATATAAAATTCCACATAAAATCACAAAACCATCCACATAAAATAACAAAAAATTCTACATGAAAATAAATAAAAAATATGGCGCGTACTCCCAAATAGTGCTGCGACATCAATTCGTTCCACTTAGGTAGTCGTGCTAAATTAATTTCGAGATCAATGGGTTCGCCCAAAGATCTCGAACCTTGCTTCACTGTGAGAGGGCACCGTGGCAGTCAAATGGGGCAATTAATGCCTTGAATGATTGGACACAAACTGTGGGTCTTCGCGTATTTTGAACTTTTCGCCTTTCGCTCCATCTCGGTTATGCCCAGTAATATCGCTAAGCGCTTAAGGACCGATAGCCTTGAGGAACGGACATTTTTCCCGACATACCAGACTTCCGTTTACTCACCATGTTACTAACCTGATATTTGAGGCTCGTTTTGAATACAGCGGACCCGTCAGTAATGCCTTGGGCCTCTTCAGATGTCTCTTGTCTTTCGCATTTGATCATTAGTGATCAGATATCAAAGAGGGGCATCTGTAGACACCAAAATTTAGCCCAAGGCCCGATCGAGACACACTTCGAGAGAGGTGCACTCTCGAGCTTCCGATAGCATTCCCTATATCATTAGGAATCCCCATGAATCCCCCTCTCCGGACCCCTAGGAACCAATCCCAACCCTTAGAAACCTTTCTGAACTCGTAGCTAGCCCTCCCAAGCAATGGTCAGAGAGAGCTGAACAAAAGCTGACAGTGACCACTACTGAAACTAAAACTGATACTATTGAAAAGTAGAGGTTCTCAGCTTTCCAACGAGCCAAGAATCGCCCTAATCCGAGCTACACACAAAAGTTACGGCAGTCTGAAGATCGGGCACACAAATGAGCATGCATTGCCCCCAAGGGATTAGGCATACTTGGCGCATGTAATACATGCACCAAGCCATTTCTCCCCCAGAAATGGCTTGGCGCATCTATTAGTTGCGCCACATCCAAGTGGGTCCCCCCGCGGCCCTGCAACTTCCCAAGCACTATTTTACTGTATATAAGCTTGACGCATGTAATACATGCGGCAAGCTTAGCTACAGAAATTAAGGGTTTTGGCTCGAAAATCCATTTCTGGGTTTGACTTGTTGACCATCTTGGTGCCCTAGGTGTGTTTCATTAGTTCTGTTACACCCCTTCTTACCCTATTTACAACCCTTAAGTGATTTAAAACTCTATCCTATCATCCACCATTGAAGCATCATGCCCACTTTTCCAAGCTTTCAAAATCCTAGGAAACCTTAGGTGATAGATTACCTAATTGCTAAACTAATTTAGCCTATAAACACACTCCTAACCTCTCATTTTCCTATAAATAGAGAGGCACCCCTCCCTCAGAAAGGGCTTGAAAAAAATTTCCTAAGAGAGAAAAGATTAAATGAGAGCCTTTCTCCCTTTGGTGCCCCATTTCCACAAAAATTTCAGAATTCAAAAGTCATCCTTAGACCCCATCTTCCATCAAAAAAGCCTTGAGTTAGGAGAGAACTATCCCCTAGCCTTCTTCCTCTACCTCTTAGCTATCAAGCCCTTAGAGTTAGAACCCTTCATTCGACCATCAAAGCCATCGAAAGCTCACCGAAGCGACCTCACGCGAAGGATCACAGCGGTGCTACAAGGACCCGAGAGCTCCAGTTGTCCCCTCTACTCCTCTACCTTCTTATTTTTTCTCTTATCCTCAAATTTGTGTTGCTATGCCGCCAAAATCTCGATAAGTACGGATGGGCACAAATAGGATCCTAGTGCCTTAGGGCAAGGGGAAGTGCTCTTTCCTTTTAATTTTTATTTTCATTTTGGCCATAAGTAGAGACCGCTCTAGAGCGGGTTGATCAGGTGCCTAACACCTTCCCAATCGATAACTGAAGCCCCTACCCAAGAGTCTTTGGCGTGAATCAGTAAATCAAAGTCATATTTATGACACTCCGGTGCTTAAAAAAATTGATTTAGGTTTCCTGGGATACCAAAAGCTCTGGGTGGCAACTCTATATCTTTTAGAGAGTGTACATCGTCGCGACAGATTGTTAAAAATCCACGGTTGCATAGGTGTCTGCATTCTGCACCCAAATTTCTCCCAATAACAAATGACCCAACTTGAACCACAACAATAATAAACTTTGATTTCATCTTCCCTACTAACACTCATAATTCCCATGCTTAAAATAGTAGCCAGTCCATAACATATTGGAACATCGCTTCTCCATTCGATGACAAACCACATTATAAAAGTCTAATGAAGTGATAATACATGATTCTACTGAAAAGCAAATACGGGAATTTGACAAAGCACATGTACTTTGCATTTAATTGGCAAGCAAACCCTTACTGGTAGATAAAGATGAGACACCATCAAACGTTCAGCATCTCGTTTGTTGCACGCAAGCAGACACACTCATTAATTCACTAGTCATGACACCATTTTCCATCCCCTAGTGTTATTGGCTAGACAAAGTCACAACAAAATAAATAGCTTTTAGTGGCGGATACAAGTTTTATATTTTTTCTCATAGTGGCAGCTAGTATTAATGGACTGCCACAACTAAGAACCAAATAATAAAACACTCCCGAAAGCTTTTTCAGCTATCATTCACTTATTGCTATCCATCTCCTCTTCATTTAGAACAACTCTCGCCGACGATATTGCTATCTGTATCCTCATTCTCCATTTGCAAACCCTAACTCTCAATCAGATCATCTTCTCAACTAATGAGATTCAGATTATCTCAAGAGATTAAACCCTAGTTCTCCAATTTTTTCAGCTATAAAAGATCTGGTTGTATCTGATGTAAAAGAATTTTACAAATCTTTTACAGCTATAAAAAAAAAATAAAAAATTTGTTGGAAGAGATTAAACCCTAACTCAATCAGATCATCTTCTCAATTGAGGTCATCTCCTTCTTCCCCACGCCCTAAGTCATTGTTTCGATTCAATTTACTAACCTCTTCGATTCAAATTTTTTTCCCCAATTCCAATCACAAAACCCTAACCTATTCGATTCAATTTCGGCTTCAAAATCTCCACCGGCCGTATTCGGATCTTCAATCGAAGGATTTGAGATGGATCGGGAGCCTGTGAATGTTGTTCTAGGTATGTTATATGGTTTTGATCTTGTGGAGCGGAGGATTTGAGATGGATTGGAAGCTGGTGAATGCAGATCTAGGTATGTTTTATGATTTTTGGTTACATTTTTGTTGATTTTGAGTAGGATTTGAGATGGATTGGAAGCCGGTGGGTCTGTATTATAGATCTTTATTAGACACTAAGCCCTACTTCCTTTGGAATCGCCAAAACAAATCTCTTCACGGAGCGATCAATCCTTGAAGGTATCCCATCTCTTTTGTTGTTTATATTATGTAATTATTATAATATTTCATTATTGTTTTGAAATACAGATTCAATACGAACGTGTTTGATTTTTCCAATCGTCTCTGAGATTTTGCAGCGTGAAACCCTAACTATTTTACAGATGATATATCTATATATTTGTTGGTTGATCCTAGATTTGATGATTTTTTATTGTTATTATGTTTTGATAATCTTTTTTTTTTTTTTAATTTGCTTGTTTTATGAGTCTTTGATATAAATTCCTCTGCTTGTTGATCATCATCGTCATCGTTTCCTTGTCCGATATATCGGCTCAGCAATGTTTTGAGTCTTATTTCTGCACTCAAATTAATAGATCTGTGGACTTTGAGCACCGATCTAATAATCTAATATTCCAAACTCATAGATCTACTAAGTTTTCTTTGTTATTATGTTTTATCTTTTAGGTTTTCTTTTTTCCTATTTTTTGTGACAATTAATTAATTATTTTGTTCAATCTCTGAAACAATCCCTTTGCTCGTGGACCGTAGATGAATAGTTTCACCATGTTATTCTCAATAACCAAGTTTGGGTTCGGCGATCATTCGACGGGGTGTACAGGGCAAAAATTTAGAAAAATTAGGTGGTTATAAAAATAATAATAAATTATTAAAACCTATTTAAATTAGAAAAGATATCTTAAAATAATCAATTAAGTGTATTACATAATCCACATGCATAAACAATTTGCAATCATAAAAAAATAATACGAAGTGTGATTATAAAAAAAATCGTCAAATTTAAGAAAATTTCAGAGAATCGACGAATCAAGTAAATATTTAGCAAAAAATTCAGCAGACATCCTATTCGGAGAATTTTTTTTTTCAAAATTTTGCTTAATTCAGAAAATTTTGTGACAGAGGTTATCATGTCTTTTATTCATCCTGCCACATTCAAGGTAGTTTGACTTGTCAATGTTTTTTCTCTGTGACTCAGAGATTTCATTTTAAATTATGAACTTTTGAATATCAAAGACAGGTTATTAAAAGCAACGATCTATTTAATCCTTAAGTTTCAGCTTCTGTTGGTCTACTTACTATGCCCCAGATAACCAAAAAATACTCGGTTAATTTTTTTTTTGAAAATTTAACTATTTTATACACAATTTTGCTCCTTAATGCTTAAACTTATGCTTTCGTGCTCTGAAGCCCTCATACTTAACACACTCAAAAGCCAACATAATAGCAATGCGAGCCACTTCCCAAAAGATCCTAGCATGCTCTTGAAGTTGTAGGCCTCCCAGCTCCCAACTGGCAAGTACCTTGCAAGTAGGCAGGAACACCAAGCTAACCCCGACGCCATTAAGAAAAATGCTCCAAATCTTCAGGCAGCACTACCATGAATTAGGAGATGATTAACATCCTCCTCATTGTAGCCACATATTATAAATTTGTTTTTTACATTCATTCCCCTTTTAATTAACTGATCAATGGTGAGAATCCTTCCCCAAAGCTGCAGTTTAATTGGAAAACATAATTCTAGGTGTGGTGTTCTTCTTCAAAAACCTTGTGCATTACTACTTGATTGGTGGCTTTTGACAAAGGAAGTTACCTTAATGACTCTTCCGTCATTGGGGTCGAAATTTCCTGACTCTGAGGGGAGGCCTTGATGACAGGTGTGGCCCTCCCATACGGATCTCAATTTGCGGAAAGAATTTAAGTTTAGAGTTGAATAACCATACCTTAGAACCGGTATGAACTCTTTTCTCATTAAACTCCTATCATGAAATGATTTGACTTTCTCCTTATACAACTGGAGCTTGTATAAGCATCCATCCGCAGCTCTTCCAATTCAAAGTGAGTTGAAGTTTCTGTGATTACCAGAAGTTAGATCCATATTAAATGTTTTAATAGCCCGAAAGCTTTGTATTCTAACTCTCTTGGCAAATGACATGCTTTGCCATAGACCGATCTGAAAGGGACATTCCAATTGGAGTTTTGTGGCGATTCTGTATGCCCACAAGGCATCATTAAACAAATGACCAATCCTTTCGTCCTTCTTTCTTTTTTTTCCAAAATGTGTTTGATTTCTCTATTGAAATCTCCACTTGTCCCTTGGTTTGTGGATGATAGGGAGTGGCTACTCTATGAGTGATACTTTTTCAATAGAGCTTCAAACTGTTTGTTACAAAATGGCTTCCCCATCACCGATGATGGCTGGGAAAACCAAACTGGAAAAATGTGGTCCTTGAGAAATTTCAAAACCACTTTGTGATCATTTGATTTAGTAGCTATGGCTTCAATCCACTTGGAGACATAGTCCACCGCTACTAAAATGAAGTTATTTCCATTAGAAGGAGGAAAGGGGCCCATGAAATCTATTCCCCATACATCGCTCAACCACGAATAAGTTTCTTTTGGAAATGCTACCCAATTTTTTTGGCGATTCTGGCAGGATTCTGATCTTGTAAGGCATCTTTAAAGATTGTGGGCCAATAAAAACCACCTGCTGAAATTTTTTGCATATTTTGTTACCTTGAAATGACCTCCACACTGTTCATGACACATTGACAATATGCGGAGAATTCATGGTCGTGGACACATCTTGATCACTTAGTACGCACAATTCTTGAATAGATAAGGATCTTCCCAAATGAAATGTTTAACTTGTGAGAAGAAGAGATCTTTATCCATTCGATTCAATGTTGAGGAATCATCCGATGTAGCCAAGAAGTTGACTATGTTTGCAAACCAAGGATCGTGGGTATTGATGGCAAAAGTTGCTCATCGTGAAATGATTCATTAATGGGTAAGCTATCATCCTCGATGTTGAGAATTACGGATAGGTGATCGTACCACCACATTCTCCACTCCTTTCTTATCCTTAATCGTAGATCAAATTCACGTAATAGTAGGATCCACCGATTAATCTGGCTTGGTATCCTTCTTAGGCAGAAGGTACTTTAGGCGAGTGGTGGTCAAGAAACACCACAATTTGTGAACCTAAAACATAAGACCGAATTTTTCCAATGCAAACACAATGGCGGCTCTCTTTCTCGTTGTTGTGTAGTTGAGCTGGGCATCTATCATGGATCTGCGGCATAAGCTATGACATGGGGAAGCTTATCCTTTCTACGCCTAGGACAGCTCCTAGGGCATAGTCGATGCATCACACATCAGCTCAAATGGTACCGAATAGTCGGGACCTGCAAGATGGGTCTTTGAAATCGACATTTCTTAAGGACTTCAAAGGTTGTCATGCATTCATCGGTAAATACAAAAGGTACATCTTGACACGATGAAATGACAAAGTGGCTTGGAAATTTCTGAAATCTTTGATGAACCTCCTATAAAATCCTGCATGCCCTAAAAACTTTGATTTGTTTAATGATTACGGGAGGAGGCAAGTGTGCAATTAGATCAATTTTTGCTTGGTCCACCTCTATGCCTTTATGGGAGACCACATGTCCTAAGACAATGCCTTGGGTGACCATAAAATGACTCTTTTCGACTTAGAACCAAATTGGTTTCTTCACATCTTTACACCAACTTGAGGTGGTGTAAGCATTGGGAAAAACTGTCTCCATAAATTGAAAAATCATCCATGAAGATCTCTATGAATTGATCAATCATGTCTAAAAGATGGCATACATGCATCTTTGAAAAGTAGCAGGGCATTGCAAAGACCAAAGGGCATCCTCCTATAGGCAAAAGTGCCAAAGGCGGGTGAAGGTGGTCTTTCTTTCTTGGTCACAATGTGGGTACCTGAAGTGCAGTTGTAACAGTACCCATCAAGGAAGCGATAGTAAGCTTTACAAGCTTATCAAGGATTTGGTCAATGAAGGGAGGAAATGGTCTTTCCTTGTCATGGTATTCAATTTTCAGTCTATGCGGACCCTCCATCCCATTGTTTGTCTGTAGATATGAGTTCACCGAATCAATTTATTAGAATTCCAGATTTCTTAGGCACCACTGTGGGTGCTACCCAAGCGAATCAAATGGGGTAAATGACCCAAATTGACATCTAGCGACTTGACAACTTCCTTCATTACCACTTCTTGCATGTGAGGATTGACCTTCTTTGCATTTCTGGAAGGCTTTGCATCCTCTTCAAGGTGGATCTTATGCATGCAAGCATTGGGTTTATTCCTCCCAAATCGGCAATGGTCCGACCAATTGCTTTCTTGTGTTGTTTAGAACTACTATGCTCCTCTTCTTGCTCCTTTGTGAGGGAGGAAGAAATAATAACGAGCAATGTTTGATGATCTCCCAAAATATATATTTCAGATTTTTGGGTAGTTTGTTGAGTTCTAATTCGTGGGTGAGAAAAGAAGGTAGCAAAGGTACCTTGGTAACTTGTGGAAGAGGAGAGTAGCGGGTTTCCAAGAAGGGAACTTGATGATTGTTTGTGAGTGCCTTGCACAAAGTTGACTCCTTTGAAATTGATCTCCTTTTCCTTCTTTCCGGTGGATCCCCAATCATTTTTTCTTACGTGGTGGAGTCTTCACCCTAGAAATTTTGCAAAGACTCCTCCACAAGTTCATCCATGATGTCAACATGAAAACACTCTTGATAAATTGAGGTTGGTTAGCGATTATAAACATTCAATTTGACTTTCATATTACCAAAAGAAACTTCCATGATACCAGACCGGCATTGAATACAAGCATTTGCTGTAGCCAGGAATGGTCTCCCTAAAATGACAGGGATGGAAGTGCTGCTTTTGGTTGGTTCCATGTCCAACACCAGAAAATCAGCAGGATAGAAGAATTTATCTACTCCTACTAGCACATCTTCAATCAATCCCACAGGTTTTCTCTCAGATCTGTCAGCTAATTGCAACACCACTTGAGTGGGTTTCAATTCTCCCAAACCTAGCTTCTCATATACAGAATAAGGAAGCAGGTTGACACTAGCTCCCAGATCTAGCAGAGCTTTCTCGATGGTATGCTCCCCAATGATGCAGGGGATTGTGGGGATTCCAGGATCTTGCATTTTAGGGGGGTGTTGCAATGGACAGCACTTATTAAAAACAGAGTTCATACACAGCTGAGACCCATTTATGATGAAGAAATCTCGAAGGAACATAAAATAAGTGGGTCCATTGAATATTCAAAACAGCCTATGATTCACTACTCATTATCCTACATGATTCCTAAAAATACAAAAAAATGATCTCAGCAGGTCCAGATGGGAAAAGTGGATGCAAATGGAGAAAAATAGCCCATACGAAAGATATATATATATTTTTTTATTTTTATAATGAGAAACAACTAAGAGATTTTCTATTTGTGTTTTCATTTTCTTTTATTTTGTATTTGGTTTTGTAAAAAAAAATCAGCATGCCTAAAAGACAGCAGAAATTATAATCAGAACAAACAATAAACACAACAGAACTGCTGGTTCTCAAGAATTTAAAAATAGAAAATGAATGCAGAGGAGAAGAGGATGCAAACTCAAGCAGATCTGCTCCAGCTTTAGTCCAGATGCTCCTTGTTGAATCGTGCTCCGGATCTGCAACAATCCAAAAGCTATGACGATACCTTATTCCAAAGATTCCAAGATATTGACAAAATAAAAGAAAAACTCAAAGCTCGCCCAAATTTGACAAAAAGACAAAAGAGTGGCAGCAACATTTATTCAAAAAACTAGAAGGCAAAGAATAAAAACTTAGAAAAATAAATAAATAAAAAAAATTCTGCTGCAGTAAAATAGGTTTTCTATACAAAACTGCAGTAGACATTTAATCAAGCACTTGGAATACAAAGTGCAGGTTTAAAGCAAAAACTAAAATGAAAATCAAATCTATAAAATTAAAAAAACTTAGGTCTACCAATTTTAGAACAAATTCCCCGGCAACGGCGCCAAAAACTTGTTGTTGCCTAACATGTGCCTGATTTATGTGTATTTTGAGAACGAATTAATGAATAAAAGAATATTAAGTTACATAATTTTAAATTATGAAATAGATATCAGCAGCACATTGAGGGCTAACAATAGCCTGCAAGATCAGGGCCAATTGTAGCAAGTTTTAAAAGTGAGTATATTAAAGATCGTCCACAGAGAATTTGTCTGAAATATGAGATAGACCTCCAGATCTGTGCTACCAGATCTGGCTCTGTATTTATCTAGAAAACAGATGAAATAAGAGAGTTTGGGTTTTGTCACGTTTAACTAAAAACAAATAAAGGAAAGATTTAACTAAATGATCCAGATCTGAGTTGGGAAAGTGTTTGAAATAAAACAAATGGAGAAGTAATAACTTTCTGTGATTTCGCTTTCGAATTTTAATGAAGAATCTGTAACTAAACAGAGTTGATTCAATCTTCATCTGGCTACCAGCACAGATGTAAGAGAAATAAATCTGAATTAAGGAAGGGTTTTAGACTTATGGTGATCATCCAATAGTTGTTGACCTATCCTCAATTCAGAACATGGGTCATCACTGCAAGTGCTGTCAGAACTAGGTTACCAACGCTAGTTCGTACAGGGGTAATGAATCAAGGGAAATTGCATGCAAAGTAGTGAATCTAAAGGAGTCTAATGCACTAAGGTGATCAATAAGAACCCTTGACATGAATCCAATGGAGAAAACACAGTTTCCAGCAACCTTTTAAATTCAATCTTACAATTACAGAGCACGGCTTTAGAAAGCCCTCGAGCGATCTTGAATCCGATCTCCTTGGAGTTACAAATTACTCTCAACAACTCTCAAAAGCAAAACAAAGAAGCTATTACAGAGGTGCAGATAGATTATCCGGACCGAAAGGAGGAAATAGAAATGAAACTCAAAATCTGGATGCCCCAATTGGGCAAATGGCTTCTATTTATAGCTTTCCTTCCATCCTCGCATGGCTGAATCGACCAATCAGAGTGCTCGATCTGGATTGCCCAATGAGAGTTGAGCACGGGATCCAGATCTGTTCGCCAATGAAAATGCTCTGATCTGGTTCACCAATCAGCGCTAAACATCAATTACATTATAGAATTCAAAAATCTGTTTGAGCTTCTAGAAGTTCCCGCCAAGTAATTCAAATTTCGGCGCCCACATGGGGTAGAATATGCCTTGGATCGTGCCTTACATCTTCCGAATGTTCCTTGTTCTTTAATTGCATTAGCGCGTGCTGCGATTCCTAAAATACCCTTTGAGCAATGTAATTTCCAAAACGCCGTTCTCGGTTTAAGGCCTTTTCAAAGCATTTTGGCTCGAACTTCTTTTACTTAAAGGACTTTGGCTTGAAAATCTTTTCGCAAAGGACTTTGGCTTGAAGTCTTTTCGCCAAGTTTCGATTCTGTTGAATTGAACTTTTCTTCTTTTCAAAGAGTTATTTTGTATTCGAGCTCGCTACTCTTCGAAAACCTTGTTTGATGTTTATTCCTTGTTCGCAAAGTTTCAGGTTCTTTGCGAATACTAAAGATTCTTTGCGAATTGAGCTTTTGAGTGCATTCTTCTTTGCGAATGGATCCTTTTTCTTCTTCAGGTCTTTGCTTCTTCTTTTCAGTCCTTTTTAACCACTGCTGAGGCTATTTCTTCACTCCATTTTTAGCTTGACATGAATTGTCAGCTTTTTGATCATTTTAGGCTGCTTTTCGGATTTGGACCTGTCTTTTTGGTTAGCTGTAACATGCACACTAAAGCACTTATTTAGTCCTCTCAAGGGTCTTTCAAGGCTCATGTTTAGGGGTGAAAAATGGTATTTTTCACTACTTAACACTAACGTAGATAAAGTTGAGATAATATGTTAAGCTTTTTGACCTAGCAATGAAGTGAGCGATGGTCAAGGTTCAGTGATTTAGTTTCAGTTGAAAAGATGAATTGAATAAGTGTTTTGGTTTTGGTTCAAAAACTGAACTAAACTAGCTCATAAACTACTATTAGTTTCTACTAAAATAATTCAACTGATTCGCTTAAGCAGCTAGCTCAGTAACTTAACTGATTCGATTCTATATCTGACCAAGATCAGTTCATAACCTACTAGTATTTTAGTTGCAGATAACACTTATTTTAGTTAAAAAGGGCTGGAATCTGGAAGCAGTAAAAACCCGCTGTCAGATTCCAATTTTGCGGGAATGAGTTTTAAGTGAAATCAGCTCCTCTGGAGAGTTAGAAAACAGGGGCTCCTACTTAAGGCTATCAAGCAAAGCAATCAAGTGGAAAGTTAGAGCAGTGTGGCAATCATGATTAACAAACAATGCAATCAAGATTAACAAACAATGCAATCCATCATGATTGGGGTGCCTAGGAGAACACAAACAATGCAATCCATCTAGATAATCCCTTACCAAAGAAACTTGTTGAAATTTGACATAGGTACAAAGTCTTTTTTGGGGATTCCAATTATTTGCTCAGTCAAGGGATTACATTTCATATGATGAAACTTCCATCTTAGTGTGAACTTCTTTAGCTTTAAGTATGTGTCATCATTCTTTTCTTCAAGTGGGGAGTGTGGAGTGCATGCATTTAGATCTCATATATCCTTGGTATTAGAGCACTAAACTAAATGAAGATGAATATAGGAAATTTAATAGAACGTGTTACCTATCACGTGATTTGTATAACTATAATCAAGCATCTAACAAGAGTGGCATGCTTATTACTTTGGTAGAGTTGACCCATCCCAAATATAGAAACTATCATATTAAGGAAATTTGATATTAAAGATAATTGGTTAAGCTTTTTTTGTTCTTTTCATTCACCAACCGTGATTTAGGCAATTAGGCTACAAATGGGATGATTTTGGATCAGGTCAAGGTCAACTCACACCAAACTCATCAACTTGGTTGACGACACGATGCACATTATGGTCAACCAGAACTCGACCAACCCAGTTAGGGTCTTGTAGATCCGAACCCCACCTGGTTATTCTTAGGCCTCTTATAGAAGGCCCAAGGTCGTTAAATCCCGTAGGCCTTTTATTAAAGCTCCAAGACTCGAACGTCTCTTTGGACCTTTTATAGAAGTTCCTGAAGATAGTGATAAAAATGATGCAAGCCCAAAACTGAAGATAGTGGATAGTGATAAAAATATGTTACACCATAACAGCGTGTTACACATGCAATCTAACTCACCGTCATATTTGGCCTTTGACATCAAAAGGTTGTGAGGGTTATGACTGTGCTTTAATGACAACCATGGCTGCCAGGGATGCTTAAACAAAATTCCGTACCTAGACAAGCAGTGGTTTAAATGAGCTATTAACATTGAGGCAGTGAGTTAGAAAAATATTTTCAAAGCAAAAAATCACCCACTTCTTATTGAAGTGGCCCTTAAATCCCAATATATAACAAACAATCAAGAAAATATAGATTCCCCAAACAATTTAGGGACAAGATCAACCATCCTCAAGGCCATCATCATGTCGTGAAGCACCTTTTAGTCGCTGAAATTCCATTTTAAAAAATAAAAGGATTAAAATCCCAGGATAGCATGTGATTTAGAAAGCATACTTGGGCAATATCCGGGGAAGTTGGAGTAGGAATTATAATGAGAACAATCTTCTATCTCAGAAGAGGAGATACAAACTAGGATTAAAATCCCAGGTTTTATTTCTAATAAGCCTAATACTAGAGATAATTAGAAATTTTCATTAGAGATGAGGAAACTGCATGGTAAAAAATATTTATACAAAATTTAAATTGAGCTACATAAATCAATCATCATGTGAACATAAAGAATGAAAATGCTCTACCCAAATACAGTAAACTATAAAATTCCGGTATAGACTTAGAGTGGTCTACAATTGAATGGGGAATAATAAAGAAAGGAAAACATTTTGATAGAACCAAGTAAATCAACTGGTTAAATAACTTTCCTTCTACCAGCCAAGGAAAAAATATCATTCAACCACATAAGGATTAAGGGGAAAATAATTCAATAAAAAACAGTTAACAAGTTACACGCCAAACTATAAAATGACGATGATTTCCAAGCAGGCCATCACATGCTCTGCATAGATGAAATCCCAACCGAAAATATCAAAAATAACAATTCTAAGAAAATCCATGAATGAAGTTGATCAACCTTTGCGAGTCATTAACGACTTGTAAAGTGTGGTGACATTAGATTGTAGCTTCTAATCAATAAAAAAAAATATGATTCCTGCAAAAAGGTTAAAAAGATAGTGAATCCAAGGAATAATGTAAGTCACAAACATTAGCTTCAAATTAGAAAAAACAAATCGTCCTTGAGTGAAATCAGTACCATCTTCACTCTAAAAGATATGAATGTGTGCTAAATCGATTTTTAACCATAGTGACGTCCTCATAAAAACAATTAAAAAATTCAGATTTATGCTTCAAAGGGTATAACCATGTATACTGAGTACTATCATCTACAAAAGAAGAGTAGTAGGACAATTTTGAACCAAACTCATCAGGGCTGATCCCCATAAATTACAATGAACTTTAAAAAAAAGGAATTTCAGATTTATTTGAATCCATAACAAAGGGAAATTTATAGCTCTTGCCAAATTGGCAACTAGAACATACATAGCCGTTTTTGGGAAAAACTTCCAAATGGAATAATCAAATTAGTTTCAAAGGATTCTAATGCTTATAATTCTCAATGACAAAATATCATACCTTGGTATCAGAACTTGCGCCTTAAAATCCTTCTCATGACTAAGAAATGGGTTAGTGAATTTTTCCACAGTTTAACTTGTCTTGTTGCTCAATACATATTTTGACCTTCAAAAGAAAAAGTGTCCTTGTGTTAGTGGCATTCCATCAAGAGAATAAACATCTTTGAGATCATTAAACATTGAAAGGCTTAATAAATAAGTAATGTATGGACCAACACCAAATTGACAAGCAAATGGCTGGTCTAGTCAATAGTATAGCCAAATTTGAACCCCAACATTGGATTAGGTATTTGAGCAGCCCAAGCCCCCATCCGGGACAAATCCTACGAAGGATCCTGTCAAATGTGAACCGATTGCAGTCTTCATATTGTCTCTGTTTTTTATGATGGTTTCAAGCACATATACCCAAGGTTCTTAATTGTGCTTCAAGCACATGTACCCAAGGTTCTTAATTGTGCTTCCAGCACCTATATCTCTATATTCCACCCATTTTTTCAAGCAGCTATATTTGGGTATTTTACCTATTTTAAGTAACTTCATTTTTTTCTTCATTACACAGTCAAACATAACAATGTATGGTGTAGTTTTGCTTTCTTTCATTTTGTCATTGTTGCATTAGCTACACAACTAGGTTTGGAACTTAATATCATTTGGGTATTCTTTTTTCATGAATATATTGTGACAGCCCGGATTTCGGCACCCCGAAACCCGTGCCATCAGCACGATCATCTTGACCGTGCCCCTTAACTATGCACGGAACACTGGTATATCAAGCATAAAAAGAAATAAGAACAACTTGCGGAATTTAAATCTAATTAGAAATACTTTTCAAAAGACAGTTCTACCCTCATGCCTCTACATGAAGGGAGAACCGATCCGAACCATCGATGATATAAATCATCACAGATGGTTCGCCCCAAAAGAATAATCCAACTCTATACATACACATGTTTTCACAAAATAAAGGCTTGACATACCAAGCCGTACAATCTCTACTCAAAACTCCTCAAAGTAGCACAACGGAGTCCTCTAGAAGAAGTCCTCTGGAGGTGGCTCCAACTCCTCGCCGGCAGCAAAGTCCGACTCGCCGGGATCAGCGTCCCCTGAAACCTCGGCAGCAGGTGCTAATGGACTCAAGGACGTATAGTCTATAGGGTGAGCTACATCCTAGCTCAATAGGGAACAAACACTGCTGAACATATAAGTTATAACTCACATATATTCTATGATATGCCATGCATGATGTAACTATGCAGTTGTTGATAAAACAGTTAAAAGCATTCGTTTACTGTTGATTACTTATGTTTTCATTTACTCATGAAAAATGCTGAAAAGGCCTAAAGCAAAACTTAAACTTTCAACTTAAGTAATCCCCGAGCAATATAGCATCGAGCCCCGATGAGCTACCCTTCATCGTCATCTATATAGACAGTTTTAATGTATTCCCTGGGAATACCATATAGTACCCAAGCCCCTTTCCCGTGGGGATTGGTGGCGGGGTTTCACTTGTCTCAATCAACACCCCTGGGGTGTGCTTACTATGTACGGATAAGCCTCCGCACTGGCCTACGGTTTCGCCGCCGTATCGGTCACGGATATCCTGCCGTGTCAGTCGTGGATATCCCGCCACGTCGGTGGGGTAACCTAAGGAACCTCAAATAACAAAAATATCGGTGCCTTACATATAGTTATTCACCGTGTAAGTGTGCTATCTTATATCTTTTAGGCCCTATCAAACATGATTCAATCTGTGGATACATCCCTGGGATGTATCCATTTACTTGCATCACACCTGATGCTCTTATCTCTTTACTTCTTCATCCCCTGGGGATGGCTCATTCGTTTACTCTTACGAATAGCACGCACACACACTTTTCACAATTCTTTAAGCAGTAAAAACAATTGAATTGAAATCTATATCACTACATACATGCTCTTGTAAAATAAAATACATGTTCAAGGTGTTCCCTACCTCAAGTCTTCACTTGTTCACTGCATCAAGGTCCCACGTGGCTCCTTGTGCACTAGCTCACACGTACTACCTATGGTACCACATAACAGGTGAAACACATCACAAAGGATGCAATAAAGAAGGTATAAGATCCTCCAAGAATCTTAAAGTCAAACCTAAAAGTCAACAAAATTTACCCCAGTCGATTAATCGAAATCCAGAATCGATTAATCGATTAATCGGAAAATCGATTAATCGAAGGTCAATATCGATTAATCGGTAATTTTATTAATCGAAATTCTCCTTCCAAAGTAAACTCACCTTTGTTGAGCGATTGAGTTTCAGTTCGATTAATCGAATCCGATTTGATTAATCGAAACTCTTCTTCGCATAAAGTACACCTCGTCGAGCAGTTGAGTTTTCATTCGATTAATCGAATCCGATTTGATTAATCGAATTTCTTCTTTCGCATAAAGTACACCTCTTTTATTGAGCATGAATTTCACAAATCGATCCCAAATCGATTAATCGAAAACTAAATCGATTAATCGAAATCCCATTTCGATTAGTCGATTTTCATAAATCATTTCCTCCAACCCTTGGGGTCCACTGGAGGTTCCCAGTCGATTAATCGATTCTCAAATCGATTAATCGAAATCCAAATTCGATTAATCAAAATCCAATTCGATTAATCGAAATCGTGGTCTTCTGACCTTTCAACTTCCTGGCCAATTTCGATTAATCGAAACCCAATTTCGATTAATCGAAATTGTCAGATTCAGCCCTTTTCGAGCTGTTCTTCCCAATCTTTTCCCATACTTTTTCCTCTATTTTTCTAAGCCATTATCCTATGATCTAACCCACATTTAACCACAACTTAACCCCTATGATCTATGTATCTTATTTACAAAAATTTACCTTGGATAGATCTCAAGTTGATTTCTATCAATAGTTGGAAGGCTAGGGTTTCTAGCTTTGGCTCTAACGGATCCCTTGCGTCGAATCCGGCCTCTTTAATGCTTGACTCCTTCTTCCAAACAGTTGCAATAACTCCTCTCTTACTTCTCTCTCTCTCTCTCTCTTCTTTACTCTCCTTCAACAACCCAAAAACATACATTTAGGGTTATTAAACCCTTTTATATCTCTCCTAGCTTGTGTGTTAAGCACATGCACCTCAATAGGTGTATGTGACTTTAGATTTTTCAACACACACCACGTTGTTACACAACCCATCATATCACATTCACTCATCACACTCTACGCTAACTATCGGACTCCTAGTTGGTCAAACCTAGGACCAATCGGGCACGGATCCCGAGGTCATAGTTCAACGTAATTTTTCGGGCTATTACATATATTCTATTAAAAATTAAAATGCAGGATAAAGTCAAAATGACTCAAAACTGTTCAAGATAGAGCAACGGTGACCAATGATTTTTCACTAGCTACACAACTCATGGGCATACTTGACGACAACACTGTCTGGACTGCATCAACAAAAGACTCTTCTTTGAGTTGGCATGGGCAAAGTTACAAAACCACAATCCCAAAGGATTATCTGTTTTTGGCTAGCAATACAGGACAAGTAACTACTAGTTGATAACTTAAGAGGAAAACAAATAATTATTACTCCTTGATATGTACTTTGTTGGGCACAATGTAAAACGCTAAATCACATCTTAAATAACTGAGACTCTAAACCAAGAGATTCAAACTCAATGACATAGAGGTACAACCATGCACAACACCGGGACACGACCAACCGAATCCACAACATAATAAAACATAAAATGTAAAACTTAGGAAATATTAAGTTTGAAAACAACTATAGATTGTTAGTTTCTTACCACCTTAATTCTTGCAAATAAAATATTCAAAAATACGGTGTCATCCCACAATCTTCACTAGCTTCTGTTTATTTCAAATATCTAGCCCATCATAGTATATGTTTTCCCACTACCCGTCTGCAAGAAATCACCCAAAGACTCGGAAAATATTCTAAAATCTCTTTACAACCATGAACCATCAAAAGTTCCAACTCCTACCCGACCATAGGCAAACATACAACTATTATACAACCTTGAAAAGCATCTTCAGGAAATTCAAACTTTATATCGGTTATAGCCTATTCAACCAATAAATAATTAAGTCACATATATATATATATATATATTTATATATATCAATCCGCTCCTGTGTTATTGTCTCACATACTATGTGATCAAACGTAAATCTGATTTCAGGTTGTCCCAGCCATGTTAAACTCCGCTCACTCTCTTGCACAAGCGTCTACCGTACCCTTGTAAAGTCCTCTCTTTACTGCTTAAGGGGCAGATCCTTATCAAAACCTATATGAAAAAACTGACATTTACTCAACGCCATGTCATTCTATCCTTGCTTGAAACTTAATGTTGCAAAATCCATGACAATTGCAGAAAATTTAGAAAGCAGAGACATATAAACAAGCAGAAAACCCAAATCAATGAACACAAGCTCAGAAATCAACAAGAAGATAAAAGAAAACTTCAATAGTAGAATCTTTAATACTATTTTTTTAGAAAAATTAGATCTTTAATACTTTATCAATTCTCTACACCATAGCTCAATACTACCATGCAAAAGAAAAAAAAAAGTAAATACATTGAAATATGATCCACAATAAGATATTGAAATTGATAGCAAAGAAAATTAAACCTACACATTGTGATCTGTCCAAAATGAAGGATCTTCAGTGACGTCAAAATGCGGAATTTCAATGGACGGCCAAGAAACCACATCAGATTTCCCTTTTTTTAGCTTTAAAAAAGCTCCCTCCTTTTCCAAAGAACCAATCCCGCTCTGCAGTACCGTAGGAAAAAAAAACTGGAGGTGATAAGAGGTGTACATGCCAAAATTTCCATAAAGGAACTAGGAAAAAAAGGGAGGGAGGGAAAGATAGCACTAATCAGATTGCTCTTTTGAAGATTCAACATCAAGATGTGAAGAGCCATTTTTTGAGGCGAACCATCGCTTCATGTCGAGATTCTTGTTTGGTGCTTGTTGACTCGTGTCTTGAGAACTCGATCGACGGTTTCGATGCTTTAGAAGGAGAAGCTGAGGATTGTGCAATGGGAGAGTTTCTCTAGTAGGTCGAGAGAGAGGGCGGAAGGGACAGTGGGGACAGTCCATAGTTATAATGTCCTGTCATTGGGTGATCAAAATTGCAAGTTGAACTGAAGTTGCAAATTCCGCACATACTGTAGAGTGGGCATCTTCTGGGCCCTTCACGGTTTCATGTGCATGCAAAACAAGAAAGGAAATAAAAGTCAAGAATTTAAAAAGCAGGAAATGTATTAAAAGGAAAAAAGAAAAAAGACTATTATATTATTAAAACTTTACAATTGCTCAAGAAAAGGACTTTTGTCAAAGCAGCATCTGATTCACGAATATCTAAAGTGAAAAGCCAAGCAACTTTGCTTGTCATTTCCTCCCAACCTATTTAAGGGATTCCCTCAATTTTTAAGAGATTATTGAAATGCAGTTTTTAGAAGGAAACCAAAACTCCAACACAATATCAGACTCACCGGTCTCAGAGGAAGTCCAAGTGGAGTGAGAGAACTGGTAGGTAGTCGAGCAATCCTCTCTTTCGGGTGATGGTACTTGCAAGATGGGCCAAATTTGCAGCTTCCAGTTTTCATGTAATATTGGCATTCGCTGATTAGGTCTCTCGTGGAAATGAAACAAGTCAACCTCCCGGTCAAATCGAGAATGCTTCGAGTTAAACAACATATTTGATCGAAATGCATCACTAGATGCCACAGGGGTTACAGAGCTTTGATTGGCAATGAAACATGGGGTTACAAATATACTATGAAGGGGAAAAAAGAACACAGGCTCACTGTGTAAATTTGTAAATCTACTGCTAAATATTTGAAATGATTCCCACATTTTAACTACAAAATGATTCCACAAGCTACATTGGGGAATCTTAAAAGGGAAAAACACCATACAAATGTAACCTTTGAATCTATGATCATACAAGGGAAGAACACCATGAGAGTTCTGAGTTCAACATATCAGAAAAATAACAAAAGATGATGCATTTTACTGAGAAAATAAAAATACCAAAACTAATGTTTTTTTATTTGGACATATTCAAAACCCAGTGATTCTAAAATCAGATTTCCCTTTAGCTCTAGTATGTTGAGGATGCCGACTTCCGTTATAAGATCCTGACATTCCGTAATTAGAAACCTTAGAATTGCTCTTCACCGGAGTACTATGAACCGAGTTCAGCTCCAAATGGGATTTCCTCTATGCTGCAACTTTCAAAATCAATTACAAGGGCGATCAACATCTTTGGACTAATGGAGTTTGAGGAAAATGCATGGTCGAGAGGTTGATAGATTGAGAGAGAAGGTTGGGTTTTGTTTATTATTCCAAAACCCTAGCATCTTCATCTACACTGATCAAAATCTAGAAACAGGAGGGAGGAGCATGGACCTGTTAGCAATTGTTAGGTTTAGATGTACCCCTAATTCGCAGGTAAAGGTAAATAGGTCATTATTTGATTAGTTGGGATGAAGATTTAGCAGCAACCATGTTTGGCCACCCATTTTTTCAAGTGAAACTGGGGCCGTTTTCAGCTTTAAATGGCAACAAAAGCTAAAGGGAAATCGGAGATACAACAACGGCAGTCGTTGAGGATAAATCAGAGGCGAGAGACTCAGGTCGAGTACATCTCTCAATGACCACATGATCCGTATGCCACACATATTTTTAATATGCGATTTGACTCCGAATATGCCTAAATATCCTTCTTTTCACTCGATTCCGCCATTAACAAACTGATCGAGGTCAAAATTGGGTGAAATTTAGGAAAGAATTTGAAAATTAGGTCTATGGAATCACAGAGAAGTGGAGATTTCAAGCAATTTTTTGAGAGATTAGAGATGAAGTGGAAATTTCGAGCAATTTTTTGAAAGATTAGAGAGAGCGAGAGATTTGAAAAGTGATTAGAGAAAAAACCCACATACAAATAACTGTAATAATTCAATTTCTTCCATAGTTTAAATTTAAAATAAAAAATACTAATAACAATTTTTAAAATACAAAAAAATAAAAATACCTTGGTAGTCATCCTTATCCGACATGATCCACCTCCCTTCAAAGTGCTCATAGAACGGCTCGTAAAAAATCTACAACAAAAAATCAAATTTTTTTGCATAAAGTCATTTAAAAAAATAAGCACTACTCAACTCGAAATCGCTAGAAGAGAACGGGTGAGGAATTTTACCGTGTCCGATGCTCAGAGCTTGAATGCAAGACACACAATCAACAACCATAGAAATCGCATCGAAATTAGTCTCTTCCATGAGACGGATCGATCAAAACCCTAACCTAACCCTAGCTCCGTGATCTGTAATCTAAAATAGGGGAAAAAACCCTAATCGAAGGGATCTTAGGGATTTTATCTACCTGGTAGATTTCCCCTCATCCATCCGAAACCATCTTCGACTTATTCTCTTGTGGATTTGTAGAGGAAAAACAAGACAAATGGATTCGTAGTTCGTGAAGATCTCTGATGCGTGAATCGTGATGATTGAATCGCGATGATCTCTGGTGCGTGAAGATCTATAATGCGTTAATCGCGTGAAGAGAAGTTAGGGTTTTGAGGAGAGAGAGAGAGAGGGGGGAGAGTGGAGAGAGAGTCTTAGAAGTAGAGACTGGGTCGGGGGTCAAGGAGGTATATATCCTTTACCCTCATGTGGCTGCCCATAAATAAGCGGTTGGCGTAAGCTATGTTTTTTATAGTGTCAGGAACCCCAAGTGGGGTTATATTCTGTTTCCTAGTCTTCTATCCATTGTTTCTTTAAGTACACCTTACTTCTCTTCTGCTCGCGGGCTTGAATTTACAATGAAGAATTGTCCATTATTACCTCTCTCCTAATATGAGAGGAGGAACAGATTTTGTTGGCGCACATTTATGTTCCACCCTTGAAACTTACGAATTTTTCTCTGTAGCCCTTAAATGCCGTAATTGGATAAAGCATTGATGGTACTAGGGTTAAGAAAATGCAGAAAATTTCAAAATTTTGCTTGGTTTGGAGAGGGAGAAGGAGCCTAAAATGAAAATAAATTTAATTCCTATTTAAGTACATTGAAGTCTTCTCCTAGATCCCTCCAGGCACATATAAATGCTCACATTGAAATATTTGTGTATACCCTTCAAGTCACCCATAAATTCTTAGTCAAGATAGATATTATGTTGTTCTTATTTCTTATTGACAAGCTTAAACTTACACATTAAAGTGTTCAAAGCATAGTAGTAGTTGTTAGTGTGAGAGTATATGTTGTGCATCCATAGATTACCAATCGACTATTTCAGTGTAGGCGACTTCATTTCTAGGGCATTGCTGAGGTGTATCACAAGAAGGCTTATATGGGGTGACGCAAGTTTGTTTTGTTTTTTTTTAAAGGTTAGCTGGTGACAGAAGAATCAGGAGAGAAATAATACAAATAATACAAATATCTTTCCTAAACAGGTGTGAAACTCATCCCAAAGAATAAGGAGAGAAATAATACAAATATCTTTCAAATATACAAATCTCCTTCAAACGGGTTACACATGGGATAAGTTTTGACTTCTTCAATCTTATTCAAATCCTGCGAGCGGCACTATATAATAATAACGGGTGAAGCAGCAGATTTTCCATGTGATTGGACTATAGACAATCCCAGCATTGTTTGGTTGCTTATATTTGTTGGCAAAACTATGTCAACCCCATATAGTATGGAAACCCGCTTTAGGATGTGCGACAGCCCGAATTTCCGTTCTTGAAAATCTATGCCATCAGAATCATACTCTGGATGATCCCCTGAACAAGACAAAGAATGTCTGCTCATCTAGCGGAAATCAGAGCAGACACTATCAAAGACGCAGATAGAGTCATCATATAGGGCATTTAAAAGAAGAAAACACAAGTATCTATATATCAAAAGAATATACATCCCAAAAGTAGGAACCAAGAAGAACCAACGGTGATGAACATACATCACACAAAATCAATGGTTCCAAATAGTGGTTCCCATACGATGTATACAATAATAAGTAAAAGTAAATGCAAAGTTTACGGTGGCCACTAGAACCACAATAATCCAAAAGATAGATACAGATACTGTAATGACCCTAAAATTCTGAACGGATCTCGACTGCTTTAATGTGTGTGCTTGGCACAGAAAATGAGATAAATTATAATTTTTAAACTAATATTATTAGAAATAATATTAATCCGCAGTTAGGTGATGCCGGGTGTCATTTTTGACATAAGTCTGAGTCTTGTAAGACCTTAGACGGAGTGTGATACACCGGGGAAATTATTTGTGTGTTCAGCACCAGAACAAAATTTTAGGAAGTGAGAAGTATCAAAGATATTTCTTGGTTTTGGCTATAAGAGAAGAGGGAAGAGGGTTAGAACTTACCTCTCTACTCTTCTTCTTCTTGCATCCAAATGATCTGAAGCTAGGGTTATGATTCTGAAGTTCTTCCATTGAGAAATCGAGATTCGAGAAACCCTAGATAGTAGGTATTTTGAAATAGAGTGTAAAGGGGGGGTCGAATTAAACGCTCCATGTTTGGTCTGGGGATGTGTGCTATCGCTATGGGTTGAAGCAGAGCCACTCGTCTGTTGTTGCGAGTTATAGCGGCAACAAATTATGAATTCCGAATCCGAAATCATCATTAAATTGCGTGTGCCGAAAATTTGAAAATGACACTATAAGAGGTGAGTTTTAAGTTTAATTGTCAGAATTAAAACCTAATATATGTGTAGTTACATGAGGAATAAGTAGGTTGTTGGGGTCATTAAGGATTAAAATGAAAATAGGAAGAATTTGATGACAGCCATTAATGACATGAACTGTCATTCTTGATCGATCAATGTAGGTGTTTGATCGATCAAGGTTGCTATTGATCGATCAATGTAGGTGTTTGATCGATCAAGGTTGCTATTGATCGATCAATCTGAAGGATTGATCGATCAATTAATGTATGCAATAATAGAAACAAAAGAAAAGATTGATTTCTAAAGGTTCCTGCCTGATGAGGTTGATTGATCAAATTTTGGGTTTGATCAATCAAATTTGAGGGTTGATCGATCAATATGTGAATTGATAGATCAATATGGGATTGATCGATCAAGGGATGAATTTGATCAATCAATATGAAAATTGATCGATCAATGTGATGGATGGATCGATCAATAGTGGGATTGATCAATCAATTTTTATAAGTTTATATCCAAATAGGAGGGTTGTATTTTTGAGAAATTAGTGTTCTAACTTGATTGATCGATTAATGTGAACATTGATCGATCAAATTTATGAATTGATTGGGGGGTTGAAAAATCAAGGTTTGCTCTGTTCTGAGCATATTAAGTTGGAGGCTTGATCGATCAAATTAGGTGTTTGATCGATCAAGGTGTAAAATTGATCGATCAAGAGCCCTGTTTCTGCCATTTTGGGTTTTATGGGAAAAACACTGCTGGGTGTTGTACCAGCTGATGTCCTGACATCTCTGACACTTAGTATACTGTGTTTATGGTCTAAGAAGAGACCTTGATGCTTTGAAAAGCTTTGGATTTGCTTAGAAAAGATCTGATCGGAGGTAGGGGAATTTCAACCTAACTTGTATCCGATTTTGACAACATGATTTTTTTAAACATCTGTATCTGTTCTATTCTGTTATACAAGCTTTGTTATCTGTTTCTGCATCTATTCTGCTATCTGACTCTAAGTTCCTATATTTATTGATTTTAAAGTTCATCTGACAAATCCCACCGACTTGGCGGTATATCCGTGACCAGCACGGCGGAAATCCATGCATCTACTTTGTAAATTCATCGACACAATTGCGCTCCTTAGATGAGGCATTATTACATTTCTGTAATTGTTCATTGAACGACAATGGTTGGGATTACCCATTGGCACACATCTGGCTACTACGTGCTATATTCACGGAAGTTATTTAAGTATATACAAATTAAAATGATAACTATTGTATGCATGCATTTGATCACTCTGAGATTATGTCTGTTCTCATACTTCTGCATTTGCTTTGTTCATTAAAAATTTTGCATTTTGAGTATTCTACATATCTGATTATATGTCTGCTCTCTGCATTATCTATCTGTTTGAGTTATATTCTATATGTCATGCTTTCCAGTTCGAATACAATTTACTTAAGTTTCTTCTATTGAGCTTAGACGGTAGCTCACCCTATTTTCTATATAATTGGTTATGAGGCTAGGGCTCCTGGTATGGAGAGCGACCCAGATTATCATCCAGAGATAGAGGCTGAGGTTGAGGATGAGGAGACAAATATCCAGGCCAAAGAGTTTTACCCTTAGCCTGGGTATATTAGTCTTGTATTTTTTGGGTTTCTGGACGTGTATTTTAGATTGTCTGTGAGCCTGGTGGCCACCTTCTGTATTATTTATTGTAGATATTACTTATAGCTGTATACATTCTGTGGGAACCATTGCTTTTGGGTGATGGATGTCCATCATCGGTGGTTCTTCCTGGTTCCTTTTTGGAGGACGTATATTCTTTTTATCTATATATGCATTGTTTACTCTCTTTTATTTCTTTTGAGCTTTATATGATGACTCGATCTCCCACTACTGGACAATGTCTACTCTGATTTTCGCTAGATGAGCAGATACTTCATGATTTTGTTCCGGTGATCATCCAAAGCATGATCCTGATGGCACAGGTTTTCGAGTATAGAAATCCAGGCTGTCACAGTTGGTATTAGAGCATAGGCTTTAGGTTAAACTACGGGTTCATGTTGGATTGTTTTTATAATCTACGTATAGATCAATATTATTGTTTTCACAATGACAAACCAGTGCTATGGCCCCAAAGTTCAGAGGAGAACGTAGTGGCGGAAGAGAAGGACAAAGATAGGTTCCTTTGGAAGAGATTCACGATGTTATTAGTACATCTAGGGGATTGGGATTCCTATTGGATGAGAATGCCATTCCGGTAGGACCGAGAGGAGGTAGAAGAGGTGGTGAAGGAAGAATGGAGCAAGTGTTGGATGCTTTGGCTACCAACGTAGCTCAACAGACAGCTGCTATGAATCAGCAAGCAGCTAGACCACCTTACCAACCCGACGGTTTTGCCGAGTTTAGGAGGATGAGACTTCCTAACTTCTCAGGGCAAACGGATCCCATAGAAGCCGAAGGTTGGATAGAAGAAATGGAGAAAATATTTGAAGTTCTCCAGTGCACTGATGTAGAGAAAGTGCATTGGGAAACTTTCAAGTTAGATGGTGATGCCGGACCTTGGTGGAAGTCGGTATTATGGAACAGAGAGAGAGAGAGAATTCCCTAATGCTCCTTGAACTTGGGAGGAATTCACTGAAGTCTTTTACAACAAGTACTTACCAAAGATAGTGAGGCATCAGTGGGAGGTTAAATTCATTGAGTTGAAGCAGGGTGCTGAGTTTGACAGACTATCTAGGTTCGCACCACAGCATGTAGCCACCGAGTTGATAAGAGCTCGTAAATTTAAACTTGGCTTGAGGCAGAATCTTCAAAAGGATGTAGCCATGTGGGAAATGGAGACATACGAGAGTGTTATGTCTAAAGCTCTCATCGCAGAGGAGGAAAACCAGAAACAGTTTGCTTGGAGAGACAAGTAAAACAAAGAGAGGTCATATCAAGGACAATCTCAGGATCCTGAGCACAACAAGAGGATTAGATTCTCCAGACCTCCTAGATACCCTACTCACTCCCGACCAGCGGTGTCTTCAGGGTCGAGTTCTTATCAGAGACCGACTATACTTGCATCAATCAGACCCTTTCGAGCGTCTGGTTCTTCTGTTAGTGGAGCTTCTATTGCGTAGGGATCTTCACAGATCTCTTCATCCACTCCAGCTCTGTTATGTGCAAAGTGTAGGAAACCACATAAGACGGAGGACTGCAGGAGAGATACAGGGGAATGCTTCAGGTGTGGCAAGATGGGCCACATGGTTAGGAACTGCCCAAAGGAGAGTAAGGAGAGCAAAGAGCGGGCTGGATCGATATCCACACAGAGATCGTCTCGACCTGTTGTTCAAGGCCGAGCATATGCCGTCACCACAACTGATGTCGTGACATCAAATGATGTCATCCAAGGTATCTTTACGCTTTAAGAGTTAAATTTATTAGTAGATATTCATATATTATACTGTGTTTCGATAAATTTATGCATATGGATGTTTATGATTGTTGTACATTTAACTCTATATGTTTAATATACCATTCAAAGGTACACTGGTCATGCGTCGTATGGGTGATGAGAGTCGAGTGGATGCTCGCGTATTGATAGACCCTGGGTCTAGTCATTCATTTATTACTCCGTCATTTTCTAAGAAGTTTAGCATCGTGCCTAAGACTCTCAACTTTATCTTAGCCGTAAACATCCCTACGGGAAGCTCAGTCAACACAGATACAGTATGCCAGTCGATGATTGTGATGATTGAAGATCATGAGACAATGATGGACATGATCACAATGAACATGAAAGGGTTCGACGTGATACTTGGAATGGACTGGTTGTCAAAGTACCATGCAAGTGTGGATTGTCTTCGAAAGGTTGTGACCTTCCAACCCCCAAAGAGGAAGTCCGTTCGCTTCTGTGGAATCAAATCTAAAGTCGCGCCGTTTGTTTCAGCTATTCGAGCGGAGAACATGATGAGGAATGGATGTTGTGGATATCTTGCTTACTTACAAGATCACCAGGAGAAGAAGAGGGACATCGCTCTTATATCAGTTGCTTGCGAATATCCTGATATTTTTTCTAAAGAGTTACCCAGATTGCCACCTGATCGTGAGATCGAGTTCATAATTGATCTGGCACCGGGTACAGAACTATTGTCAAAGGCACCGTACAGAATGGCGCTTGCAGAGTAAAAGGAACTGAAGGAGTAACTTCAGGAACTGTTAGACAAGGGCTTCATTAGGGTGAGTGTATCTCCTTGGGGAGCACCGGTGCTATTCATAAAGAAGTAAGTTATGCATTGACTACCGTCAGTTGAATAAGATAACGATTAAGAATCATTACCCACTGCCACGGATAGATGACCTCTTTGATCAGTTGCAAGGTGCAAGGTTCTTTTTTAAAATTGATCTAAGGTCAGGTTACCACCAATTGAAGATTAAGATGGACGACATTTCTAAAACTGCTTTCCACACGAGGTATGGTCATTATGAGTTCTTGGTTATGCCATTTGGGCTAACGAAAGCACTGGCGTCATTTATGGACTTGATGAACCGGGTATTCAAGCCACACCTCGACCAGTCGGTGGTAGTATTTGTTGATGTTATCCTCATATATTCAAAGATAAGAGAGGAACACGTTCAGCATTTGCGAGTGGCTCTTTAGACACTCAGAGACAGCCAATTATATGCCAAGCTTAGTAAGTGTGAGTTTTGGCATGATTGGGTCAGTTTCTTAGGCTACGTTGTTTTTGAGGATGGTATCACCGTCGATCCTACAAAGATCAAATTGGTAGTGAATTGGGAGCAACCGAAGATAGTGATCAAAGTGCGTAGTTTCCTTGGTTTGGCAGGATACTATATACGGTTTGTTGAAGGGTTCTCTAAACTCTCAGGTCCGCTTACACAATATACAAAGAAGAACGCTAAGTTTGATTGGACGGAGCAGTGTGAGAAAAGTTTCCAAGAACTCAAGACGCACCTGACTACAGCACCAGTGTTAGCTATACCTTCTGGTGGAGGCAATTTTGTTATATATAGCGATGCGTCTTACAGTGGTTTGGGTTGTGTTCTCAACCAACACAAGAAAGTTATCGCGTACGGCTCTAGACAACTTAAGGATCACGAGAAGAACTATCCCACTCATGATCTGGAGTTAGCAGGGGTAATATTTGCTTTGAAAATATGGAGACACTACCTATACGGTGAGACATTTGATATCTTCACTGACCATAAAAGCCTCAAGTACCTTTTCACTCAGAAGGACTTGAACATGCGACAGCGCGGATGGATGGAGTTCTTAAAGGATTACGACTATTCCACCCAGTATCATCCTGGGAAAGCCAATATTGTGGCGGATGCTTTGAGCAGAAAATTGTCGGTTCAGTTGTCACATCTTCTTACCAAAATACAAAGGTGGCATCTACTTGAGGACCTTGCCTTATGTGATACACGGTTTGATGTCAGAGGTTCAGGAGCACTGATGGCTACCCTTGCGATACAGCCCATGTTGTTCGATAATTACGTAAGCTCCAGATGATTGATGATGAGATTATGGCCCTTAGAAAGGATGTGATCAATGGGATCAGACCGAATTTCTCTATCAAGGATGATGGTACTCTGTTATTTCGAGATAGAATGTGCATACCTACAAACAAGGAGCTTAAAGACATAGTTTTAGAAGAAGCTCATAAGTCAATGTATGCTATACATCCAGGGAGTACCAAGATGTATCAAGATTTGAAGCGAAGCTTCTGGTGGAGAGGATTGAAGAAAGATGTTGTAGAATACATGTCTCGATGCTTGGTCTGGCAGCAAGTGAAAGTAGATCATCGGAACCCTGCAGGGTTATTGCAACCATTACCAGTGCCTGAATAGAAATGGGAAGCCATTTCTATGGATTTTGTATTGGGATTGCCGAAGACATTGAGAAAACACAATGCCATTTGGGTTATTATGGATAGACTGACTGAGTCTACATATTTTCTGCCTTATACGACTACGTATGTAGCCAACAAGCTCACAGAGCTGTATATGAAAGAGATAGTTCTGCTTCATGGTATACCAGTCAGTATAGCGTGTGATAGAGATCTGCATTATACGTCACAGTTCTGGCGTCGATTTCAAGAAGGCATGGGGTCTAAACTGGAATTCAGCTCAGCTTTTCATCCTCAGACAGATGGGCTGACGAAGAGACTGAACTAGATCATAGAGGATATGTTGCATGCATGTATGCTGGACTTTCATGGGTCATGGGATCAACATTTGCCTCTGATTGAGTTCGCTTATAATAACAGTTATCAGTCTAGTATTAGTATTGCGCCTTACAAAGCCTTATATGGGCGATGATGCAGATCTCCTTTAAATTGGGAAGAAGTCGTTGAAAGCTTATTTTGGGACGATATCGTGGGCGATTAATCGAGAACTGACTCGATTGATTCCGTGAGAGATTACGAATTTCTCAAAGTCGCCAAAGAGTTATGCCCATCTTCATCGAGCACGTTGAGTTTCAAGTATACTTAGTTGCGTTCAAAACGTTAAATTTTCCTGTTTGTACAATTAGGTATGGAATTAACACTTGTCTTCAGGTAGGAGACAAGGCATTCATGAAGATCTCACCGACTAAGGGCGTGATGCACTTTGGAAAACGTGGAAAGCTGAGTCAACATTATGTTGGACCTTTTGAAGTGCTAGGTCGAGTTGGTGAAGTCGCGTATCAAGTTGCCTTACCACCACAATTGACAAGCATGCATAAAGGCTTCCATGTTTCTATGCTACGCAAATACGTGAGAGACCCAACTCATGTATTGGATTTTCAGCCGATCAAACTTTAAGAGGACCTGACCTCGATTGAGGAACCTATAAAGATCTTGGACCATAAAGATCAAGTTTTGGAGCTTATTCCACTTGTGTTGGTAAAGTGGTGTAATCATTAGCTCTGAGAGGCTACCCGAGCGAAGTCGAGATTTGTGCGATCGCATTTGTTTACCTGATGCTAGAGGTAAATTTTGCGGTTTTTAATTTTAAATCCATGATTACTGTATGTATGTGACATTTACTTTTACCAACTTTTGTGTGATATAAATAGCATGTACTAGTTCTTTGTACATGAGTAATTAGGTTTTGAATGTTGAAATGAGGGTTGTTAGAAATAAAGACATGGCTTTGAGAAATAGCTATACTATCATGATTGATCGATCAATGAAGGTATTTGATCAATCACTGAGACTTTGATCGATCAAAACATGGGATTGATCGATCAAATAATTTTAGAACTTTGTTTTGACGTTGAGTGCTTGATCGATCAAATTTGAAGATTGATCGATCAAACAAGGTATTTGATCGATCAACATAAGGTGATTGATCGATCAAGATTATCGAGTAAGGGCATTTTCACTTAACTTTTGATCGATCAATATAAGCATTGATCGATCAAGGTTGTCGGGCTAGGGCATTTAAACTTACATATTGATCGATCAAATTAGACATTGATCGATCAAGTGTTTCAGTATAAATAACTTTTGGGTTTTATTTTTTTTCGCTCGCACGATCCGAAATTCAAATCGTTCGAGAGTTTTTGTTTCCTTTGGGTTCAAACTTTGATTCCGGCTACTTGTGGCTGCCAGCACATCTCATTTGGTTTCCATTGGAGCACACATTGTTCGTAGATCGCAGTAAACCCTAACCTTTCTTCATTTTTTGGGGTTTTTTGGGCGTTTTTACACTTTTAATCTATGGGTCCGCAAACGAAAAATGCTTCGTGTAAAATACCTACGTCTCAGGCTCATGCATCAGTGCCGCCCGATGAATCGGTCGCACAAACCTCTGTGCCACCCATGGCACCACCCGCACAAGTTGTGCCACCCGTTATGGACCCACAGCTGCCACTCATCCAACGAGAACTTCCAAAGGAGTGGTGGGCTTTTAAAACATTTTTGCTCGAGTATGTTTTTGACCCTACCTTATTTGAGGATCGCCCCGAAATGGTGCGGGCGATCGATTATATTACCAAACTAGAGTTCAAACCCTTGCTTGAGCCTTTGCCTGATCATTTTTGTCCACGAATCGTGTGGCTATTCTTTCAAAACCTACGTCGGGGCGACAACCATCACCAATTAGTCACCAAAATTGACGGCTTTGACTACAAATTTAACCGATTACATGTTGTCGCCGGCTTAGAGTGTTCTTAACGGTACGTGGAGCCTTGTGGTCTGTTACCACCATACATCAAGGATGTCCCATACCATGTTGTTATAACCAAGATGACCCAAGGTCAACATGGGGCTAGTCAATCCATTACCCGAGCCCAACTACCTAATAGATTATGGATGTTTGACACCTATCTCAAGTACGCCATAAATCCATTTTTACACAAGTCTGTGAGGAGCGGCATTGTGCAACAAGCTTTATTTTCGGCTTTTAAGAACCGTTGGTTCCATGTTGCCGATTTGGTTCTTGATGGCATGCTCAACGCCAAGGATCTTATGTCTGAGAAGGAAAAGGTTGCTTCAAAGAAGGAGCTTCCATATGCTCGACTGATCACCAGGATGGTCGACGATATATTGCCTATACTGAGAGGAGTATAGCCTGGCTCCTGGCAAGCCTCGCTTGACCACCAACCTTAAGGTTTTGAAGCTCAAGGATTAGACTAAGAGCTATAACTTGTTTGTCAAGAGGATACCTAAGGGGAGGGTTGTACCACGACCTGCGGGCGATGCACGAAGGGCAAGCACCGAGATGTTAGGGAGGCCTGACTGACGTTGACGAGGGTGCTACATCTCGCCTTGCTTTTATTCCTTCTACTAGACCTGTTCCTGCTCGGACGTCTCGACGTCGTCCAACTGCTGGTGCTACCATTGATGATGTCCTCACTGAAATGAGGGAGAACAACAAATGAATTCATCAACGTTTGGATGACATCGAGGAGAACAACAGAAAAATGCACTGCCGATCGGATTTTCATGAGGGGATTCTCACGATGTTGATGCAGCAGGCCTATCCTACTACTGCTACCCCCATGATAGGCCAGGCTCGTCTACATGTCATCGATCAGCGTGATTATAGTACGGCACCACCTAGGCCCAGTAGACCTGCCCCAGACGAGGGCGGACCTTCTGAGGCACCGGCAGGTGATTACTATTCCTTTGTATGTCATTTTTTTTATTATTTTATCTGTGTACATTTATATATATCTGTATATTAATTATTCTGTTTTCCCATATAATTTCTATTCTACATTCACACTAGTTCCTGCAAGATTTTATGATTAGTTTGCCCTGTACGCTATATTCGACAGCTGTTTTGCCTGTTTAGTACTCTGCTTAGTCTCTATGTTTTACCTCTGCTCTGCATTCAGTTGTCTGACACTTCTACTTTGTCTGTATGTCATGTCTGTGTGTTGTTTGAGTCACTGTGGAATGTTTTTGCCGAGCACGTGACATTGGGATGGATGCATCCATGTACAGATCCAATCCTCTATGGCATTTTCACGCTGTCACACGCAGTACATCAAGGTTACTATGGATCCCGAACCTCCATACGCGTACTTAGTAGAGTCTATTGCGCGGTGACCCACTCATACCATGTTGGACTGTTTGTTTCTGTTTCGCTCTGCATCTTAGGATTAGGATATTTTGTAGACCTATCTGAGACTCCCTGACATTTTCGAGGATGAAAATTCCTAAGGGGGGGATAATGTAATGACCCTAAAATTCTGAACGGATCTCAACAGCTTTGATGTGTGTGCTTGGCACGAAAAATGTGATAAATTAAAATTTTTAAAGTAATATTATTAGAAATAATATTAACCCGCAGTTAGGTGATGTCGGGTGTCATTTCTGACATAAGTCTGAGTCTTGTAAGACCTTAGACGGAGTGTGATACACCGGGGAAATTGTATGTGTGTTTAGCACCGGAACAAAAGTTTAGGAAGTGAGAAGTATCAAAGATATTTCTTGGTTTTGGCTATAAGAGAAGAGGGAAGAGGATTAGAACTTACCTCTCTACTCTTCTTCTTCTTGAATCCGGATGATATGAAGCTAGGGTTATAATTATGAAATTCTTCCATTGAGAAACCAAGACTCGAGAAACCCTAGATAGTGGGTATTCTGAAATAGAGTGTAAAGGGAGGGTCGAATTAAACACTCCATGTTTGGTCTAGGGATGTGTGCTATCGCTACGGGTTGAAGCGAAGCCACTGCATTCTTTGTGAGTTATAAGCGACAACAATTTTTGAATTCCGGATCCGAAACCCTCATTAAATTGCGTTTGCCTAAAATCCGGAAACGACACTATAAGAGGTGAGTTTTAGGTTTAATTGTTAGAATTAAAACCTAATATATGTGTAGTTACATGAGGAATAAGTAGGTTGGGGTCATTAAGGATTAAAATGAAAATAGGAAGAATTTGATGACAGCCATTAATGACATGAACTGTCATTCTTGATCGATCAATGTAGGTATTTGATCGATCAAGGTTGGTATTGATCGATCAATCTGAAAGATTGATCGATCAATTAATGTATGCAATAATAGAAAAAAAATAAAAGTTTGATTTCTGAAGGTTCCTGCCCGATGAGGTTGATTGATCAAATTTTATGTTTGATCGATCAATATGTGAGTTGATAGATCAATATGGGATTAATCGATCAAGGGATGAATTTGATCGATCAATATGAAAATTGATCAATCAATGTGATGGATTGATCGATCAATAGTAGGATTGATCGATCAATAGTTGGATTGATCGATCAATTTGTATAAGTTTATATCCAATTGAGAAATTAGTGTTCTAACTTGATTGATCGATCAATGTGAACATTGATCGATCAAGAAAGGAGGTTGATCGATCAAGGTTTGCTCTATTCTGAGCATATTAAGTTGGAGGCTTGGTCGATCAAGGTGTAAAATTGATTGATCAATAAGGGATTGATCGATCAAGAGCCCTGTTTCTGCTATTTTAGTTTTTATGGGTAAAACACTGTTGGGTGTTGTACCAGCTGATGTCCTGACATCTCTGACACTTAGTATACTGTGTTTATGGTCTAGGAAGAGACCTTGATGCTTTGAAAAGATTTGGATTTGCTTAGAAAAGATCTGATCGGAGGTAGGGGAATTTCAACCTAACATGTATCCGATTTTGACTGCATAGTTTTTCTGAACATCTGTATTTGTTCTCTTCTATTATACAAGCTCTGTTATTTGTTTCTGCATTTGTTCTGCTATCTAACTCTGAGGTCCTATATGTATTGATTTTAAAGTTCATGTGATGAATCCCACCGACTCGGGGATATATCTGTGACCGGCACGACGGAATATCCATGCATCTGTTTTATAAATTCATCGGCACAATTGCTTTCGTTAGATGAGGCATTGTTGCATTTCTGTAATTTTTCATTGAACGATGATGGTTGGGGTTACCCATCGGCACACATCTGACTAGCACGTGCTATATACACGGAAGTTATTTAAGTATATACAAATTAAGATGATAACTATTATACGCATGCATCTGATCACTCTGAGATTATGTTTGTTCTCATACTTCTTGTAATAACCCAGGATTTCGTGAACCATGTAGGTTTGGTGTAGTTCAAGTGTGTGTATGTGGTTCACAAGGAAACCCATGCACAAACTCACACTTAGAGTATATGTGTTTAACACATAAGGATGTAAAGACATTTAACACCTGTTTAGAGTGTTGGTGTTTTACATGTTGAAAAACCCAACTAGTGGAGATAAGGGAGAGGGGTCTCACACGTGGGTTTCATTTAGAACCCATATGAGTTGTGGGGAAATAGAGAGAGAGAGAGAGAAGAAGAAGAAGAAAAAGGAGTTTTGTAGAGAAAGATAAAATGGTTTTGAGATCTAAGTGAGTGGATCTAGTAGAAGGTGAGTGAAGTAAAGTGATTGTGCATAGAGGTTCGTGCTACACGTTTCAAATAATCGTAGGGATCCGTGAGCTTGTGAGAAGTGTGAAGAAGGTTGTTAAAACTCTCCTTGATATCTTCAAGAAAGAAAAGATCCAATCTAAGAAACATTGATGGCATTAAAGGTATGGATTGAATGCTAGTTATGTAGTAATTTTAGCATTTAATGTTCCTTGAGAAATAGGGTTTAAAATAGTCAAGGTTTGGTGAGGATCGAGTTTGGGAAAAACTCATATCTAAAATGTCTCTGTCCCTCGCCAGACGAATGCTTAAATGCTCAGCGCAAGCCTCAAAGACATGACGTAAACAGCCTTGTGAAAGGCTAAGAAAGACTATGAGAATGCAGTGTCTCGCTCGCGCAAGGACTTAAAGGCAAAAAGGTCTCGCTCGAGCGAGGCCTCATGAACACCATCGAGACAATTGAATGTCAGTTTGGTCGCGCGAGGTTTTGACCAACTTCTGCTCGCTTGCCTCGGAGCCTCGGCTCGCTTCGAGAGCGAGCAGTGCTACCTTGTTCTTTTCTTTTGAATTCTTGATGGTTTATATCTTTTATTCTTCTAGGCTTTCTTATAAGATGTAGGATACATTAAATTGTAGGAATGACACGATTTGATTGAGTGCGTGCTTGATACAATTGGGTTTAATCTTTGTACGACTCGAATTGAGGTAGGGAAACTCAGTAACATGTGTATTTTACTTTCAACTGGCATGTACGTAATGATATGATAAGGGAATATGTGCTCTTTCCGTCAGAGATTTTGTAATTGCATGAGTTTCATTCATAGCTTAGATCACATGATTTTTATAAGTATAATCACTAAGAAAGAGAATCTTCCGCGCATGTGTGTGAAAACCCTAGATAAGTATGTGTGTGACATTAAAGAGATGTAAGCCTTGTTGTGGGTGGTAGCAAAGAAAGGTGAAGTAGTATGTGAGACCCATATGTGAAACTTGAACTAAGTATATTTACCACAACTCACGGTGATAAACTATATGTAAACTAGCACATTTGATTTGAGGTTTAAGTGTGAATACCCAACCGACACGGTGGGATACCCGTGATCGACACTGCGGGATATCCGTGACCAATACGATGGCCAATCCGTATCAATTGTGTACCGGTTCGGTGGGATATCCGTTCTTTGATTTTCAACAATAGAAATACTTTGTTCGGTACAAGTCACCTCTTGCAAAGGGGCTTGGGCATTGCGAAATGGTTCATATGAATGACTATGGTGGGTACTCCCATCGGGGGCTCGATGCTATACTGCTCGAGCAATTATTTAAGTGATTCTTTTAAGTGTGTGTGTCTAAGGGTGTGTTCCATTGGACTAGTAATAATGTGATTAGAAATCATGCATCATCTAGCCTTTTTTGGGTCAAGCAATTATTTTAAATTCCGCTTTCATGTTTAGAATGTGTCATGAAATATGTGTGATGTCAGAAAATATACATGCTATTTTGTTTCCTTATTGAGCTAGGATGTAGCTCACCCTTCGACTATACGTCACAGGTTGAGGATAGTGAGAAGCGAAGACCGAGATTTAGAGGACACGGACTACGTGCTTTTTGGAGGTGAAGCCCATCTAGGATTTCTTTGATTAGACGTGCGTTGAGGCACTGTGATTATTTTGTGAGAAATTTTATAAGGCTTGGTACGTCCGGCCCCTCGCATTTTGTAAGAAGCCAAATTACCTAGAGGAAGGTCATTCTTTTGGCGAACCATTCCAAGGTGACTTCTGTTATGTCACCGATGGTTCGGTTCGATTCTTTGTTTCATGCGATGGGCATGAGGATTGAACCGTCTTTTGCTAGTTAGAATTACCTTATATAGAGATGGAAGTTTAATTGCTTTATTCGCATTTATTTGATTAGTTAGATGTGCTTTGTTTCCACTTAGACGTTGATGTACCAAGTGTTTTATGTGAAGTTTAGGATACGACCTAAATGGTTGTATTGACAGTGCGGGTTTCAGGGTGCCAAAATTCGGGCTGTCACAGTTGGTATCAGAGCCTTTTTCTTGAGGACTTCTAACAATTCCTTGATTTTGTCAGAGTATAGGGACCTTCTGTTAATGAAACTTTGGTTTCATGCTGCAGAGCGTTGATGTCTACTAGAGGAAGGGGCCGACCAAGGGGCGGCCAGAGACGGAATCTGAGGAGTTTAGATGAAATTCCTATAGCTTCCAATCGGATTCCATTGAGGGACCGAGAGATCCCGGAGACAAGTATTCCGAAAATGAGAAATCCACAAGTAAGGGTCCCAGAGATACGTACTCCTGAAGTGAGAATTCCGAAGGAAAGAATTTCGGAAACATCACAAAATAGAGAAGCACGAACGAGAGAAGAAAGGGACCGAATGATGCACACCATGGAGACCATGGTGAACACTATGGCTCAGCAAGTGGCGTTGTTGACCGCCAATAACCATCAACAAGCACCACCTACCCCTCCAATTCCAACTATAAACCCATATCACTCGGGTTTTATAGAATTTAGAAAACTAAGGCCTCCTAGTTTTTTTGGGCAGACCGTTCCATTGGAGGTGGAGAAATGGCTGAACCAAACCGAGAAGCTTCTACAGCAAATGCCATGTACTGAGGCGGAAATGGTCAGATGGGCTTCATGTCAGTTGGAGGGTGATGCCGACCCATGGTGGAAGTTGGTGTTATTGAAGAGAGAATTGGACAACCCTGAGGGGATACGGACTTGGTAGGAATTTTGCGACACTTTCAACAAGGAATACTTTTCAAGGCAACTGAGGAACCAGATGGTGTCTCAGTTTATATGAGATTAGAACAGGGGGCAATGACGGTCAGAGAATATGGCGCAGAATTTATTAGATTGTCATGGTTTGCACCAGAGTGCGTGGCCACAGAGAGGATGAAGGCCCATAAATTTGAAGAAGGATTGAGGCCGAGCCTACGTGAAAAGGTTGCAGCTTTTGAAATGGAGATGCACCCTGACGTCATGGGAAAGGTGTTGGTCATTGAAAAATTCGAGAGAAGAGGGCCGATGAATCAGAACGCAATCGGAAACTACGAGTCGGTGAATAAAAAGCCGCATTTCATACCACCCTATCAAAGAATGTTTACCCAAACACATTATTCTAGGCCTCCACAAGTCAGTTATCCTAGGCCACCAATGTTTACTTCCGTGCGACCAGCTCGCTATGAAAATTCGGCTACCACTACCGTAGTATCAGTCACACAAGGAGTCTCAAGAACAGCGTCATCAACACCACAAGAGACATGTGCCAAGTGTGGCAAGCCACATAAGACATCAGATTGTAGATGGGGAACTGGAGGTTGTTTTACGTGTGGGAAGATGGGGCATCTGATTAGGGACTGCCCTGTGTTGATAGATGAAGGGAGAGTGAATATGACCTACTGCCTCGACAAACACGACCAGTTATGCAGGGCCGAGTGTACACAATTACCGCTCAGGACGTACAACATACAAATAACGTCATCGAAGGTATGACGTCCTATCAAGGAAAATTTCACCTATCCTAAATTAGAAAAAAAATGATACCTAGATATAATTACTCTGCAAATTTCATTCACATTGCATGACAAAGTATTTACTGATTCTGGTTGTGTGAAATGTTAAAACATATTATGCATCTCTGATCTATGAGTCACGCAACATAGGTACACTATGATTATACCAACAGAAGGATATATGTTGGCATGGGGCACGGGTATTGATTGACCCTAGAGCTACTCATTCGTTCGTGACCTCACAATTTGCGACCGAATTGAGTGTCACTCCAGAACCTTTGGATTTTACCATGCAAGTTTCAACTCCAGTGGGGGATGCGGTACAAACGGGCATGTGTTGTCGATCAATCATGGTTTTAGTAGGAAATCACGAAATGACAGACCTCATACTATTGGATATGCAAGGATTCGATGTAATCCTTAGCATTGATTGGTTGTCCATGTATCATGCACACGCGTCATATCATGAAAGATCGTCACCTTTTGACCACCGAATAGGAAATCGTTTGGGTTTATTGGCGACAGGGCTAATGTTATACCGATCATATCCGCGATCTGAGTGCGCGTCGATAAGGAAGGCGGCGGTCGTACCTGCATTCTAAAAGGCGAAGGAGTTGAAATGCGTGGCGGTAATATTCTTGTAGCTTGTGAGTTTGAGGATGTATTCCCAGATGAATTACCAAGGTTACCACCTAACCGGGAAGTGGAGTTTTCTATTGACTTAGCTCCAGGAACGGAGCCGGCATTCAAAGCACCTTACCTAATGGCTCTAGCAAAGTTAGTGGAATTGAAAGTGTAGCTGCATTAATTATTGGATAAGGGGTTTGTGCGACCTAGTGTGTCTCCTTGGGGGCACCGGTCTTGTTCATGAAAAAGAAGGATGGATCGATGAGACTATGCATTGATTACCGTCAACTGAACAAACTCACAATCAAAAATCGCTATCCACTCTCGAGAATCGATGATTTATTTGATCTGTTACAGGGAGCCAAATTCTTTTCCAAAATTGATTTGAGGTCCGGTTATCACCAGTTAAGGGTCAAGGCCGATGATATTCCGAAGACGGCATTTAGGACCAGATACAGGCACTATGAATTTTTAGTGATGCCTTTTAGCTTGACAAACACGCCGGCATCGTTCATGGATCTCATGAATAGAGTGTTCAAGCCTCATCTGGACACGTGTGTCGTGGTTTTTGTTGACGACATATTGATCTACTCAAAGACAAAGGAAGACCATGAACAACATTTAAGAATCGCATTGGAGACATTGCGAGCGCATCAACTGTATGCTAAGCTTAACAAATGCGAGTTTTGGTTGGAGCAGGTGAGCTTTTTGGGACACGTAGTCTCTGAAGAAGGAATTAGGGTGGACCCAGCTTAGATAGAAGCAGTGGTTCAGTGGGAACAGCCTAAAACGGTTACTGAAGTGAGAAGCTTCCTAGGCTTGGCAAGGTACTACCGAAGGTTTGTAGAAGGATTTTCAAAGCTCTCTGGTCTGCTTACCAAATTAACAAGAAAGAACACCAAGTTTCAGTGGACCGATGAATGCGAAGAAAGCTTCAAAGAGTTAAACAAAAGACTTACGTCGACACCTGTACTTGCGATTCTAGATGGCACTGGGGGATTAGCAGTGTTCAGTGACGCGTCACACAACGGCTTGGGTTGTGTGCTCAATCAACACCAGAAGGTCATAGCATATGGATCCAGACAGCTAAAGGATCATGAAAAGAATTACCCGACACATGACCTCGAGCTAGCTGCGGTGATTTTCACATTGAAAATATGGAGGCACTATTTGTATTGGGAAGCCTTCGAGATATTCACCGACCACAAGAGCCTCAAATATTTATTCACACAGAAGGATTTGAACATGAGGCAAAGGAGGTGGATTGAATTTCTTAAGGACTACGACTGCTCCATACAATACCACCCAGGTAAGGCAAATGTGGTTGCCGACGGCTTAAGCTGTAAGAACTCCGCACAATTATCAAACCTAATTTTGGCACTTCACAGATGGAAGTTACTAGAGGATATAGCTTTGTCTAATGCACAATTTGAAGCGAAGGTTTCAGGAGCTTTGTTAGCAAACATCACTATCAGACCAACCATCTTCAATCAGGTCTATGAACTACAGCTGAAAGATACCGAATTGATGAAAATCTGCCATGGAGTAATGAACAATGATCAGCCTGACTTCTCAGTTAAGAGTGATGGATCACTATTATACAAAGGGAGATTATGCATCCCAGCTGATGCTGATCTATGATAAATAATCTTAGACGAGGCTCATAAATCGTCCTATGCCATCCACCCAGGGAGCACTAAGATGTATCAAGACTTAAAGAGAGGCTTCTGGTGGAGAGGGTTGAAAAAGGATGTTGCAGAATATGTGTCGAGGTGCTTGGTCTACCAACAGGTGAAAGTAGATCACAGACATCCCGCAGGATTATTACAGCCATTGCCCATAACACAGTGGAAGTGGGAATCCATTTCTATGGAATTCATTTTGGGGTTGCCCAGGACGGCAAGGAGGCACAACGCTATATGGGTGATTGTTGACCGACTCACGAAGTCCGCTCATTTCTTACCTAATAACACGACCTACACTACAAGTAGATTGGTGGATCTATATATGAGAGAGATTGTACAGTTGCACGACATTCCCGTGAGTATGGTTTCAGATAGAGATCCGTTATACACTTCACAATTTTGAAAAAAATTTCAAGAAGGAATGGGCACTCGACTCGATTTCAGTTCGGCTTTTCATCCGCAAACAGATGGTCAGACGGAGGGAGTAAACCAAATTATTGAAGATATATGCTACGGGCCTGCATGCTAGATTTTTAAGGAGCATGGGATCAACATTTACCATTAATCGAGTTTGCCTACAACAACAGTTTTCAGGCAAGTATTGGCCTGGCACCGTATGAGGCTCTATATGGGCAGAGATGTCGATCCCCAATCAATTGGGAAGAGACAAGAGAAAAATTTGTTTTAGGGCCCGAGATTCTAGCGAGTAATACCGAGAAGGTACGCTTGATTAGAGACCGGATACGAGTCGCCCAAAGCAAACAAAAGAGCTATGCGGACCTAAGAAGAACGAGCGTCGGCTTTCAGGTAAAATCCGTTCTAAATCCACTAATTTGCAAGTCCCTACATGCATACAAATTTTAATATAGTGCAAACTATATTTTCAGAAAGGAGAAAAAGTGTTTGTGAAGATTTTGCCAACAAAGGGCGTAATGCGATTTGGAAAGCGTGGGAAGTTGAGCCTGCGGTACATTGGTCCATTCGAGATATTAGGACGAGTTGGAGAGGTTGCCTACCGACTCGCCCTACCTCCTCACCTCTCTGACATGCATGATGTCTTTCATCTCTCGATGTTGCGACGATACGTTAAGGATCCAACACATGTGATAGATTATCAACCGATAGAAATTCAAGAGGATTTGACCGTTCGAGAAGATCCAGTGCAAATCCTTGATCGGAGAGAGCAAGTACTTCACACAAAGAAAATCCCCTTAGTACTTGTCAAATGGCGAAATCATTCCCAAGAGGAAGCGACATGGGAACATGAGTCCGATGTGCGACAAGCCTATCCGGATCTTTTCGCATAAGGTAGTTTCCATTTTCCAAAATTCAATACAAGTATAAACTTAATGAAGTATGTGGTCTTGTAGAAAGAAATCTCAAAATTTTTCTATTATGTACGTGTGTTAATCTATAGATTGAAATTTTCATATATGGTCGATTTATTGCATAAATACATTGGGAAATGGACATATGCCAAGTGGTAATGGGTGAGAGGTGAAGCTGCAAGTTGGAAATGGAAGGAATGAACAAATGAAGTAAAAATGCTTCATAAATTGTGTCTGTCCCTCGCTCGCGCGAGAACTTAAAACTCGCTTGAGCGAGCTCCACAGACAAGACAACGAGAGAAAGACAAGCATTTTCGTGTTTTTTTTTAGAACTTGCTTTGCCGCTTACATGAGCCACTATACTCGCTTGAGTGAGCAACAGGTATGTAAGGCGTGAAAAGCCCTCCCCGCTCATTTCGCTTAAATGAAGAAGAGAGGGAGAGCTAGGGTTTTGGGTGTTCAAGGAGAAAACCTTCAAATCCATCCGAGTGAGAGTTCCTTTGCACCATTTCTGATGAATTTTTGCACACAAAGGTAATTTTTCACCCAAACCTACCTTTATTTCCCTCATTTTCGTCAATTTGAACCCTAGAATGAGCTCTTCCGACCCAAACCCTAGACAACGAAAGAAGTTGGCGGTCAAACCGCCACCTTCTTCAACCTAGCGCCTCACCATCCACTACCAAGTGGACCTCTGACTACTTAAATATAAGCGAGTTGAAACCCTTGTTGACGCCAATCTCCGGACACTACTACCCACATTTGGTTAGACTTTTCTACCAAACCCTAACCACCAACAACACAAAGACCAAACTCAAATGCGAGATTGATGGCAAGGCTTTCGTATTTGAAGCCAAAGACATCGAGCATGCAATGGGATGCCCGCTAACCTATATTGAGGACGGGATTTCCAAACCCCCGTTCCCCAATGAATATACCTTGAGATTGCGGCCGACATGACAAACGGGGTCATGACCACGAGTAAATCTATCACCCGGGCCCAATTGCCTCCGCGCATGTGGCCCCTTGATATAATTTTTCGAAAAAATCTATTCCCATTGGGCCACGACTAAGAAAGGAGGGTCCCCTTTTTGAACGCAATTCATGCCGTGTTCCATGATAGGTGGTTTAGTGCCCCTATCCTTGTGCGTCAAGGCATCCTACATGCCTTGGACAGAAACAAATAGGGCATCGTTCCCAAACCCGTTAACAAACTGCCCTATGCCCGGTTAATTTTGAAGCTATTTGAGCTTCGCGATGGGAGTGACGGGTTTGAAATTCAGGCCCATGAGCCCTCTCACACAGACAACATAGAGCCATATCACATTAGCGATTTAAATCGCAGCCTACGAAGTTTACGGGATAGCCTCAAGAAGAAAGGAACCACTCCGCCCTCTACCTCACAGCCGGGATCTGCACCTTCCACGAGTTCCCAGCCTACACCGCCGTCTTCATCCCAGTTGATGCCCGACACCATAGAAGCCATGATGCGTGAGCTACTTCAACGGACACGTGACATTGGCTTAAGTCAGACGGAAATACGCCTCCATCAATGTTTCCAAGTGGTGGTCAGCATAGACCTCGTGCGTTACGCATATCCCCAGGCTTACCGTGAGCGTCTTGCTGCCATGCGGGCCGCTATATTTGGTTCTTCTAGTTCCGAGGCGGCTACTGCCGCGACGTCCGACGAAGAAGCCGAGGACGATGATGATGATGATGATGATGGAGACGAGGCATCAGGTTCCGAGTACATCGAGGGTGATGAGGAGTAGGGCTGGCTGCCAAGGAGATTTTAAGAAAGTTTTCCAAATTTTGAAAGCAAATTGTATAAATCTGATGTCATTTTGAAAAGTTAATTCTAGAACTAATGTGACATGGCTGTCACTTTTGGTTATTTTGATTTACATTTGAACTCTAAAGGTGAACTATGGTGGCATGGGCTTTAACTTTTATTTTAAATATAATTAACCTTGATGGATAGGTTAAATGTACTTACAATGCGTATGTTCTCATTTAAATACATGTTTGGGTTGCATGGATACTTCAATGTTTGTGTATGAGACCACTTTGTTATCTTTTGCAGGATGTACGGTATATGATGGGTAGAAATGGTTTAGCATGTTAACTGATAATAGTATGGTCTGTGAGGGTATATTGTATTCTTTTGCAAGATGCAAATTTTATTCCTTTAAGCAATCCTATTATCGGTCTAACCATGTCCGTGTGAGTAATGGCAATTTTAGAGGACGAAAATTTTATAAGGTGGGGTGAATGTAATAACCCCGGATTTCGTGAATCGAGTAGGTTTGGTGTAGTTCAAGTGTGTGTATGTGGTTCACAAGGGAACCCATGCACAAACTCACACTTGGAGTATATGTATTTAACACATAAGGATGTAAACACATTTAACACCTGTTTAGAGTGTTGGTATTTTACATGTTAAAAAACCCAACTAGTGGAGATAAGGGAGAGGGGTCTCACACGTGGGTTTCATTTAGAACCCATATGAGTTGTGGGGAAATAGAGAGAGAGAGAGAAGAGGAAGAAAAAGAAGGGGTTTTGTAGAGAAAGATAAAATGGTTTTGAGATCTAAGTGAGTGGATCTAGTAGAAGGTGAGTGAAGTAAAGTGATTGTGCATAGAGATTCGTGCTGCACGTTTCAAATAATCGTGGGGATCCGTGAGCTTGATGAGAAGTGTGAAGAAGGTTGTTAAAACCCTCCTTGACATCTTCAAGAAAGAAAAGATCCAATCTAAGGAACATTGATGGCATTAAAGGTATGGATTGAATGCTAGTTATGTAGTAATTTTAGCATTTAATGTTCCTTGAGAAATAGGGTTTAAAATAGTCAAGGTTTGGTGAGGATCGAGTTTGGGGAAAACTCAGATCTGAAATGTCTCTGTCCCTCGTGTGCACGAGCTTAAAGGCTCGCTCGCGCGAACCTCAGAGACATGACTTAAACAGCCTTGCAAAAGGATAAGAAGAACTATGAGAATAATGTATCTCGCTCACATGAGGACTTAAAGGCAAAAAAGGTCTCGCTCGAGCGAGGCCTAGCGCTACACCCATCAGACAACTGAATGTCAATTCGGTCGCGTGAGATTTTGACCAACTTCTGCTCGCACGCCCGAGCCTCGAGGCTCGTTCGAGAGAGGAATAGGGTACTTTAACTTGTTCTTTTCTTTGAATTCTTCAGTGGTTTATGTCTTTTATTCTTCTAGGCTTTCTTATAAGATGTTGGATACATTAAATTGTAGGATCGGCACGTGGGATTTGATTGAGTGCGTGCTTGATACGATTGGGTTTAATCTTCGTACGACTCGAATTGAGATAGGAAAACTCAGTAACATGTATATTTTACTTTCAAATGGCATGTGCGTAATGATATGATAAGGGAATATGTGCTCTTTCCGTAAGAGATTTTGTAATTGCATGAGTTTCATTCATAGCTTAGATCACATGATTTTTATAAGTATAATCACTAAGAAAGAGAATCTTCTGCGCATGTGTGAAAACCCTGGATAAGTATGTGTGTGACATCAAAGAGATGTAAGCCTTGTTGTGGGTGGTAGCAAAGAAAGGTGAAGTATATGTGATAACCATATGTGAAACTTGAACTAAGTATATTTTATCACAACTCACAGTGATAAACTATATGTAAACTAGCACATTTGATTTGAGGTTTAAGTGTGACTACCCAACCGACACGGCGGGATACCCGTGACCGACACGGCAGGATATCCGTGACCGATATGGCGGCTAATTGATATAAATTGTATACCGGTTCGGCGGGATATCCGTTCTTTGATTTTCAACAGTGGAAATACTCCGTTCGGCACAAGTCACCTCTTGCAAAGGGGCTTGGGCATTGTGAAATGATTCATATGAACAACGATGGTGGGTACTTCCATCGGGGGCTCGATGCTATACTACTCAAGTAATTATTTAAGTGATTCTTTTAAGTGTGTGTGTATAAGGGTGTGTTCCATTGGACTAGTAATAATGTGATTAGAAATCATGCATCTAGCCTTTTTTGGGTCAAGCAATTGTTTTAAATTCCGCTTTCATGTTTAGAAATGTGTCATGAAATATATGTGTGATGTCAGAAAATATACATGCTATTTTGTTTCCTTATTGAGCTAAGATGTAGCTCACCCTTCGACTATACGTCACAGGTTCAGGGATAGCTGAGGAAACTGAGGACCAGAATTTAGAGGACACAGACTACGTGCCTTTGGAGGAGTCAGAGCCCCCTCCTGAGGATTTCTTTTAGTAGACATGCACTGTGGCACTGCGATTATTTTGTGAGAAATTTTGTAAGGCTTGGTACGTCCGGCCCCTCGCATTTTGTAAGAAGTCAAATTACCTAGAGAAAGGTCATTCTTTTGGCGAACCATTCCAGGGTGACTTCTGTTATGTCACCGATGGTTCGATTCAGTTCTTTGTTTCATGCAATGGGCATGAGGATTGAACCGTCTTTTGGTAGTTAGAATTACCTTATATAGAGATAGAAGTTTAATTGCTTTATTCGCATTTATTTGATTAGTTAGACGTGCTTTATTTCCGCTTAGACGTTGATGTACCAAGTGTTCTATGTGAAGTTTAGGATACGACCTAAATGATTGTATTGATGGTGCGGGTTTCGGGGTGCCGAAATTCGGGCTGTCACACTTCTGCATCTGCTTTGTTCATTAAGAATTCTAGATTTTGAGTATTCTGTATATCTAATTATCTGTATGCACTCTGCAATATCTATCTGTTTGAGTTATATTCTGTAAGCCATGCTTTCTACTTCGAATGCAATTTACTTGAGTTTCTTCTATTGAGCTTAGACGGTAGCTCACCATATTTTCTATATAATAGGTTCTGAGGCTAGGGCTCCTGATACGGAGAGCGACCCAGACTATCAGCCAGAAACAGAGGCTGAGGCTGAGGACGAGGAGACGGATATCCTTTACCCTTAGAGTCTTATATTTTTTTGGGTTTCTAGACATGTATTTTGGATTATCTGTGAGCCTGGTGGCCACCTTCTGTATTATTTATTGTAGATATTACTTATAGCTGTATACATTCTGTGGGAACCATTGTTTTTGGGTGATGGATGTCCATCACTGATGGTTCTCTCTGGTTCCTTTTTGGAGGATGTATATTTTTTTGATTTACATATGCATTATTTACTCTCTTTTCTTTTTTTTAGCTTTTTATGATGACTCGATCTGCCACTATTAGACAGTGTCTGCTCTGATTTCTGCTAGATGAGTAAACACTCCTTGATTTTGTTCCGGTGATTATCCAGAGCATGATCCTGATGGCACGGGTTTTCGGGAGTAAAAATCCAGGCTGTCACAGATACAGAACAAAATGCACAACTAACTACCCTATTTAAGGATAGAACTCGTCGGCAGGTATATATGTGTCCTCCTCCTCCTCAGCCTCTAGCTCAGGATGATAATCTGGGTCGCTCTCTGTGCTAGGCGCCCGAGCCTCAGAACCTATGACATAGAGTCAGGAGTGGGCTAACCATCGAAGCTCAATAGAAGAAATTCAGTTAAATTTGCATCTAAATTGTAAAACATGATTTTCAGAACATATCTTAGAATAGATGATCAAATCAGAGAAATAGATAGAATTTATCAGGTGGCAGGTGCTAAATTTTAAAGAACAGAATAGATGCAGAGCATTAGACAACAGATAGAAATTTCAGAGTTTTCAGATGATATGCATATACTAATTAGTGACTTAAATAATATACTTAAGTAACTCCCGTGAATATACCACGTGATAGCCAGATGTGTGTTAATGGGTAATCCTGGCCATCATCGTTTAATGAATAATTTCAGGAATACAACAATGCCGCATCTAAGGAGAGCAATTGTGTTGAGGAATTTCCAAAGCAGATGCATGAATGTGCCAGGCACGAATATATCGCCGAGTCGATGGGATTCGTCAAATAGATAAACTTTAAATCATATACACACATATAACCTCAAGAGTCAGATATCAAAAACAGATAGCAGGAATCAGAATACAGGTATCAGGATACAGAAATCAGAGATGACAGAACTTATTGATATGCAAACATGTTTTTCAAATCGAATACAGATGTTAAGATATCATGCAGTCAAAATCAAATACATTTTTAGTTGAATTTCCCCTACCTCAGATCAGACCTTTCTAAGCAAATCCAAAGCCTTTTAAGCATCACGGTCTCATCCTAGACCATAAACATAGTATACTAAGTGTCAGAGATGTCAGGACATCAACTAGTACAATGTCCATTATCGTTTTCCCCATAACACCAAAATAGCAGAAACAGGGGTGATTGATTGATCAATATCCCTGTTTGATTGATCAATCACACAATTTGATCGATCAAATATCAAATTTGATTGATCAATCCCCCAACTCACATACACAGAACAAAGGAACTTTGATTGATCAATCTTTCACATTGATCGATCAAATACCAAATTGGATCGATTAATCACTAATTTGACTTACATAGAACAGAGGAAAATTGATTGATCAACTTCCTTGTATGATCGATCAATTTTCCCATTGATTGATCAAGCAAGTCAGACTTAATTTTCTAAAAGTACCTACCTCCTGTTCGTGCACTTATTTATATGAATTGATCTACCAATTTCTAAATTGATCGATCAATCTTTCACATTGATCGATCATTCACACACTTGATCGATCACCTTCTTGTGATCAATCAACCTCCCATATTGATCGATCATTCCTCAAATTGATCGATCAACCTTCAAATTTGATCGATCAAATACAAATTTGATCGATCAATGATCATCGAGCATTAACAAATATGCCTACTGTTTCATTAAATGAAAATAACATTTGATCGATCAATCTCAGATTTGATCGATCAAATACCTAATTTGATCGATCAAATACCTAATTTGATCGATCAATAATGACAGTTTCTGTCATCAATGGCGTTCGATTTTCTTGACCTATTCTCATCTTCAATATTTAATGATCCTTAACAGACCCCAATACACTTGCATATACACATTTATTAGGTCCTAACTTCTACAATTAATCCTAATAACTCACCTCTTTCGTGTCGTTTTCGGGTTCTCGGCGAATGCGATCCGAAGAGGGTTTCAAATCCGAAACTCAGAATTTGTCGCCGTCTATGACTTGGAAGAGAAAATGCTTGGCTCCGCTTTAATCACACACAAACGTTCACCTCTTCGTAACACAGACACGACATACCAACGTTGATTTTTTTCACTCTTAGATCAAGCCATTACTAACATAGATTTCTTCTAGCTATGGTTTCTCAAAGAAATGACTCCAAAACCCAATCTCTTAGCTATGGCTTATCAAGGAGCAAGAAGAATAAGAATAGAGTACTGAATCAAACCCTCTCCCTTCCCTTACAAGCTAAACAACTGAAATATCCTTGATATTTCAATGTTCTTAATTTTTATATTCGATGTTGGGCGCACACTTAGTGTCCCGGCATACTACGCCTCATCCGAGGTCTTACAAGACTCTGACACATGTCAGAAGTGGCACATTACATCACTCAACCGTGGATTAATATTATTTCCAATAATATCATTAGAAAATTTTTATTTGTCTTGTTTTCTGTGCCAAGCATGCACATTCAAGCAGTCGAGTTCTGTTTAGAATTTTACGGTCATTACATTATCCCCCCCTTAGGAATTTTTGTTCTCGAAAATGTAAGGGAGTCTCAGACAGGTCTACGGAATATCCTAATCCTAGGATGCAGAGCGAAACAGAAACAAACAGTCCAACACAGTACGAGTGGGTCACGACACAATAGACTCTGCTAAGCACGCATATGGAGAGTCGGGGTTCGTAGTAACCTGGGTGTACTGCGTGTGTCAACGTGAGAATGGCATAGGGGATTGCATCCGGACATGTATACATCCGCCCCTAACGTCACATGCTCGGCAAAAACATTCCACAAAGGACTCCAACAACACACGTGGACATATGCATGAAGCAGAGATGTCAAACAAACTGAATGTAGAGCAGAGGTAAAACATATAGACTAAGCAGAGTACAAAATAGGCAAACCAGCTGTCGAATATAGCATACAGGGCAAACTAATAATAAAATCATGCAGGAACGAGCGTGCATGCAGAATAGAAAATATATGGGAAAACATAATTATGAATATACAAATATATATATATATACACAAATAAAATGAAAAAAAATGGCATATAAAGGAATAGTAATCACCTGTCGGTGCCTCAGAAGGTCCAAGCTCGTCAGTAAGTGTGCTCATCGGGCCTAGGTGGCGCCGTACCATAATCATGTGGATCGACGACATGTAGATGAGCCTCGCCTATCATGGGGGTAGCAGTAGTAGGATAGGCCTACTACATCAACATCGTGAGCATCCCCTCATGAAAATCCGATCAGCGGTGCATCTGTCTGTTGTTCTGCTCGATGTCATCCAAACACTGATGAATTCTTTTATTGTTCTCCGTCATTTCAGTGAGGACATCATCAATGGTAGCACCAGCAGTCGGACGATGTCGAGACGTCCCAGCAGGAACAGGTCTCGTAGGAGGGATAGAAGCAGGGGCATTAGATGTAGCACCCTCAGGCTGAATGTAAGGTTGTGCCTCCCCAACATTTGGTGCTTGCCCTTCGGGCACCGTCGCTGCAGGGTCAGGTGGTACAACCCCCTCCTCAGGTAACCTCTTGACTAACAAGTTATAGCTCTTAGTCCAGTCCTTGACCTTGAAAGTCTTAAGGTTGTTGGTCAATCTAGGCTCGCCAGGAGCCAGGCTATACTCTACTCTCAACGCGATATACTGCTCGACCATTCGCGTTATCAAGCGAGCATAGGGCATCTGCTTCGTTGAAGCAGCCTTTGTCTTTTCAGACATCATTTCCTTGGCATTGATCATGCCATCAAGAACCAAGTCGGCAACGGAGAACCAACGGTTCTCAAAAGCCGCAAACATCGCCTGCTGTGCAATGCCACTCCTCCAGGATTTGTGCAAAAATGGGTTTAGGGCACACTTGATAAAAGTATCAAGCATCCACAATCTATCAGGGAGTTGGGCCCGGGTAATGAATTTTCCTAAACCATGCTGACCTTGTGTCATTTTGGTAACTACGTCATGGACTGGGACATCCTTGAGATATGGTGGCGATAGACCACAAGCCTCTGCATCTGATACATGAAGTTGGTTAAATTTATAGTCAAAGCCATCAATTTTGGTGACCAATTGGTGATGGTTGTTGCCCCGATGAAGATTTTGAAAGAAAAGCCTTATGATTCTTGGACAAATATAGTCGTGAAATGGCTCAAGTAATGGCTTCAACCCTAGCTTAGCAATGTAGTTGATCGCACATTCCATTTCGGGCCGATCCTCGAATAGCTTAGAGTCGAAGACATATTCGGGAAAAAATGTCTTGGAAGCCCACCACTCGTTTGGTAGTTCACGTTAGATTTGTGGTGGCTACGAGTTTAAAACGGGTGGCACAACTTGTTCGATTGGTGCCACAGGTGGCACGATAGGTTGTGCAACCGATTCATCGGGTGGCATTGATGCACGGGCCCGAGATGTAGGGACTTTATGTGACGGATTCTTCGTTCGCGGTCCCATAGGTGTAAAAGATATAAAAATGCTCGAAAAACTGAAATATATAAGGAAAGTTTAGGGTTTACCGCAAAAGCCGAGCAAAATGCTATCCAAGGAATCAAATCAAGAGCTTCGGTAGCCGAAAACAGTCAGAAATGTCCCTTGAACGCAAAGGAAGCAAACACCCTTGAACGATTGAAATTCTCAGTCGTGCAAGCGAAAGAAAATAAAACCCATCCTCTACTTAAATCGACAGAATTGATCGATCAATGCTAACCTTGATCGATCAATTTTAAAGTTAAAATCCCTAGCCTGATAACCTTGATCGATCAATGCACCTATGTTGATCGATCAGGCCAAAAATTTGATCGATCAATCTTCAAATTTGATCGATCAACATTCACTTTTCAGAACAAAGTTCAAACTCAATTGATCAATCAATCCTATATGTTGATCGATCAAAGGCACAGCTGATCGATCAATTCACTTATTTGATCGATCAATAATGATAGTAAAGCTATTTCTAAAAATGTAGTTATCTTTAACTCCAATGAACCTTAGTTAGAGAATGAGAACCTATTGCACCATGTATACCGTATTAGTATATGCATACTAAACAATTCTAAGTTTTTTAAATTGCATGTGATACGCATACAAAACAGAAGTAAATTTAAACTAAAAATCACAAAAATTACCTCGCATATCAGGTGAATAAATGTGGGTATTGCTCGCAAATCTCGGCTTCGCGCTCCCAAATAGCTTTTGTAGCTGAATGGTTACGCCACTTTACTAATACAATTGGAATCAACTTGGTTCACAAAACCTGATCCTTACGGTCCAAGATCTCAACAGGTTCCTCAATCAAAGTCAGATCCTCTTGAAGTTCAATCGGCTGAAAATCCAACACATGATTTAGGTCTTTCACGTATCTCCGTAGAATAGAAACATAGAAGATGTTATGTATGCTTGGCAATTGTGGTGGGAAAGCAACTCGATACACGGCTTCACTAACCCGACCTAGTACTTCAAAAGGTCCAATATAGCGTGCACTTAGCTTTCCACATTTTCCAAAACGCATCACACCCTTAGTCGGCAAGTTCTTTACGAAGACCTTGTCTCCTACTTGAAGACAAGTCTTAATTCCATACCCAATTGAACAAACAGGAAAATTTAAAGTTTTGAACGCAACTAAGTATACCTGAACTCAACATGTCCGATGAAGATCGACATAACTCTTTTGGTGACTGAGCAACCCGTAATCTCTCACGGATCAACCAAACTATCTCGCCTAATCATCCATGATATCGTGTCCCAAATAAGCTTTTCATCGACTTCTTTCTAATTTAAAGGAGATCCGTGTCGCATCCATATAAGGCTTCAGAAGGTGCCATACCAATCGGATCGATAAGCTTATTATAAGCGACCTCAATCAGAGGCAAATGCTGATCTCATGACCCATGAAAGTCCAACATATATGCACACAACATATCCTCTATGATCTGATTCACTCTCTCAGTCTGCCTATCTATCTGAGGATGAAAAGCTGAGCTGAATTTCAGTTTAGACCCCATGCCTTCCTGAAATCGATGCCAAAACTGCGACGTATAAAGCGGATCTCTATCACACACTATATTGACTAGTATACCATGAAGTCGAACTATCTCTTTCATATACAGCACTGCGAGCTTGTTGGCTGTATACGTAGTTATATAAGGCAGAAAATGTACAGACTTAGTCTATCCACAATAACCCAGATGGCATTGTGTTTTCTCAATGTCTTTGACAATCCCAATACAAAATCCATAGAAATGGCTTCCCATTTCCATGCAGGCACTGGTAATGGTTGCAATAACCCTATAGGGTTCCGATGATCTACTTTCACTTGCTGGCAGACTAAGCATTGAGACACGTATTCTGCAACATCTTTCTTCAATCCTCTCCACCAGAAGCTTCGCTTCAAATCTTGATATATCTTGGTACTCCCTGGATGTATAGCATATATTGACTTATGAGCTTCTTCTAAAACTGTGTCTTTAAGCTCCTTGTTCGCAGGTATGCACATTCTATCTTGGAATAACATATTACCATCATCCTTGATAGAGAAATCCAATCTGATCCTATTGATCACATCCTTTCTAATGGCCATAAGCTCATCATCAATCATCTGAAGCTTACATATATTATCGAACAACGTGGGCCGTATCACAAGGGTAGCCATCAGTGCTCCTGAACCTCTGATATCAAACCGTGTATCACATAAGGCCATGTCCTCAAGTAGATGCCACCTTTGAATTCTGGTAAGAAGATGTGACAACTGAACCGACGATTTTCTACTCAAAGCATCCGCCACAACATTAGCTTTCCCAGGATGATACTAGTGGAACAGTCGTAATCCTTTAAGAACTCCACCCATCTGCTCTGTCGCATGTTCAAGTCCTTCTGAGTGAAAAGATACTTGAGGCTTTTATGGTCGGTGAAAATATCAAATGTTTCACCGTACAAGTATTGCCGCTAGATCTGCAAAGTAAAAATGACAGCTACTAACTCAAGATCATGTGTGGGATAGTTCTTCTCGTGGTCCTTGAGTTGTCTAGGACCGTATGCAATAACTTTCTTATTTTAATTGAGTACACAAACAAACCATCGAGGACACATATAAACTACAAAACCTCCTCCACCAAAAGGTATAGCTAACACTGGTGCTGTAGTTAACCGCATCTTGAGTTCTTGGAAACTTTCTTCACACTGCTCAATCCAATCAAACTTAGCATTCTTCTTCGTGAGATGAGTAAGCAGACTTGAAAGTTTAGATAAACCTTCTTTTAATTGTCTATAGTATCCCACCAAGCCAAGGAAACTATGGACTTCAGTTACCGTCCTCGATTGCTCCCAATTCACTACAGCTTCAAACTTAGTCGGGTCAACTTTTATACCCTTCTAAGAGACAATCTGACCTAAGAAACTGACTTTGTTAAGCCAAAACTCACATTTACTGATCTTTGCATATAGTTTGTGATCTCTAAGAGTTTGTAGAGCGACATGAAGATGTCTTTCATGATCTTCCTTCATTCTTAAATAGATGAGAATGTCATCTACAAAAATGACCACTGATTTATCCAAGTGTGGTTTAAACATTTGGTTTATTAAATCTATAAAAGACGTCGGTGCGTTCGTCAACCAAAATGGCATAACCAAATATTCATAGTGCCCATATCTGGTTCTGAACATCGTCTTCTGAATGTCCTTTGCTTTGACTCTTAGCTGGCGATAACCCGATCGTAAGTCAATCTTAGAAAAGAACCTCGCTCCTTGTAACTGATCAAAGAGATCATCTATTCTTAGAAGCGGGTAACAATTTTTAATCGTCAACCTATTCAATTGTCGGTAATCAATGCAAAGTCGCATCGAACCGTCCTTCTTCCTGGCAAACAGTACTGGTGCTCCCCAAGGAGACACACTAGGTCAAATAAATCCTTTGTCAAGTAATTCTTGCAGTTGCTCCTTCAACTCCTTCAACTCTGTAGGAGCCATACAGTATGGAGCTTTAGATAATGGCTCAGTACTCGGAACCAAATCAATAGCAATATCAATCTCCCGAGCTGGTGGTAGTCCTGATAAATCCTCCCGAAACATATCAGGGTACTCGCAAGCAACATGAATGTCAGTAATAACATTCTTCTCTTCCCGTTGCTCTTGCAGAAAATCCATGTAACCACTGCACCCATTCTTCATCATCTTCACAACCCGAATAACTCAAACAAACAAAGGCTACTTTGGACTTCACTCTGAAAAATCTAAACGACTTCCTCTTTGGAGGACAGAAGGCTACGATTTTCCGTAGGCAATCTACGCTAGCATGGTAAGCGGATAGCCAGTCCATACCCAAGATCACATCGAAGCCTACCATGTTCACTCGGGTTTCTTCCTCTTCAACTTTAATAATCACCGACTTGCTCACAGTATCCGTTTTCACTTAATTACACGTCAGAATCTTCACCTCCAAAATGAAATCTAATGTCTCAGGCATAATACCAATACGTGCTGAGAACATCGGGGTAATAAAGGAATGGGTAGACCCCGGGTCAATCAATACTCTTGCTTTAGTCTCACGCGTATCTTGCTCTTGTCGCATAGGAAGAGTACCTTATTTTATATAGCATATATACATGATCAAGCATATAATCCTATGTACAGTAGTTACTAATATTGTTATGTATTAATATTTACTAACACATTCAATAATACATGAAATCAATGACATAAATTAACTCTCTCTACTCTCCTTAGGACAATTTCTGGCCATGTGACCCAGCTTGCCACACCTAAAACAAGCTCCCATATCTCTTCTGCAGTCCTCTGTCTTGTGTGGTTTCCCACACTTTGCACATGACAGGGTCAGAGTGAAAGATGAGGCCCTAGAAGATCCCTGTGAGATGGAAGCTCATCAAGAACCAGAAGGTCTGAATAGTCTAGACGATACTGGTACGGCTGACCTCTAGTAAGAACTCGGTCCTGAAGACACTGCTGGTCGGGAGTGAGTAGGGTATCTAGGAGGTTGTGAGCATCTAGCCCTCTTGTTTGGTTGGTCAGGGTCACTAGACTGTCCCTGAAATGACCTCTCCTTATTTTGTCTCTCTCCACATATACTGTTTCTGATTCTCCTCCTCAGCGATGAGAGGTTTGGACATAACACGCTCGTACGTCTCCATTTCCCACATGGCTACATCCTTCTGAAGATTCTGCCTCAAGCCAAGTTGAAATTTACGAGCTCTCATCAACACGGTGGCTAAATGCTATGGTGCAAATCTGGACAATCGATCAAACTCAGCACCATATTCTCGCACCGACATAGCACCTTGCTTCAACTCGATAAATTTAACCTTCCACTAATATCTCACTATCTTTGGGAAGTACTTATTATAAAAGACTTCAGTGAACTCCCCCCAAGTCCAAGGAGCATTAGGGAACTCTCTCTATGTTCCTTGATACCAACTTCCACCAAGGTCCAACATCACCATCCAACTTGAAAGTTGCCCGACGCACTTTCGCTACCTCAGTGCACTGGAGAACTTCAAATATTTTCGCCATCTCTTCTATCCAACCTTCGTCTTCAATATGATCCATTTTTCCTGAGAAGTTAGGGGATCTCATCCTCCTAAACTCGGCAAAACTGCCGAGTTGGTAAGGTGGTCTAGCTGCTTGTTGATTCATAGCAGCTGTCTGTTGAGCTATGTTGGTATCCAAAGCTTCCAACACCTGCTCCATTCTTCACCACCTCCTCTACCTCCTTGAGGTCCTATCAGAATGGCATTCTCATTCGATAGAAACTCCAATCCCCTGGATGTACCAGTAACATCAGGGATCTCCCGCAATGGGACTTCTCTCTTCCCTTCTCTTCCTCTACCACGTCCATCTACGAGAAGTGGGCCCATCTTTGGTCTATCATTATAAAAACAATAACACTGATCAGTACATAGATTGTAGAAATAATCAAACTTTACCCATGGTTCAACCTAAAGCCTAGGCTTTGATACCATCAATGACCCAATTTACATTCTCAAAAATCATGCCATCAAGATCATACTCTGGATGATCCCCAAAATAAGACAAAGAATGTTTGCTCATCTAACAGAAATCAGAGTAGACAAAATCAAAGGCACCGATAGAGTCATCATATAGGGCATTTAAAAGAAGAAAACAAAAGTATCCATACATCAAAAGAATATACATCCCAAAAGTAGGAACCAAGAAGAACCAACGGTGATGAACATACATCACACAAAATCAATGGTTCCAAATAGTGGTTTCCATACGATGTATACAATAATAAGTAAAAGTAAATATAAAGTTTAATATAAAATGGTGGCTACCAGAACCACAATAATCCAAAAGACAGATACAGATACAGAACAAAATACACAACTAACTACCCTGTCTAAGGATAGAACTCGTCGGCAGGTATATCTGTGTCCCCCTCCTCATCCTCTAGCTCAGGATGATAATCTGGGTCGCTCTCTGTGCCAGGCGCCCGAGCCTCAGAACCTATGACATAGAGTCAAGAGTGAGCTAACCATCTAAGCTCAATAGAAGAAATTCAGTTAAATTGGCATCTAAATTGTAAAACATGATTTTCAGAACATATCTCAGAACAGATGATCAAATCAGAGAAAGCATGTAATTTATCAGATGGCAGATGTTAAATTTTAAAGAACAGAACAGATGCAGAGCATTAGATAACAGATAGAAATTTCAGAGTTTTCAGATGATATATATACAGTAATTAGTGACTTAAATAATATACTTAAGTAACTCCCGTGAATATAGCACGTGGTAGCCAGATGTGTACCGATGGGTAATCCCGACCATCGTCGTTCAATGAACAATTTTAGGAATGCAACAATACCTCATCTAAGGAGCACAATTGTGTCGAAGAATTTCCAAAGCAGATGGACGAATGTGCCAGCCATGGATATACCGTCGAGTTGATGAGATTCGTCGGATAGATAAACTTTAAATCATATACACACATATGACCTCAAGAGTCAGATATCAGAAACAGATAGCAGGAATCAGAATACATGTATCAGGATACAGGAATCAGAGATGATAGAACTTATTGATATGCAAACATGTTTTTCAAATCATAAATCAGAATACAGATGTTAAGATATCATGCAATCAAAATTATATACTTTTTTAGTTGAATTTCCCCTACCTTAGATCAGATCTTTCTAAGCAAATCCAAAGCTTTTTAAAGCATCACGGTCTCATCTTAGACCATAAACATAGTATACTAAGTGTCAGAGATGTCAGGACATCAACTGGTATAATGTCCATTATCGTTTTCCCCATAAAACCAAAACAGCAGAAACAGGGTGATTGATCGATCAATATCCCTGTTTGATCGATCAATCACACAATTTGATCGATCAAATATCAAATTTGATCGATCAATCCCCCAACTCACATACACAGAACAGAGGAACTTTGATCGATCAATCTTTCACATTGATCGATCAATTTCTTATCTTGATCGATCAAGTACCAAATTTGATCGATCAAGCACTAATTTGACTTACACAGAATAGAGGAAAATTGATCGATCAAATTCCTTGTTTGATTGATCAATTTCCAAATTTGATCAATCAATTTCCCCATTGATCGATCAAGCAAGTCAGATTTAATTTTCTAAAAATACCTACCTCCTATTTGTGCACTTATTTATACAAATTGATCGATCAATCTTTCACATTGATCGATCAATTTTCACATTGATTGATCATTCACACACTTGATCGATCACCTTCTTGTGATCAATCAACCTCCCATATTGATCAATTAAATGAAAATAAGATTTGATTAATCAATCTTTCGTATTGATCGATCAATCTCAGATTTGATCGATCAAATACCTAATTTGATCGATCAATAATGATAGTTTCTGTCATTAATGGCGCTCAATTTTCTTGACCTATTTTCATCTTCAATCTTTAATGATCCTTAACAGACCACAATACACTTGCATATACACATTTATTATGTCCTAACTTCTACAATTAATCCTAATAACTCACCTCTTTAGTGTTGCTTTCGGGTTCTCGGCTAATGCGATCCGAAGAGGGTTTTGGATTCGAAACTCAGAATTTGTCGCCGTCTATGACTTGGAAGAGCAGACGCTTGGCTCCACTTTAATCACATAGAGACGTTTTGTGACAGCCCGGATTTCGGCACCCCGAAACCCGTGTCATTAGCACGACCCTCAAGGTCGTGCCCTGTGATTTTGTACGAAGCATTGGTATATATAAGCCAAAAACTGCAATTAAGGCACATGTATCTACTCTAAATAAGTACTCATGTATTTAAAATAAATAGGGTCTCTAAAGGCAGTTCTTGTCCCATGCCAATTCATGGGCATAAGAACTTACCGAAACCGTTGGTGATAACAGTTCACCCCAGACGATTTGTCAAAAGAATAACGGTATTTAATTATATTCAAATAAAGAGGCTTGACATACCAAGCCGTACCTAATACTCTCAACTCACTCTCAAAGTACGCAATGGGTCTCCTAGAAGAATTCCTCAGGAGGAGGCTTTGACTCTTCCGTGGGCACGTAATCTGAATCCCCTGGATCAACGTCTCCAGAAGTCTCCGCTGCCGCTAGTCCTGGACCTACGACGTATAGTCTAAGGGGGGTGAGCTACATCCTAGCTAAATAGGGAAACACAATGAACATATAGATTAAGCTCTCACATGTATGTAAAAAATAGTTTAAAAGCATGATTTATCTGATAGAACTGCTGAAAGACAAATTGAAACACACGCAAGTAAAAAGATGGATACCCTTTTACTTTGCATGACTTTTTTTTTCTCATCTTCTTATTATGGTAACAGATTCAGCCTAATCACTTAAATCTTAACTTAAGTAATCCCGGAGTAATATAGCATCGAGCCCCGATGGAATACTCACCATAAATCGTCTAAATAGACACTTGTTATGTGTTACATTTCAATACTACCGGGCCCTTTCTCTTAGGCGTGGGTCTATTCTCAATTTAGCATCCCAGGATGTGCTAGTTATTCTTAATTTAACGTCGGTGGGGTATTCTAAATAAACCTTAAATAACAAAAATATAAATTGTGCTCTACATATAGTTATTCACCGTGATTGTGCTAATTATATTACATTAGGCCTTCTTGTTCTTCTTTTGTTTTTATCATTTGGCTTCATATGCATCCCTGAGATGCTACTGGTATAATGCATCATTATGATGCCCAATGTTACAATTCTATGTCCCCTGGGGACTTCATGCCTCCTCTTTAGATTCACACACACACACACATGTTGGAAACACATTTAATATGACTATTCTCTCGAGCTACTCTATATGATTGAAATACTTCACATATATGATTTTTGACGAATTAAAGTACATGTTTCAAGATATTCCCTACCTCAAAGCAAAGCCAGCGGTCCTCTCGTAGGGGTGATACGCAGCGGTCGCACAGCAATCTACGTTGCATGCGTTAAGAACATGGTTAGAATGGTCACTAGGGCCCTTGGTGAACACGGCTCCCATGAGCTGTGCTAAAATGTAATAAAAGCTGCATAGTTTCTATGCGGCCGACACTATTCCTCGCTCAGCGGTCCTTTTAGCCTCGCCGAGCGAGCACTTAATCTCTAACGAAGCGTCACTTAGCCTCACTCGAGCGATTACTTAATCTCGCCATGAAGCGATTAAAACACAGGTACCAACCTCACATGAAGCGAGTACCTTTCATCGCTCGAGCGGTTGAAACAAACTACATATAGCCTCGCTCGAGCGAGCTTCCCATATACTATAGGTCTCGCTCGAGCGAGCCCAGAACAAAAATATACTCAGTTTTATATTCCATCCTCGCTCGAGCGAGCCAAATAGGCCGCTCGAGCGAGCCACGATAGACATAAGTGCTCGATCCGTTCGTGAAAATAATTCCTTCTTTATCCAATGTCTTATTAGCATTAAATAACACAAAAAAAGATATTTTAACAATTCCTTCCTACATTATCTAATCACCGTAAATGCATTTAAATCATACCTCGATCAATGTATTTGATGTAAACTCGATCCAAGTTTCAACTAGATGAAAATCTCTTCATGGTTCCTCATCTAGCCTTCCTCAAAATCTTATACGGGCTTAAACTAACGAACCTAACCTTCTTTTACAATTCCCTCTCTTCTTTCTCTCTCTTTTCCTTTTCTCTATCTAGGCTAAAATTAGGTTACGTATAGGGCTCCTCTCTTCTTCCTTTTTACTTATATACATATTAGTGAAAGTTAGTGTGTTTCTCACATACACACATAGCGTATACATATTATTTTTTCGTTTCCTTGTGAACCACACATACGCGTGCATGGTATAAGCTGTGCACGATTCCTAAAAATCTGGGGTCATGACATTCACCCTACCTTATAAGATTTTCATCCTTGAAAATCGATGATATCGCAGAAAGTGAAGTACACTAGAACCATCCACAATCATATAACCAATGACTCATAGTTTAACCTGCATTATGCAATTATTCACACCTTATAGTATTTCCTAGCCATACACTTATCGTAGTCAATCTAAACGGTAAGAAATATCGATAAGAAATATCGATGATAAGATACTTACTATAAAGAGTTTTCACAGTCATAATAGTAATTGACCACATGGTAAAGTATATGCGATGCTATTATAAGGTTAACCATCGACGTTTTGTGAAAATCATGTCACGATAGTTTATAGAACAATAAAATCACACCATCAAAATGATCACAACTAAAATATTATAAACAAAATATTACAACCAAAATTTCATTACCGTTTCTAAAAAGAAAATATGACTACCTAATCATCATCCTCCTTATACTCGTCGTCGTCGTCGCCGGAGTCATCATCATCGTCGTAGTCCTCATCATCCTCATCCTCGACAACCTCCCTAGCGGTAGTGGTACCCGCTGTAGTGCTCCTCATAGCAGGGCCCGAGCTAGATGCTCCAAAAATAGCGCCTCTCATAGCACCGACGGTCTCCATGTATGACTGCGGGAACGCGTGGCCCATGAGGTCTATGGTAGGGCCTCCTGAAACCTCTGATGTAAACTGATCTCCCGCCCTTGCTAGAGGATCTCTCGCATCATGCCGGTGTCGGTGCTAGGTAGGGCTGTGAAGATGAAGTGGAGGGAGCAGTCGGTCCCGCCGGTGCTTGTTGTGTGGCTTGTCAGAAAATTTGGCGGTCTCTCTTCTTATTGACACTAGTTTGAAGGCTCTTTAAATTTTGGCTTAAGTCTTGGGCTATATAGGGGACGACATTATCGGTAAAAGATAACTCATCGGTTCGAATCTTGAATCCTTCTTTCCCATTACGTGCATCGAGGAGTCAGAAAATCAAACGTGCATATGGTAGGCGGTTGATAGGTGGAGAAATAGCGCCCCTGACATTTCTTCTATAGGCATGCACCATGCCTTTGATGACTACCATGGGTGCACTAAACCACCTGTTATGAACGGCGGAGTGCAAGGCTCGCAAGAATGCATTGCGGCGCTCTTGATCATGGCCAGTAGGGTGTAAATTCTTCTTAAAAATAATATCTAAAAGCCACATGTGTGGCGGTAGCTGGGATCGGGTGATGGATTGACCCGATGCGGACGTGCCGCCAGTAATATCAGAAATGATAGTTGGGAATTCTAGGTTCCCGGCAAAAGGTGGTTGAGTGTGTGGGCTCGGGGTGTAGGTATTAGGGAAACATCGCCACTTCCAAAAGTTAACTCTTTTCCGTCGATTGTGACGAGGATGGTGTCCTCATTCACATTCGTATTGAGAGTTTGATAAAACAGTTTTACGAGCCTCGGGTAGTACCGAGCTCCGAACGGTGTTAGCAATGGTCGTAGGTGGTTGTTTGTTAGAAAATCCGAAGTCCATTTGGTGGACGTCGGATCAACAAAACAAGAGGGATGAATTTCCCATTCGGCTTCCATAATCTTAGCTCCCCACCAATCATCTAATTGGATAGGGGTGGTTGATGGGCATGGTGGTGGTGGTGGTTGTTGTTGTGGCGCCTTGTTGCGCGATGATGGTGATCGAATCGCCATTCGTTTCATAGGTTGGGGGTTAGGGCTTGAAGAAGCCATTTGATATCTATAGAACTTTTTGAACGCAATAAAAATTGGAAAAGGATAGATTTTACCTTACAAAGTGTTTTTGACGAATCAGATCGTTCGAATCTGACTCGAATCAATCGGAAAAGCGTAAAGATCGAAAACCCTAAACCCTCGCTCGGCTCGGATCCCTCGCTTGAAGACGAAATGAACGTTTATCCTTCCGTCTGCAATATATAGTCTGTCATCGCTCGAGCGATCATTAGTTATCGCTCGAGCGATCCCAGAACGCTGACTGATATAAATTCATGGCCTCGCTCGAGCGGTAACTAATCCTCGCTCGAGCAATCCTAGAATACTTCTTGTTTATTATTTTATGTGGCTCGCGCGAACGAGCATAAAATCTCGCTCGAGCGAGCCCAGAACGTCTTTCTGGCTTCCTTAAGCTCATATTTTTGCTTGATCTGTTTTAAAGTTGGGGACATCATTCATACATGATTTCCTTTGTGGACATTTGAGATTTTTATTCACATGAACCGATCTTTCTGGCAAAAATTTAAACTAAATGCTCGAATTTTTCAATCTCATTTGTTTACTAGTTTCAAATAGGCATCGATATATTGTCAAAATATCACATATCATCATATTTAAGAAAACAACTAGTTAACATTCTCAAACAAGTTGGGGTATTGCTCTCTGACATCTGCCTCTCTCTCCCACATTGCTTCCTCAACCAGATGGTTATTCCAGCGCACAAGCACTAAAGGAATAACTTTGGTGCGTAGCACTTGTACCTTTTTATCCAAAATCTCCGCCGGTTCTTCTATCATACTCATGTCCTCATACATCTCCAAAGGTTGTCCTCCCAAGATGTGGGAAGGATCGTTCACGTACTTCCTGAGCATAGATACGTGGAAGATGTTATGTACCCGATCAAATCATGGCGGTAAGCCAACACGATACGCAACCTCCCCTACTCGACCCAAAACCTCGAAAGGTCCAAGATAACGGGGACTCAACTTGCCTCTCTTTCCAAATCTCATCATGTCTTTCATCGGCGACACTTTTACAAACACGTGTTCGCCCACTTTATAGTTCACACTCGTCCGCTTGATATCAGCGTAGCTTTTTTGTCTGCTTTGAGCCGCCTTTAGTCTTTCTCTGATCATGCGGACAATAGCGGCATTATCTTCAAGTAACTTGGGTCCCAAAACAAATTTGTCACCAGTTTCCTCCCAATTGATTGGCGATTTACATCGCCTTCCGTACAAGGCTTCATACGGTGCCATCCCAATGCTCGTTTGAAAATGGTTGTTATATGCAAACTCAATCAATGGTAGGTGTTGATCCCACGATCCTTGTAATTCCAACATACATGCCCTAAGCATGTCTTCAATGATTTGATTGACCCTCTCAGTCTGTCCGTCGGTTTGTGGGTGGAACGCCGTACCAAAATCTAGTCTCGTTCCCATTCCTTATTGAAATTTCTTCCAAAACTTTGATGTATACAATGGGTCCTGGTCTGAAACGATGCTACTCAGAATCCCATGCAAATGGACAATCTCTTTCATATACAGCTCTGCTAGTCTTCCCGCCGTGTACATCGTTTGGTAAGGCAAGAAGTGTGCTGACTTGGTCAATCGATCGACCACTACCCAAATGGCATTGTACTTCTTTGCAGTTCACGGTAGCCCAATTATGAAGTCCATGGAGATCAATTCCCACTTCCATTCCGGTATAGGTAGGGGTTGCAATAGACCTACGAGGTGTCTATGATCAATCTTCACTTGTTGGCACGTCAAACACCACGACACATACTCTACCACGTCTTACTTCAAACCTCTCCACCAGTAATTCTTTTTCAGATCTTGATACATCTTCGTGCTCCCCGGGTGGATAGCATAGCTTGACTTGTGGGATTCATCAAGAATCGTTCATCTTAAATCGGCATTGTCCGGAATAAAGAGACGACCCTTGAACAATAAGGAGCCATCCTCCTTGATTGAAAAGTCGGATCTAATGCCCTCAGTTACATCTTGACGTATCTTGGTTAGTACTGGGTCTTCTACCTGAAGTTCTCGTATATGTTCGAATATCACCGGTTTCACTGATATGTTGGCCAAAAAAGCTCCTGTAGCTTGTGGCTTGATGTCCGCACCATATAGTGCTAGATCTTCCAACAGCTTCCATCGGTGTATACCCAAAATTAGACTAGCCAACTGAGCTGAACTCTTCCGACTCAAGGCATCGGCCACTACGTTAGCCTTACCTGGATGGTACTATATAGAACAGTCATAGTCCTTGAGGAACTCCATCCATCTGCGCTGCCTCATATTTAGTTCCTTCTGTGTAAACAGATATCTGAGGCTCCTATGGTCGGTGAAGATTTCAAATGTTTCTCCGTATAAATAATGTCACCATATCTTCAATGCGAATATGACCGCTGCTAGTTCTAGATCATGCGTCGGATAGTTCTTCTCATGCTCTTTCAATTGTCTTGACCCGTAAGCTATTACCTTTTTATGTTGATTGAGCACGCAACCCAAACCATTATACGAAGCATCACTGTAGACCGCGAATCCCCCACTGCCTGACGGAATGGCTAATACTGGAGCTGAGGTGAGTCTCTTCTTGAGTTCTTGAAAACTCTTCTCGCATGCTTCACTCCACTCAAATCTTGAATCCTTTCTTGTAAGCCTCGTAAGAGGTCCCGATATCTTTGAAAGCCCCTCAACGAAATGTCGATAATAACCTGCTAGTCCAAGGAAACTTCGGAGGTCTGTCATGGTCTTTGGTTGCTCCCGATTCACTACTGCCTCGATCTTAGCGGGATCTACTGTGACACCATGCTTTGAGACGATATGTCCCAAAAAGCTAACCTCTTCTAACCAGAATTCACATTTGCTGAGCTTGGCGTACAATTGGTGTTCATGCAAAGTTTGTAGAGCAACCCGTAAGTGTAGTGTTCTTCATGCTCCGTCCTCGATTTTGAGTAAATCAGGATGTCGTCAACAAACACGACAACGCAGGAGTCTAGGTGTGGCTTAAACACCTGATTCATTAAGTCCATAAACAACGCCGGTGCATTTGTCAATCCGAACAGCATCACCAAAAATTCATAGTGTCCATACCGTGTTCTGAATGTCATTTTCTGAATGTCCTCGGCCTTGACTCTTAATTGATGGTATCCAGATCTCAGATCGATCTTGGAAAAGTACCTCGCTCCTTGCAACTGATCGAACAAGTCATCTATTCTTGGCAAAGGGTATCAATTCTTCACAGTGAGTTTGTTCAATTGTTGATAGTCAATGCACAGCCGCATCGACCCATCTTTCTTTTTCACGAACAAAACTGGTGCTCCCCATGGAGACACGCTTGGTCTTATGAACCCTTTATCCATGAGCTCTTGCAACTGTTATTTCAATTCTTTCAACTCAGCAGGAGCCATCCTGTATGGTACTTTTGAAACAGTTCGCCTGGTGCTAAGTCGATAGTAAATTCTACTTCTCTCTCTGGAGGTAATCCTGGCAATTCTTCTGGAAATATGTCTTCGAACTCTCTCACTACTGCTATCTCTGAGATAACATTCTTTTCTTCTTTATCTCCCTTCAGAAATGCTAAATAACCGCTACACCCCTTTTTGATTAAACGTTTTGCTCACTGCAGAGATGAGTGGCACCTGTGTCGATCTCTCTCCTCGTGTTAGGTCAGAAAATAACAACCTTGTTCTTGCAATCCTCTGTTGCACAATGATGGGACAGTCAATCCATGCCAAGGATCACGTCGAATCCTTGCATGTCCAACATTATTAATTGTGCGTCTAATTCGTAGACGACGTCATCCCGGACGCTCACTACTACCGATTTACAGACTAACTCTGTGTCCACAAATTTTCCCGTTGGGATAGACACTGATAACACAAAGTCCAGTGTCTCCGAAACAATCTTCATTTTCTTTGCAAATCTAGGGGTGATGAAGGAGTGGGTAGACCCTGGGTCTATCAACACTCGTGCGTCACGTGCTACATAGCACCCTTTTTCATAGACTTGTAACGTACCTACAACACATACATATACATACATAGTACATACTTTATTTAGAATCGTCTAACGTACAAACACGAGTCTACACACTATTCTAATGAATGCACCTTCTCTATCTAAAATTGTATTAAATTAAAATTCTTTTATTTAAAAGGAATCTCACCTTGAATGACGTCATGTACACTTCGCTTGCAGAATCACAGAGGCTCTCCCTTGAACAACTGGCTTCCGTGATTGAATAGGTCGTGGCATGGAAGCTGGGGCCATCTTCTCCTTAATTGCCTCAGGGCAATCTCTAATTATGTGGCCTATCTTGCCACATTTAAAACAGCCTCGCATTCCTTGCCTGCAATCCGCCGTTTTGTGGGACTTTCCACACTTGGCACAAGTCTCTCCTGGTGTTGAAGCATCTCTCGAAAAACCTTGTGTAACTGTGGCTCCAGTGGAAATAGCAGGACCTCATACCTCATCAGTCTCCTTGATGCTAGCAATGGGAATCTTTGATGAGTAGTTTGTTGTGCGGCTCTCCCATACCCTATCTGGAACGGTTGCCTCTGATTTGGTGCTACGAACCTCGGCTTCTTATTCATTGATTCATAACTCCCAGTCCTGCTTTGATCTATGCTTCCTCTTCCCAAATTGTTCTCTAACGCTATCGGTTATTGTTTTCTTCTTCGACCACTAATGCCTTACTCATGACCTCTCCATAGGTCTTCAGCTGAAATGGCGCAACCCCACCTCAGATGTCCGACCTTAAACCCTATTGGAACCTCTTCGCTTTCATCACATCAAAAATTATGTAGTCTGGAGCGAAACGAGCCAGTCTCATAAATTCTACTCCGTACTCTCTCACGGTCATCCTTCCTTGCATTAGTTGTAAAAATTGAGTCTCCATCTGATTTCTCACAACCTCCGAAAAATACTGCTTATTGAACTCTTCAACGAATTCATCCCAAGTCCAGGGCATATCTGGAGTTTCTTGAGCTCTAGTCCGCGAAACAGATTTCCACCAAGGTCCAACTTCTCCATCTAGCATATACGCTGCCCAACGGACACTCTCGTCCTCTGTGCATGTCAGTACACTAAATACCTTCTCCATTTCACCCAGCCAATTTTCAGCTGCTATAGTGTCTGCCTGCCCTAAAAAGCTAGGAGGTCTCATCCTCCTAAATTCGGTAAATGTTGAAGCCACTGGTAGTGAAGGTCCCATCGAGGCGAGGTGTCTGGGCGCGGTTCAAGGATATGTGCCGCCAAGGATGCCATGGTTTCATAGTATGCATCATCCTCACTCCTCTCTTTCTTCATTTCTTTCCCTCACTCTATCTTGCTCCCTCTGATCTCGATCCTGACTGTCTTGATCCTGATTTTCTGCTTGATTTTGGTTCTCTCCTTGGCCACCGCCCTCGGGAACCTCCCTATTTCCCAATGGCACCCTATTCGTAGGCGAGATGAACCCATCTCTACTGCGCAAATTCCTATCATGACCACCCCTGGGTCGGCCTCTTCCTCTAGGAAACATAACTGTCTGCATGAGAAACCACGATTTCGTTAGCAGCAGTCCCTATGTTCTGACCAACTGATTGTCAGAGACTAAAAGAATTGCTTTGATACCAATTGTGGCGGCCCGGATTTTGCACCTCGAAACCCGTGCCATCAGCACGACCCTCAAGGCCGTGCCCTGTGATTCTGTACGAAGCATTGATATATACAAGCCAAAAACTGTAATTAAGGCACATGTATCTACTTTAAACAAGTACTCATGTATTTAAAATAAATAGGGTCTCTAAAGGCAGTTCTTCTCTCATGCCAATTCATGGGCATAAGAACTTACCCAAACCGTTGGTGATAACAGTTCACCCCAGACAATTTGTCAAAAGAATAACAGTATTTAATTACATTCAAATAAAGAGGCTTGACATACCAAGCCGTACCTAATACTCTCAACTCACTCTCAAAGTACGCAATGGGTCTCCTGGAAGAATTCCTCAGGAGGAGGCTCTGACTCTTCTGTGGGCACGTAATTGGAATCCCCTGGATCAACGTCTCCAGAAGTCTCTATTGCCACTTGTCCTGGACCTCCGACGTATAGTCTAAGGGGGGTGAGCTACATCCTAGCTCAATAGGGAAACACAGTGAACATATAGATTAAGCTCTCACATGTATGTTAAAAACAGTTTAAAAGCATGATTTATCTGATAGAACTGCTGAAAGACAAATTGAAACACACAGAAGTAAAATGATGGATACATTGTTACTTTGCATGACTTTATTATTCTCATCTTACTATTATGGTAACGGATTCGGCCTAATCACTTAAATCTTAACTTAAGTAATTCCCAAGCAATATAGCATCGAGCCCCGATGGAATACCCACCATCGTTGTCTAAATAGACACTTGTTATGCGTTACATTTCAATACTACCCAGGCCCCTTTCTCTTAGGCGGCGGGATCTATTCTCAATTTAACATCCATGGGATGTGCTAGGGTGTACGGTTTGGCCGCCATACCGGTCACGGATATCCTACCGAGTCAGTCGTGGGTATCCTGCCTTGTCGGTGGGGTATTCTAAATAAACCTTAAATAATAAAAATATAAAGTGTGCTCTACATATAGTTATTCACCGTGATTGTGCTAATTATATTACATTAGGCCTTCTCGTTCTTCTTTTGTTTTTATCATTTGGCTTCATATGCATCCCTGGGATGCTACTAGTTTAATGCATCATTACAATGCCCAATGTTACAATTCTATGTCCCCTGGGGACTTCATGACCTCCTCTTTAGATTCACACACACACACATGTTGGAAACACATTTAATATGACTATTCTCTCAAGCTACTCTATATGATTGAAATACTCTACATACATAATTTTTGACGAATTAAAGTACATGTTTCAAGATATTCCCTACCTCAAAGCAAATCCAAAGCAGTCCTCTCTCGTAGCGGTGATACGCAATGATCCCACGTCAATCTACATTGCATGCGTTAAGAACATGCTTAGAATGGTCACTAGGGCCCTTGGAGCACACGGCTCCCATGAACTGTGCTAAAATTTAATAAAACCCGCATAGTTTCTCGCCCGAGTGAGCACTATTCCTCGCTCGAGCGGTCACTTAGCCTCGCTCGAGCGATCACTTACTCTCGCGCGAGTGGTCACTTAGCCTCGCTCGAGTGAGCACTTAATCTCGCGCGAGCGGTCACTTAGCCTCGCTCGAGCGAGCACTTAATCTCGCGCGAGCAGTTAAAACGAGGTACCAACCCTCGAGCGAGTGAATACCTTTCATTGCTCGAGCGGTTGAAATGAACTACATATAGCCTCGCTCGAGCGAGCCAAATAGGTCGCTCGAGTGAGCCACAATAGACATAAGTGCTCGATCCGTTCGAGAAAATAATTCCTTCTTTACTAATCTCTTATTAGCATAAAATAACACAAAAAAAGGCATTTTAACAATTCCTTCCTACATTATCTAATCACCATAAACGCATTTAAATCATACCTCGATCGATGTATTTTATGTAAACTCGATCCAAGTTTCAACTAGATGAAAAGCTCTTCATGGTTCCTCATCTAGCCTTCCTCAAAATCTTCTACGGGCTTAAACTAACGAACCTAACCTTCTTTTACAATTTCTTCTCTTCTTTCTCTCTTTTCCTTTTCTCTATCTAGGCTAAAATTAGGTTACGTATAGGGCTCCTCTCTTCTTCCTTTTTACTTATATACATATTAGTGAAAGTTAGTGTGTTTCTCACATACACACATAGCGTATACATGTATTTTTTTCGTTTCCTTGTGAACCACACATACGCATGCATGGTATAAGTTGTGCACGATTCCCAAAAATCTGGGGTCATGACACGTTCACCTCTTTGTAACACAGACACGGTATACCAACGTCGATTTTTTTCACTCTTAGATCAAACCATTACTAACCTAGATTTCTTCTAGCTGTGGTTTCTCAGAGAAATGACTCCAAAATCCAATCTCTTAGCTATGGCTTATCAAGGAGCAAGAAGAAGAAGAATAGAGTACTGAATCAAACCCTCTCCCTTCCCTTACAAGCTAAACAACTGAAATATCCTTGATATTTCAATGTTCTTAATTTTTATATTATGTGTTGGGCGCACACTTAGTGTCCCGGCGTACTACGCCTCATCCGAGGTCTTACAAGACTCCGGCACATGTCAGAAGTGACAAATGACATCACTCAACAGTGGATTAATATTATTTTCAATAATATTATTATAAAATTTTAATTTGTCTCATTTTCCATGCCAAGCATGCACATCCAAGCAGTCGAGTTCTGTTCAGAATTTTAGGATAACTACAGGATGTCTTGGAGTTTCCATTTGCATGCAAGTATGATCGGATTTTTGGGAAAGTTGCTACTACAAAAAAGTTATTGTAGCTCCAAAATTATGAACTTAATTCAAACTCAAACTTGTTTTTGTTGAAAGTAGGCTATTATGATTGTCTGGTTCACATGTTGTTTGCTTTATATGGTTCAGAGAAGTTCTCTATGAGCATTGTGATTTGCTAATATGTTTCCTAACTAGTTTGCAATTTATTTTAGGATTTGAAATTTCAGACTTGTTGTTAATGATGGGGTACTATAGGTATAGGTAATTCAAATTCATAATTTATCCTACCCTTTCTTAGTCAAATTCATAATTATAATTATAGAGACATCTATGTGGACAATAGAGCTTTCGTTCCGCAATGGATATTATTGCGAATTGTGTTTGGTCTCTTGGAGTGCTAATTTGGTGGTTTTCATGGGAATTGCTAGATGTAGAAAGTGTCAAAGTGCTACTTCTAGTCGTTAGCATTTCAACTTCCTATGTCATCTCATGGTGGTCTACAGCTAAGGCTAAGAATGCCTAGGCCTACCTAGATCCAAGCAATTGCCGAGTAAATCACCTAGGTGCATAAAGCCACCAAAGGCCTAAGTAATCACCTGCCTACAATTCCTGGGCGTTGATGGTTAATTTAATCATTTTTCCCTTCATAGAAGGGAAGAATATTTTAGGGTTCAGTATTTTAGTTTTTCATGATCTTTAAACCCCCCAAACATTAATTTCTCTGATCTTTTGTATGGAACAAGTAGATATATTGTCAGATCCATTTCTTGAATTTCTTTTTGTAAGGTGTTAGATTACATTTGACAGTCAATTCTAGTGTTTTTAACAAAGCATTAGAAGTTGTATGGAACCAAACTGGGAATTCTAGGAGATCCACTGCCTAGGCTGGTCAGGTGTTTTGACACTCGTTGGGGAATTCGCTATGAAATTCCAAGATGAAGCATCATCAAATTTGTTCATGAGTTTGCAGAGCTGTCCAGAGTTAACAACTTGGTATATAAAGTTGTTTTATGACCCTTTAGGTTGATCAGGAACAAAAGAATTGTGAGAGACTAGGTTTTGTAAAATGAAGAGGTTTGTTCCTTTTGTTACTTCTCTCATTCGAAGTATAGAGAACTAGCGTGAATCTCCATGGATGTAGACCGCATCAGGTGCAACATGTTTATCATGTTTTATGGTTTGAATTCCTTTCTTTGTTTTTATTTTTTGCATCACTAGAATTGCGAGTTCCCAATATCCGTAATTTCTGCAATCAGGAGTGCTATTGGAGCACATTGTTCTTACAGTATATTGAGACACATGTCATGCGTTATTGCCAAGTAGGCCCTGACATGTAAACACCAACACTCCAGTTTCATACTCCTTATTTATTTATTTTCTGCAGAGATTAACCAATGATCTCAATTATTGCACTTATAATTTACTGGACCTTTTATAGGGGGCAGTTTCTGTGGATTACGAATCTGAAGTAGAAGATGATATCCTTCCTTTTTTTCGGAGGAGAGGTTAGTCAGCAATATATTTATCAAACCTGCAAAGTTTTCATTTGTACTAATTTCACAACTGATGTTTGATACATTTGGTAGCCAAAATGATTTGAATTTGATTGTTGTGCTGTTGTTTGTTTAGAAAAGAGTCCGACTCTCTTGACCGTAGCTGTAACTGAAAATAGATAGATGGATGTAGATATGTGATAAATCTAACATTGCTTATTTTGTAGTTTCCTTCAATGCACATCGAGGGAAACATCCATCATAGATTTGGTGGTAGTAAAACTAAGTATTCTCATGAGTTATGACTATGTGAAAATCGAGTTTAGATTTAGATTGAAACTTTATTGTAATTGAAAACTCATGATGTTTTATGAATCTAATAACTTTAAATAGAGAAATTAAGGCAGCCATATAGAAAAGGGAATGTGACCGTAATACTTTGAAGCATCCAGTAAATACAAGTCTTTAACCTGTTGGTGTGAGTTAGTTTCAGTTGAACCTAAGATTCAAGGATGAAGTGAAGTCTCATTTCATGACCCCAAAGACCATACCAGTGAGAATTGAGCCTCAAAGAACTCCCTTCTGAGTGTAGGGTGTTATGTTGTTGGCTTTAATGGTGTGAGATAAAAAGTATAATTTTCATGGTGTAAGATCATTTAGACATCATTTTGGTGTTTAAATGTCGGTCATGAGCCATTGTCCCTTTCTTTTATATATATATTTTTTATTGGGGTTGATATCATCTTTGGTCTTGTTGAAATGTTGAGTGGGGAAGCTATGTTACAAGACATGGACACCGAGCTGTGAGATCTGCCATACGTTTTAATTTTTTATTGGTATTAATATCATACTTGGACTTGTTAAATACAGAGTGGAGAAGCTATGTAATGGAAAGCATGGACACAGATCTGTGATATCAGTCGTAAGGAATTTGATCAGGTTTGTCGACAACTTGGAGTTCATCTGGACGAAAAGGTAATATTCTTCTTGTTGCACCAAACGTGGATTTGAGGAGTTACCTCGTGATATGTTTTAGTAGGTGTCTTTTCTCTATGGACATTCTATATCATGGTTTTCAATATCGATAGCCCAATGGGTGGACTCTGGTCCAACCCATTACTGGCATTGTGATGCCGTCGATTAATTTAAGAGATTTGTGGTGGGGGATAGGGTTTAATGTCATGAATTATCTTCTCATAAACATATTAGGTAGTTGTTTAATATCTTTTGAACAAAGGTCATCTTGGAAAATAGCATGTAATGATGATCACATTAGTTTCCATGTTAATTTTTATTATTTGATTAAAGAACCAAAAATAGTAAAATTTTAACGGCTACCAATTGTCCAAAGTTTGAAGAACAAGTTTTAGCCATTGATTTTTTCGTGATCGTAGGCTTTTGATTATATATAAGGGTAGAGATAGCTTTGGTTTCTTGCTTCTATGGTTTGTTGATTTAGTTTACCATGTCATTACCAGTGGTGACCGTGTCTTTAATTTTAAGCTTAAGTTGGTCTTTATATTTTCTGGGGGGTTTCTAGTTGGGTGCTGAGTTTTTACTTGCATGTTTCAAGTTTTAGTGCACAAGTAGTTTTGTAGATTTAATGTGATAGCCGAGTTGAGAAACTCTCATTCCCTGTTTGGAGGAGCTTCACAAATTATTAGTAAGGAATATACAAACCTTTTGAGTGCTGAATGTCAAAGAAAAGTATACCTCTTCTACTTGCTTGAAGAATTAATTGATGACTCTTTTTTCATTCTGCAAGCTTTTTCTTGTCCATCTCAGAATGAAAGGCATTAGATTGATATGCATAATTATTTGTTGTATTAATTTTTTTATCAAATTTTCATAGGATGCCTTTACTCGTATATCATTTAAGACTACCGAGGAAATGCGGTGCTCATTGAGTTGTGCTATTAAAGAATGGGTACTTATTTGTTGTTTCACTTTGAGTTTATCCGTGTATTGATTTTTTATGATGCCATTTTGATAGCTGTGGATCACTAGTATGTGGTGTAGCAATTCCCTCAAAGTTTGAGCTTGTGTGTTACATGGACACTGATAAAATAATGCTAGCAAGACAGACGAGTTTGACCCGAAGTCAGGTAAGTTCATAAAGCTAAATATCTAATCTCATTTTCTTTATATTAATGCATAGATTCTATTTTGGTTCAGGTTTCAAACTGGTTTATAAATGCCCAAGTACATCTTTGGAAGCCCATGGTTGAGGACATGTACAAGGAAGAGATTGGCAATGCTGAGATGGACTCAAACTCTTCATCGGAGAATGCAACGAAAGTAATGGATGAAGTCGGGGCCTCTGAGGACAAGGAAGAGTCACATAGGCAGCGACACCGCTAACATGAGGATGAGGGCAAGACATTCTAGAGATTATGTTGTAATTGACGCTTCTTGTATCCGCATAGTAGATAGAAGGGGGTGACACCGACGACCAAGCTGCGAGGATGTCTACACCAGGGGCAGTCAAATCAGACTATTTTTTTTTCCATGAAAATTTCAATGTGTTGGATGATCTGATGAACAAGAAAAATAGAAAATTTGGATAAATATAGAGAAGGATATTATTTACCTTAAGAATGTCTGGAGTAACTACGTTGGGCCCTCTAGATGAGGAGACGATAGTAGGCACTAACACATCTTTCCATGTCTCAGTAGTAAGGATTGTTCCGATGGGATTGCTGATAATGAGGAGTATCTTTTTCAGATTATAATATAATACAATCAGTTTTATATGATCTACTATCCATAGGAAGATTGGGAAATAATTAGTGTTTTATTTTAATTACCATGTAAAATTTAGAAACAAATTTATTGCTTTTATTGAATTGTTTGGAATTTGTACAGGTAGGTTTTCACCCCCAATATAATCCAACCTGGTTCGTAATGTCAGTATAAATATGGTAGCAGCAGTTTTTTAATTGCCACTACTATTGATAACTTAGCGGCAGTTTTTAGTAAAAACTGTCGCTAATACCCCCACCGGCAGTTTTAAAAACTGCCGCTAAAACAAAGTAGCGACAACACTAGTAGCGGCAATTTTTACAACTGCCGATGAGGGTATTAGCGGCAGTTTTTTTTGTTAATAGTGGCAGTTTTTGGCTGCCGCTAATAGTCTTATTTTTTGTAGTGAGTTGTCATCCAAAACAAATTCATTCTAAGATTGCATAAAAAAATTATTTATACCACAAGGAAGTTAAGGCGTTATGGCACAGTCATGGCAAAGAGGCTCGCCATGCCATGGCGAGGCCATTTACAATTTTTTTTTAAATATTAACAATTTTATTTTTATTTATTAATCATTAATATTATTTTTTTTTAGTTTTTTTACTATATTTTAATTCATATATATTTTCTTGAGGAAGAAAAAAATTTAACTAATGAATCACGCATATACAAATATCAATAAATAGAGAGCAAATATTAATTATGAAATATGAACCTCACTAAATTCGTAAATCTCAACTGATCCTGAGATCATGGGTATATTATCCCATGGTCAATTTTTTACTCCATGTGGCACACATGATCACATATTAGTTTTTGGGATGAAAAATTGACCATCTAATGAATGATAATATTATAATGATCTCTGTTGTCCCCTAAAAGCAGTCAATGGATTCAGTTGTACTTAGTTTCAAGAATCATGTCACGACAAAAACAAAAAAATATGTATATAGAATAAATTATGAAAAAAATAGAAAAACACACAAAAAAGATTAAAAGAAAATAGAAAAACAGAGAAAGGGGATAGAAAGGGAGGCGAGAGAGAAGAAAGGGAGGTGAGGAGAGAAAGACGAGAGATTGAGAGGAAAAAAGCAGCTAGTGAGAGAAGCAAGGAGGCTGACAGAGAGAAAAAGAAAAAAATCTGCTTCTATTTTTTCGCTAAGTAGAGGAGTTGAGTCGAGGACCTATTTTTTTGCTGCCATAGAATCCCTTTTTATATGAGATTATAAGTTATTAAATTATAAATTATAAGTATTATAACTTATAATTTATTAAAATATAAGTTATATATCTATCTATAATATTATATACATTTTAAAGGTTTCACCATATCAGTTCATATGGTGAAATTCGTTGTCATTCGTCATGGCGACGCCTTGACTACCATGCTATACCATGTGATTAATAGGCTAAAAGCTTCACAAAATGAACAACTACTATGTGATATTCCAACTCCTTTTTAACAATTCACTTTATGGTGCTTGTAGCTTCTTAATCACATGAAAGAGATGAGTTAATAAAATCTTAGGAGTAAATATGATCAACATGATAGCCCTTTGAACCACATGCCACCAAAATGGTGTCCATATACATAATCACCCCCATTGATGATGGTTTGGCGGATGCAAACACAACCTAAGAGCATCTCCAACAATGTATCCTAAACTTTGGTGCATGTGGCAAATTTAGGATATGGGTGTAATGACGTGCAAATTTAGGATACCATTGAACTCCAACATGATATTTTTACTTTCATTATTTTACTATTATTTGAAAGCAAAGGTATTAAATAAAGGGGAAGCAATTTCAAATTATATTAATATATTAATGAATAGAATACCAAGAGTAGTATCTGATCTGTGCCGAAATATGACTATATTTCACACTCTAATACCAACATTTGGCTATCCGATGAAATCAATCTAACGGCTCTTTTGTAGTTTTAATGGTTTTAGGAATTCGTGACCGTTGGATCTTACAGGAGTGTAACTGAGCATACTTAAGGCTACGTGGGAGCATTAGACTATAGAGCCAACGAAAGCACCAAAATTTGGGAAGTGAAATGATTGGTCTAGACACGACTGCAGGAATTGAATATGACACTTGTCATCATCAATCGATTGAGTTTCAAAAATCAATCGATTGAGTTTGATGACAATTGTTTCTCTCTTAGATTTGAATTTGAATTCAATCGATTGAGATTTGAATTTCAATCAATTGATTTCAAATTCAAATGAATCCACCAAAAATTTAAATTTTGAATTCAATCGATTGACCTATTTATGAAAAGTTTTTCTATCCAAGCCCTATATAAATAAAGCTATGTTTAGGGTTTGGGGGTATGCTTTTAGGGGCCTTCTTGACCGAATTTTCTTAGTTATTTTCCCTTAGTTTTTTCATTTTTAGTTTTAACTTTTGATAATTAGTTTATAATTAGGAACTAAAGGTTTGTAAGTGTAGACACCCAAATTTGGCCCAAGGCCCGATCGAAACATACTTCGAGAGAGGCGCACCCCCGAGCTTTCGATAGCATCCCCCATACCCTTAGGTACCTTCCCAAACCCTTAGGAACCTTCCCAAACCCCTTAGGAATTACCCTCGACCTCTCCGAACCCATGATTAACCCTCCCTGACAACGGTTAGAGAGAGATGTACTAGGGCTGACAAGGACTTCTACTAACACCAATCCTTATACCATTGAAAAATAGAGGTTCCCAGCTTTCCAACAAGCTAAGAATCGCCTCAATCCGAGCTCTACATCAAAAGATATGGCAATCCAAAGTTTCAAGCTACACCACTCGATAGGTTCGGAACCTCTCGAGAACCTCTCGAGGAGTTGGGTATGCTTGGCGTGTGTAATATACACGCCAAGCCATTTCTGAAAGAAATGTTGCCTGACATGTAAATTATACACGCCAGGCTACTTCCTCCCTATAAATGCCTTGGCGTATATAATATACATGCCAAAGATAGGTGGGTCCCCCCTCGGGCTCTGGACTTCCAAGACACTGTAGTTATGCTTGGCGTGTGTAAAACACACGCCAAGCTTAGCTACAGTAAGCTCTAGTTTTTGTTCGAAATTCACTTTTGAGGTTTGACTTGTTGACCATCCCAATGTTTAGAGTGGGTTTTATTAGGACTGTTACACTCTCATTTACCCTATTTGAAACCTCACCACCCTATCATCTACCATTGATTCTAATTCACATCTTCCTAAGCCCTTATAATCCTAGGAATCCTTAGATGTTAGGATTGCCTATTTGCTAATCACATTAGCATTTAAGTACCCCTTAACCACCCCCTTCTCTATAAATAGAGAGGCACCCCTCCCTTTACAAAGGCTTGAAAATTTTAAAAGTGAGAGAAAATTCTAGTGAGCTCCCCTCCCATTTGCCTCCACTAAAATCATATAATTCCATAAGTGAATTTCATCCTTGACACCTCATTTTACACCATCCATCCTTGAGATTTAGCTAGATCTAGCCCCTAGCCTTCTTCTCCAATCTCTTATCTTCCTAGCCTTAGAGATCAAAACCCATTTCTCTAACCATTTGCTTTCGGAAGCTCATCCAAGACGCTCCCATGCGAAGATCCACATTGGTGCTATAAGGGCCCGAGAGCTCCGGCTCTCCCCTCTATTCCTTTACCTTCTTTTGCTTCTCCTCTATCCTAGAATTGAGCCGTTATGCTACCCAAATTTCGGCAAACGGGAAGGGCTCAATATGATCGGCATGCCTTCGGATAAGGGGAGGTGCAGCTCATTTTTGTTTCTTTTTTATATATAATTATATATATATTATATAAACCAGCCACACATCTAAACAGTCATAGTAGAGACCACTTACGGGTTGGTGGTGCCTAACACCTTCCCGATCGATAACGAAGCCCTACCCAAGAGCCTTGGGCGTGCAAATCAGAGTCATATTTTTACACTTCGGTGCTTTCAATATTGATTTAGATTTTTCGGGACACCAAAAGTTCCGGGTGGCGACTCTATATTTTTCATACGAGCGCATCGTCGCGATGGGTTTGATAAAAATCTACGGTTGCACAAATGGCGACTATGTTAGGGAAGCTTTAGAGCTTCTACTTGAAGTTGGCCCTTTTGCATGTCTTTCTTATTTTTACTAACTTTTGTTATTTCTCTTTCATTTTTGTACTCACCCCTATGATTCCGTCATTTTTTACTTACCCCTATTTTTCCGTCATTTATACGCGTTAGCCGATTGGCAGGCCTACTTGAGCATTGTCTTTACTTTCATTTATTTTTCGTCATTTATATGCCTTAGCCAATTGGCGAGCTTACTTACGCATTTAAATTCCGTCATTTATATGCCTTAGCCGATTGGCGGGCCTGCTTTACGTTTAATCATATCCCACCAGTGGACGCCGGCCCATAGAGGAGCAATGGGACCATCACCCCTGATTTTTAAACATTAAGCAAACTCCCTTAAAATTGAAATTAAAATTGAGCCAAGAGGGGGACTTAATTGAATATTTGCGGGGGTAGATTTTTCAAGGGTTGGGAATTTTAGGCAAAGATATAAACGTCCCGATTTTTAGTACGGCAGCAGCCCCCTAGTGATGATGATCCGGAAAAGTACCACCCCATCCAATATCTGAGAAGGCGCTTGCGTCGGAGGTATATAGGTTGGGTGATCGAGCCGATTACAAAGCTTAAAACCTTGGGGGAGTGCGTTTAGTTGCCCCGAATCAACCTTGTATCCCTAGGTTTGGTGAGTAGGGACCCGTTACAATAAGAAATCAATCCCCGGAAGCATCACTTCCAGAAAAACACAAAAAAGACCAATTTCGGGTTTGCTGTTCTGCTGTCTATATAGTTATATACTCTGTTCTTACCTGGCGTGTGTAAAATACATGCCAAGCCTTTTTTACTCAGATTTGCTCTAGCGTGTAACACACGCCAAGCCAAATCAGCTCAGATCTAGCCTGGCGTGTATAATACACACGCCAAGCCAAATTCTCCAAAATTTGGCCTGGTGCATATATTGCACACGCCAAGCCTGCCCTGGTTAGGCAACCTGAGTCTGAGGCCCGTTTTCACTTTTCCAAGTCTCCCGCTTAGTGGTTTAGCACCTCCGATACGTCTCGCACTCTTCGACACCCAATACGCCCCTACCGGTCAAAATAGGGTAACTTCTTATTGACTCACTCTGGGGGATCGGATTGTTTGCGTTGATTCTCGTACCTTCAATAGATCAAAGGGTTCCCCTTTGACTCTTCCGAACCGTATCGGGATCCCGCCGCGGTATTTATTTAGGGTACAAACGCCACCAGAAGCGGGAATTCAAGGGCCCCGAAATTCTTCATCATAAAAATTCACTTACAAAATTTTCAAAAAATATATATAAATAATAAAAAAAACTCTGAAAAAGGAAAAACTATTGTGGTATTGGCACAACAGCATCGCCTTATCCCCCGTCATCCCGAAGAGGGAGAAGGAGAAAATCTTACGGGCTCCATCCGAGGCACCCATACCCAACCCGCCACAAAGCCATGTCGTGGGCAGTGGATCCGGCATACGCCGATCTCGATTCATCCCCGCCACATTCCCCAACCCATTCCCATCTGAAGAGATTTTCACCTCCATCCCACTTACCCAACCACCATTCACTGTCACCAGACCCTTCGGTGCCCCCCCTATTCCCATCCTCACCCACCCAAAATTTATTCCCCTTCCCCCATCCACTCAAGATCCGCATCCACCTCATTTTTACCCTACTCCCCTCAAATCCAAACAACCCTAATTTTCCCCCCTCCACCATCACCCACAATCCACCCTATGTTTCACCCTATTCTTTCCCCACCTCAACCCAAAATTCACCCCATTTCCCTACCACATCCAATGTGCCCCCTTCATCCCCATCTAATCCAAGCATGCCGCATTCTTCCACATATGCCCAAGCCATGAACAATCCTCCCATATCCACTCCACATCTTTCCCCTAATCCCAATCCGTCATTCATTCCCCCATCTACCTGGGCCATGCCCGATTTTACCCGAGACATGCCCAATTTTTCCCATATACCCACCCCATCCATGCCACATGCTCCCACCCCATTGGATGTGCCCTTTTCATCCATCCCACTGTAAAATCCGATGGCCATAATGGATGAAATGTGAAAGACCTCACAAGATAACCTCCCTCATCCACCCCTCACAAACCCACCTCATACATTCCCTAATCTCCATGCCCCCTTTTCCCAAAGCTCCCACCAACCCCCCATTATCCACATCACCAAAGACCCTCATCAACCATGGAGTCATTTTAACGGGCCTCATGGCCCCATGGCCAATTAAACCCATCAAGGCGCCCAATGTGTTGGTGCACACTTTTTTTGGGTTCCTCTCGGTTCCCGTTGAATCAGTGGCCCAATTCTATCCAAGTGGACTCTAGCGATGCGGCGTTTAGAATGTTAAAAATAAGGGGGATTTCTGTGAAAGTTTCTAATTTATTGCGATCGCCAATTGTAGATATTTAACAACACTGCAACACGTCAGTGATCACGCTTTGGAGCGGGTGTGGGTTACTTCTATACTGAATCGTCCACCTGCAAACGTCAGCAGCTATGGCTCTTCCTTATAGTTTAGATAGTTTAAATTTCCTTTTCTTTCCCTGTTATTATCATGATTCTGATTGGTTTGAATTTCCTAATTCTACTATAAGTCTAACTATGTGAATTTATGGTAGTGGCCTGATTTGATGTTCTTGTCCTATTAGGAATCTAATTGGTTTTACTATTTTAATCTTATTGCAAGTCTGATTAATTAAGTGTCCTAATCCTATTAGAATTCTAATTAATTAGGTTTCCTAATCGTATTAGGAGTCTGATTAATTCTAGGTTTCCTAATTCTACTAGGAATGTAAATATACTAATTCAAAGGAAACTTTAATTAAGTTAAGCATGCTAATTATACTAGAATTCCAATTGAAGCAAATATACTAGTTCTACTGCAATTCTAATTAAAGCAAATATACTAATCATATTAGAACTCTAATTAAGGCACAAGGATTAATTTTTCTGAAAGTCTAATTCAAATAGAGAGCTAATTTTATTAAAACTCTAATTAAAGCAATGAATTAGTTGGACTAAAATTCTGATTAAAGCGATGAATTAACTAAACTAAAAAATCTGATTAAAGCAATTAATTAATTATACTAAAATCTAATTAATGCAATTAATTAATTATATTGAAATAAAAACTAATTAAAGCAAGAAATTAATTTTAAAATTCTAAAAAAATGGTTTTGAGCCCGCTAGGCTATGGAGGATTGACCTCATTTCCAAGTACCCTCCGTAAGCTCCCTTAGGCAAATAGGGTGGCTGATATTAAAGACAAATTGGCTTTTTGTATTCTAATATTACATTTTTGATTTTTGGAATTGATTTTGGACTGTAATTGTAGATTAAATTAAGAAACTAAAATTTAAGAAAATTAAATTATAAACTGAGATTTTAGAAATATTGAATTAGGGAAATTAAAACTAGAATTTCAAATTTTAGGATTGAATTCGGGTCTGAAATCAGGAAATCAGACCGTATGATTAAGGACTGGCTCTAAAACCTAAGAACTAGAACCAGAAATTAATGATAGGACTGGAGATTAAGTTTTTAGAACTAAATTAAGTCTTAAGAGTCGGTGAATTAGGCCACCAGATTAAGGACTAGTTCTAGATTCGGAGAACTAGAACCAGATATAAAAATTACGGTCTAAAAAAAAAAGGGTGCTACGGTCTAAGACTGAAAATTAAACTAATAATCAAACCTAAGATAAATCCTAAATCTAAAAACTAAGGTCAGGAACTAAAGGTTGGATTTTTACCTAAGGTCTAGACTGCGGAGAGGAATCATCAATAATTCGGAGCTTGGATCTCAAAATCATGGCTAGGTTTCTCGGTGTATTTGTTCTCGAAATTCTCTGCAGTTTTCATTCTCTCTCTTCTCCGAAATTCATAGCCTCTTCTCATGTTTTCAAAAATAAAAAGCTTTTATAGGTTTTCCTTCAATTACGCGCCCTTTTTCAGGCATTTAACTGACTTACACGCCGGTTTCCCGGTGCTTAATCGCTTTGAGTCGGTCACGGACTCAGTGAGCAACCGGCTGACTTGCTCAGTGAGTTTCCCAGTTCTAACAATGTTAGGACTAATTGCACGCGTGATGTGGAGTGCGCAATCTGATTAAGCATCTCTTTCGAAGCGCTTGATCGAGGAAACTTGAGGGTTAAGGACTGTAAGACTAGGTCGGGTGTAGGCCAATTGCGCGCCAGTGGTCACGCACTCAATCCGATCGCACGTCTCCTGTCAAGTGCATGATCGAGTCTCGAGGTGGTCTGGGAAAGGGGGGTCTGGTTTGAAAGAGGGACTGATTGCTCATGTGTAGTTTGGCATGCAATCGAATTGCGCGCGTGGTTTCAGGCATGGAATTCGAGGTTGTTCGGGTCTGGGTCGAGTCTGAAATGCCAGACTATTATTTTAGCCTATATTTTGACTATATATTATTATTTCAGTATATAGTCTCCCTACGTTGGGATCTGAGCCACAAAGCTATTATTTCAGCCTGTGTTTAGCCATGTACTATTGTTTCAGTGCATGGTTCCCACGTTAGGGTTATGGGGCCTAAGCCATAGAGCTATTGTTTCAGCCTGTGTCTAGTCATATACTATTGTTTCAGTATATGGTCCCATATTAGGGTTAAAGGGGTCTGAAGTGTAAGACTATTATTTCAGTCTGCATTTCGACTATATACTATTGTTTCAGTATATAGTCTCCCTACATTGAGATCTGAGCCATAGAGCTATTATTTCAGCCTGTGTCCAGCCATGTACTATTATTTCAGTACATGGTTCCCACATTAGGGTTATGGGGCCTGAGCCACAGAGCTATTGTTTCAGCTTGTGTCCAGCCATATACTATTATTTCAGTATATGATCCCACATTAGGGTTGTGAAATTTCTAGAGAAGGTAAGTCCTTTTCGAAAAGTCACGAGCAAGGTCAAAGGTTGACCGAATAGATTTATATATTTCGAGAGGGTAAAATGGGAGTGTCTATAGATGCCCCCCTTCGACGCGCTCTTGTGAAGTAAGAACGCATCGAAGAAGTGACACCCCTCATTTGATGTGTCTTCTTATTTCTCTTAGGAATTCACAAATGTGAACTGGGGATGGTGACATGGCATGCTTGGCTTTCTTATTTATCAGCACAAGATAAAATGGAGCATTCGGGGGCCCAGTGGTAGCTGTCGAAGGCGTGTTCCATGTCATGGATGCCTAGGGGAGATCCTATCGCTTATCATGACCCGCTGTCATAGACAATCGACGGGGGAAGTCAGCGTATCCTATTCCGTGGGTACAAGGGGCATCTCGTCACATGGCACGACCTACTACGAGTAACAGTCAAATGAAAAGGAGAAATGCCATATCCTAATTTGTGGGTGCAAGGGGCATCCCGCCTCATGTCGCGACTTCTTTGTAAGAAGCGATCAAATAGAGGATATGGCCTTGATCCGAGAATGGGCGTCATACAAATGTCCATAAACAAGGTCCAGGGACCGATTAATAAAATGCAATACAATGTCGAAGGCTTTTGCAAGTTATGTCAGATCGGACGCGTCATTGATCACACCAATACGCGTCAGGCGTTCCTTTTCCAATAGACATTTGTAAGTTCTTAAGTTAAATGTTCCCCGGGGAATGGCCGGTTTGGGCTAGTAATTGAGATAAATTTTGGTGGGTAAAGTCTATTTGTTTATTTTCATTTTGGTTTCTTTCTTCTTCTTTTTTTGTTGTTTTGGAAGTAAGAGATTTTTTTTAGTTTGTTTTTTTAGAAGTTAGAGTTTTTTGGTTTTAGAAGTAAGAGAGATTTTTTTTTGAAATTTTGGGGAATTTAACTTAAGATTATTTTGGTGGTAAATCTTCAAAAAATGTGGCTTCGAGGCGTCATTGGCGAGATCCATCGGTATGAATTTGTGGACTCGACCATTTATGTGGTTGTCAAGAAGACACTTGGCATGTCGGATACTTCGTCTGGCCTTTTCGACGAATACTGATGATTGTCTCTTATGGGAGGACTACAATGATTCGCGAGTCGAAAGAGATGGGTTTTGAAAACATTTGACTTTAGCTAACTATATTTATAAGCAATATCAGTAATTGAAAAGTGGGTAGTACTTACACGGGGTGATACTTACGAATTATGTGTAGCTTGTGTAGTCCGTGATGGGTCGATGGGTTGTTGGGGTGCTGTTACGATGGGACTTTGGAGATTTCTTTTCTTTCTTTTTTTATTTTTATCTGCTGCGATAGTGGTTGGCGGTCGCCCGTGTGATGTATTGTCTTGAAGAAGTGATGTCGCGATGGGACTTTGCAGATTCTTCCTTTCTTTGGCTACATGTTGGATGAGTCCTGCTGGGACGTGGGGATTCTAACAAGATGTTCGCATTGGAGATTGGCATTGGTCAGATGTGGTGGGAGGAGTCCCGAATCTTCATGCGTTGCTGCAGTGGTGTCTGGAGACTATTATGTAGCGAGCAATTCAGGAGGAAGGCTCTTTGCTTTAGCGATGGGACACGATCGAGCTTTCTCCCTTTCTTCTTTTGGCACCACAGGTGTTGTCTAAGCTTTTCGGGTAGTGATTTTTGCGATGGGATGTGGGATGAGCCCCTCTGCTTTTGTGATGGGATATTGGCTGAGCATAGTTAGTGATGGGACTTTTAAAAGACTTGACCCCATGCGTTGTTTCATAACGAGGATTTCGAGGAGATGTGATTGATGTCGAGGCTGTAGTTTGAGGCTGCTATGTCGCGGAGAACGCGATCGTGGTGAGCAGTCGTGGTCGACTCATGAAGGGCATGTTTATGGATGTGTCGCTGGGCCGAATCTGGTTTTCTGGTAGTGATGTTATATTTGCGTGATGGGCAGGTCTTGTTTCTTTCTTTGGCAGATCATAGGTCGCATGAGATCACGTTGTGGTTGTGTCGTGATTGGCTCCATATTTTTTTTTGGCTTCTCATGAGAAGATGTGTGGCGGCATGATTGATTTATTACGGTGGGACTGGATATTGAGGTTGTATCACGTGTGTGCATCTTATCGTGATGGGACATGCGGGACGGGGGTTCTGTGATAGGATAGGAGGATTTTGATTGAGATGAGATAGAAAACTGTGAAGGTATAGATTTTGTCCAAAGTCAAATATTGCGCGCCTAATTTAGGTCGGTCAATATGGTTGCGCACCTATTTTCGTGCATGCGATCGGGGGTTTGAAGAGTTGTTTATGTGTGTGGCGATTATGCGTGTGATTGGATCACACTCTAATTATAGCGCGTGATCGAGGCGTCACCAGGTCACTGTGCAGACGACCTTTCTCATTGCGCTGCTCCTGTGTGTCGTTTAACGTGTTTGCGCTATCCATAGTTTGCGCTTGATCGGAGCATCGCACGAGCGATAGTTTCATTGTGCATTCAGGTCAAAGCGCGTGACCGAGTTAAATGCACGTGTTCTGGCGCGTGATTAAGTCTGTACTCTATATAAGCGAGAGAGCCTTCATTTGCTTTCCATCCCTCAGTTTAGTCTCGAGTTTTACTTTTTCTGGATATTTTATGTTCTAAAAGTCATATTTTAGTGAAATCGAGCGATCTAACCGTCTGTTTAGGATGTCGTTTCTTCCTATATTCATAATTTTGCGTGATCTTTGTCCTGAGGTGATGCTCGGGGATGGCATTATTCTAGGAATTGACAATATTGAGAACGAGGGTGTTAGTCTTCACATCGGTCTCTTTTAAGGAGCAGTGAAGGCAGCGTAAAGGAGGCGACGGCGGAAGAGGTGAAGATGGCAGAAGAGGAGTAAAAAGTGGAGGGATGTGTTCCCCAACCAATCCTCCACCTCTCCTTCTGAAGCCTCCAATTGGATGCTCCAAGTCTAGTGGTAATCTTTCTAACGCCTCCGATCAGGAGCTCTACTCCTCGCTTAGTGTCGATTTTGGGTTTTCGATTTTCGTTTTGGGTTGTAAGTTAGGTTTTAGGTTTTCGTTTTGGGTTATAATTTCAGGAGGTATGCCTCCGGTGATACTTGCAAAAAATTTTAAGTTATAAATAAAGATGTTCATATTTTGTTTATTGTGCTTAGTTATTTGTTTTAACTTGCTTAATGGAATAGTCAGGCACATTTGATTTGTTTGATTTAGTTTAGGATTTAATTTAGCTTAGAGTTTTAGGGTTCATTCTAGATTTATTCAGGGTTTGTCCCAAACTTAATTTGCTTTATGAGTCTTGTTTAAAGGGTTTACTTGGTTCTATTGGGTTTGGTTGGGGCATTCTTTTGTGTTCCTAAACAAGTCAAGGTTTTATTCTTAGAGAGTTTCTAAGGAAGAATTTTGGTATTTGTCTTGTCTAAAGTTTAAGGTGTTTTGTTTTAGTCCTTTTGTTTAATTTGAGATGACACTTGTTACAAATGTGTGAATTTAGAATTAAAATTTTTAGATGGGTGTTAAGTGTTTGAAACCTATTGGCTTGTTTACTTTGCTTTGGGTTTGTATCCTTAGAGGGGTGAATTTGGGTTTCCTATAGGTAAGTGTTGTGTGATTATTAGTTTATCTAGGTTGTCATAGATTGTGGTCCTTCAAGGGGTATGTGTTTGGTTTTGGATTTACTTAGATTGGGAGGGTTTAAAGGTGTGACACTTATCACTCTATGGTTTAGGAGGGTATAGTTTTTATAAGGGTGGGCCAAAGGCTTTGGGTTCTTGTTGTTTTGAATTTTGTTTCAAGTTTGGGATTAAAAGTTTTGGGGCTTTTTGGTTTGCAGTTTAGGGCATTTTTTTTTCATTAATGTCTTTTCTTCCTTTCTATTTTGTGTCCCGGGTATTGAACCTAAAAAATTGTGATTATTAAGTGAGTTATTGGGAATGGCCGAGATTGGGAATGCGAGGTAGCAGTCGAATTACTACCATGCTAAGGGAAGAGGTGGAGGAGAAAAAGGTGGTAGAAAGGAAACTCAAGGATAAGGCATGGTCAGAGTTCTCGTGATCGATGCCTATTTTTCCTCAGTAGGCTCTGCGAATTCAGTATTAGTTGCTCTTTCTTCTTATGCTTTCTAAGGTGAGTTCCCAAAGGTAGATTCCGCAGGTCCTGGGTGGCTTTTCGTGAGCCACTCTTTCTTTTCTGCCTGCTCAGGGTGGGGAAAGGTTGTTATTATGAATTAGATTAGTCGTTCCTCCTCCGGGTTTCTCTGAGATTTCTAGTTTCCTGAATAAATCTGGATTCAGGCATTGCCTGAACGTGCTGATTTTAAAATTCTTGTTTTGAGTCATATATTCGGAGGGTATGCCCTCGGTGTATGTTGTAATAATTTTATCCATTTATGAAGCGATTATGATTTTAATTTCTTTTGTAATTCAGGTTTGGTTTATTTGGTAGCTTGTTTGCCTTGTTTGGAATGTGGTGTTTATTTGTTTAAGTTTGGTTTGATTTTATTTATTTTGATTCGGGGTATGTTGGGGGCAGTTTTCGGTTTAGTTTAGCTTAGTTTGAGTGCGTAGGCGATGGGGGGCATTTTTTTTTAGTTTAGTTTGGTCTTAGTTGGAGTGTGTAAATAATGTTGGGGGGCATTTTTTTAGTTTAGTTTGGTCTTAGTTGGGGTATGTAAATGATGTCGAGGCATTTTCTTTTAGTTTTCGGGGTGTATATTTCCTTAAGTTAGGAGTATTTTTTTGGATTGGTCTTAACAAGGGCGTAGTTTAGTTGGGTAATTGGTGTGTCAGAGATCTCCTGGTTTAGGCTTGTGAACCTGTTGTTCAGAAACACATATTTTATGTTTCTGGGGAATTGTGCGCTTCACTCAGGGCGCATAAACAAATTGCGTGCCGAAATGGGGACGTGCATTTCAAGTGGTCAGAAAGTCATTAAGCGCTAGTTTTCGGTCGTTTAACCGAGTTAAATGCAAGGTTCGGGGTGCAGGATTAGGGTGATGACTGGTCACTGTACGGGTGAGCTTTGGCATTTATGAGCCATTGTGTGGGCTCTTGAAGTGATTACGCATCCGATAGGCTGCGTGCAACCAGTGTGTCAGGTTGGTTTGAGCGGCAATGATTCGTTTACGCGCTCACCGTTGGACGTTTGATCCAAATTATGCGCGGGGGACCGCGATGCATGATTCGGTCGAGTGCGTGAGTTCACGCACACAATTTGAGTATGTTCTACATATAGTTCAAGATTTTCATTTTCGCCGTGCTATCCGTTTTGGTCTTTAATTCTCTAGTTTCCTTCTTTCCATGAGCTCTAGTTTTCGTATTTTCGTGATATTTTGTGATCCAATCGTCCGTTTCAGGCGCTGTTTCTTTCATTCTCTTCAATTTTTTCAGCTCTTTCTTCCAAGATAGAGGGTGAGGGTAGTGGTAGGCACAACTTGACTATTTCTGAGTTGGAGAGGATGATGATGGGGGAGATAGGTGAGACCTCCAAGGCTCAGGCCGATGCTGTTTTCGGGGAGGTGGATGTCGGAGAGATGGCTAGAGAGGAGGTTTCAGAGGTGGACCAGGTGGAGGTCAAGGAGGAGGTACTCGAGATTGAGCAGGGTGTAGTTGAGGATGAGGGTGAGAGGGTTGAGGATGAGAGAGTTGAGGACAAGGCTGAGGAGCACCAGGGTGCAGAGCGTCGACATTGCAGACACTTCCCGCTGGAGGATTTCTTCGCTCGAGGTAGAGAGGAGGTTTCGGAGGTGGACCAAGTGGAGGTCAGGGAGGAGGTACTCGAGATTGAGCAGGGTGTAGTTGAGGATGAGGGTGAGAGGGTTGAGGATGAGAGAGCTGAGGACAAGGCTGAGGAGCACCAGGGTGCAGAGCGTCGAGATCGCAGACACTTCCCTCTGGAGGATTTCTTCGTTCGAGGCCGGATAGGTACCTGTGAGCAAGAGTTCCTTCATTTTTCTAGGCATTTAGGTTATGACATAGACTTATTAGGATCTGGAAACCCTTTAATTATGTCAAACCTGTATTGATTATTGGTTGTGTGATCACTCATGCATCATGATCCCATCTAAAGATAGGTCACGTCTCTATTTTGTTGTTATTATCATGTTTTAGGTGCTTGTTGTGAATCGTTATTCGTGTGTCTTAATGTATTCTACTTGCTTTTAGCTTTAGGTCTGCTTGTCATAGGTGTGTGTTAGTCGTATTTTCCTACTTGTGTTTTGTTCAATAGGAGCCCCCACAGCTAGCTATCAGCTTAGCATGAACTGAGTCTCATTCTTAGTATCGTGCCTTGCCGGAGTTTCAGCTAGTGTGGCTGGCATCTTTCTGGTTTAGGCCGATCTTAGAGTTGGAGCCTTTTCAGGTAGATTGTGGCATGATTGCGATGATTTTGGAGAGGTGGAGGGAGGAGCATCAGCCGCTTCTCTTTCTAGTTGGTATGTTGTTGTCGACTCCAGAGGACTAGGTCCGTATTATCGGCCTTCATTTTGAGGGTGAGTCAATCACAGGGCCGATGGTAGGAGAGTATTTGGCGGTGTGTGTGAGGAGATTTTGGGCGTGCCATATAGATCTAGTGGATCGGGGCCAGGTGTAGTTCGAGTCACTTGGTTTTTCGATACGTTTGCTAATGGCTTCGTCCCTCCAAGGTATCATTCGGAGTCGAGGGCATCTTACGAGGCACATTGTGTGGTGGTGGCAGGTCGGGATCCTATGGTGGAGCCGGGGTTGGCTGCGGATAGGGTGCTTCGAACGTTCTTGATGCACTTCCTCAGTGCAGTACTCTTTTCTTCTTCGACTCAGGGATGCGTCATCGAGTTGTTTTTATTGATTCTCAGGGACTTGGATCGGGTCCCTACCTATGCGTGGGGTGTGGCCACATTAGCACATCTCTATGAGCAGCTCTATCGTTGGGGACAGGGCGTCGCGATGATCGGAGGTTTCCTTCCCTTCCTCCAGGTGAGTTTTAGTTAATTGGTGTCATGGTGTCTTTATTTTTTTTAATAATAATTTTTTAGCCATAGCAGCTATTCAGCGTTTCTTTTGTTATTATTATTTTTTTCATTTTGGGTGTATGATTATTTTTCTTTTCTTCATCTGGGGGTTCCATTGGAGATTACGTTCACACTTCCGCGGATGCGTGTGTGGAGGCACTGTGGGGTCACCATTGGGCTTCCGATCTTCAGACTGCGCGGGGCCTCTTCGAGGACATGCATGAGGGGCAGGTATATACCACTGTGTGTATATTTTGTTTAAGGTTTTTGGGCTCTAAAGATTCATTGATGGGTTAGCTTGTTTATTTGGTTAGGTGATTTGGAGGTCGTACGCGGCTGAGGAGGATGCCAGTGTGCCAGGGATTCAGTCTGGCCAGACATTCTTCGATGTGGACATATGGGTCCATTGTTTTGAGAAGGTGGAGAGGATCCACCTATCTTGGGTGGTGCGGCAATTGGGGCTCGCTCAACGAGTCCCTCCGAAGATTCGCCACAGGGTGGCGAAGAGGATGACCGACCCTCCTGGCTGGAATTTTACAGAGCGGATGGCGCTTCAGATGGCTGATTTTAGAGCTGGGGGGACTAGGGTGACGGGCGCGTGACAAGGCCAACGTCCGGGAGTTTAGGAGATGGTTTAGTGCATTGGGTGGTGGGCGCCTCTTCACACGTCCCTTTCATGGGAGTGGTTCTTTCACGATCGGTGGGCCAGAGTCGGCGTCGGCATTGAAGGAGAGACTGGCCGCGTTGGAGCAGGGCCATCTGACTGCAAGTGTGCGGGGGGCACTAGAGGCCCTCCATAGGGTGATGGAGCAGATGGGGTGTGCTCCTTGTCCTGATGAGGAGATATTGCACTCCTCTCGGTTGCTTAGGCTAGGGGGCAGAGGATGAGCTGAGGGCTCGGCTAGCGGAGACCCGACGGCTCCTGGTGAGTTAATTTATTGGTTCAATTATTTATGTATTATGTTGACTTGGTCTTTCAATCATTCTAACATAGTTGTGGTACCTCATTTTATTTTAGACAATTTGAGAGGACGAGGTCGCCAGTCATGTGGCGATGATCGAGTTGTTATACGGTCAGCAGCAGGCCGACCGAGAGATGGAGGCCAGTCTACGATCTGAGATTGACCGCTTGGTAAGTGTCTATATGAACATGATTTTGTTAGTATCGTGGGCTCGCCAATTGATGTGCTTATTGTTATTTGTAGTGAGTCGAGCTCGCTACTGGGGGTCCCATTCCGGCATTTGATCCATCTTCAATTGCTTCCTCCAGTCGAGAGGATCCAGCAATGACTCATCTTCAGGCCTAGCTGGAGCATTGGGTAAGTTTCCTCCATCTTTCAACTCGCTTGTGTAATTCTAGTATTTCATTGGGTGTTATTGTTTCACTTTTCTTCATAGTTTACTAACGTCATGTGGTATTTCAGCGTCGGGTCACCGAGGATCTTCAGAAGATGGAGGCGACTACTGCCTCTCTACTCCCCGAGAGTCAGGTATAGTTTCTGGTTTGGTGTAATTCAATTTAGGTTATTTCATTTACTTTGTTCTAACATATTATGTGTTGGCTTGTTTGGTTTTTTATGCAGGCTATTCCGAACTCCGCTCTTGAGGTTCCCGCTCAGGGGTTCGCTCCTATTCCTTCTCAGGTATGTTTTAGTTACTGTGTTCGTAGTTTATTCGTTATCATAGTGTCATTTGATATATTTGTTTGGTTCTTGCTGCAACCACCTATGTTTGTCGTTCCTTCCGTGTCGCCTGTTGATCCAGTGACTGCTACGACAGTTGAGCGACTTTTGGAGGAGAAGTTGGATCTGGTATGATTCTTTCTTTTCAAAGTTTCTTTTTTATGTTCATATATATATATATATTGGTTTTCTTTGACTTGGTGTGGTTACGCAGGTTCGTCAGCTTGAGGAGGCGCGTCTAGAGGCGGCGCGAGCGCACGCCACTCCCGAGGCGAGATGGATCCTTGGGGAGATGCAGAATCGTGATGACCTATTTGTCGAGATGATGGTAGCGTAGAGGACTCAGGCTGAGGCAGGGCATCGGACGATGCAAGCAGAGATGCAGGTGTCCCTAGATCAGCTGCAGTATCGCCTGGTGAGGAGTGAGCGGGGGGTGCGTAGGTTGGCTAGTCAGCTTGATGGATTGGAGTTGAGGGCTATGGGTTCTTCGGCTGGGCAGTCTCATCACATGTCACGTGATCGTGTCGAGGGTGATGCTCGTGAGGATTCTGTCATTCATGAGATTCTCACTAGGTATCCTCCTCGTTCTCGATCGAGGCGATCTGTTAGTCAGACGAGTGAGGGGGACTCTGTAGTCGGGCCGCGTCGTCTAGAGGTTCCGCGGACTCTAGGTGCCGGGATTGTGTTTTCGGAGGACCAATTCATGAATCTTTGAGTTGATGACACTGGGGACAGCGGTGCTTGACCATCCCAGCGGCAGCATAGGGAGTAGGTGTGTGTGTGTATTTTGTCCATTGTGGGTGCATTGTATATACATGGGGGATGCCCCCGATGACAAGTGTAAAAAAAGAAAAAACTTTGATATATATATGGAGATTTTTTATTTAGATGCACTTGATCAGCTCCTTTTTGTTTAGTTACCTCTTGCATCTACTTTTTCTTTTAGCGCCATCAATTGTCATCAAGACTCGGATGCTTTCTGAGCTGTCCCGGTGGTGGTTGAAGATTACTTTGTATCTGTACAAGTAAAGGTAACACTATCAGTAGTTTTTGTTCTCCCCCTTGCTAGTTTTCAAGGGGGTAAGTATCTCAGACCAGGGTCTAGTAATAAAGGTGGGCACGTGTTCGCTTTTTTTTTCTTCCTTTTTTCTTTTCTTTTTTTATTTTTTTCTTTTGTTTTTCTCTTTTTTTTAAAATAAAAGTAATGCAATAGGGAAAGCAAATAGCTAAGATAGGAATAACGACAACAATAAAAAAAATGCCCCAGCGTAGGAGCGTGGTAGGATTGGCAATATAGTATATTCGGTAGCATTCTTTGGATGGTAGCTTGGTTATTCCTCATCTTCTTCGTGGATGAGTCGGCGCTTCTAATGTGATTCTCCTTCTGATCCATGAAAAAAATGCCCCAGTGTATAGTTGCAATGGAGCTTTTCTGGATTTGAAGTGAGCACTTTGGGTCTATAAGCAGTCAGGAGGTTTGAAGAAAAGTTCATCAATGCTGTCATCGAACTGGGGAGGTCTGTTTGATTAGGTCAGTTATATACAGGGGTCTATCTTAGGGTGGTGGTCATCCTATCCTGTGGTTATTAGGGAGAAGTATGGTAGGTATAGTGGGCGATTGCATCAGCCATCATTCATCGATTTTCAGCTTCATTCATAGGAGTATCCTGTAAGGCTTCTGATTTATCGTCCAAAACAATAGAAAAAAGGGTGAAAGAGGGATAAGGTTCAGTGATGTGGGGAGTAGTTTGCAACTAACGCTCTGCAAAAGGGATGAGTAACAATCTTCTTCTCAGTGGAGATACGGGGTGCCATGATTGAGCTCTCCGTCATATTTCGTTACCATCAAAATCTTACATTCTATGGTTAGCAGGAGTTTATCCTCCTCCCGCCACCTTACGACGATATCTAGTAGTATAGGGACATCAAGGGTGCCCTCACAGCTTACTTATACACTTCTAGTAAAGTACCAGAGATGTCCTCACAGCCTTCTTATGCTTCCCTAAGCTCATTGACCTGTTCATTCATCGTAATGCTCTTGCTCAATTTTTTGATATATGTATACTTGAAAGCATCCTACTAACGCAAGAATAATGAGTTTTGATTAAACCTAGTATCTTCATTTTTTTTACTCTAACGTCTCCTCCAATGGCGGGGGAAGGGGAATGAGGATCGGGTGTTACTTATGCTTTTGAAAAAGATTAGGTAGGTTACTAGTCCTTCAATCAGATTGCCTGAATAAGAAAGTGGGTGCTAAATTGGAGGGTCTTAAGGATATTTTGAGAATTGATGACATAGATAAATGGGTCGTGACAACTACGGGGGTGATAAGTATAAGTATTTAATTATGGGATGTGACGATCACAGAGCTAAGGGTAATATTTTCTGAGGTACATGGCATTCCAAGGGCTAGAGAGTTCTTCCCCATCTTGGTTCACCAGTTTGTACGCATTCCCAGGGTATGCGGCTGTAAGTTCCCCATGGTGTGGTGAAAGAAGTCTTCTCTTGGTCGGACTCTGCTAATTTGATCTGATTATACCCAGGGTATTTCTACCATTCATAAAGGATAACATCTCATGTCCAGCGGTGTTGTCGACTAGAGCGTCAATGTGCGAAAGTGGGAAGTCGTCTTTTGGGCATGCCTAGTTGAGGTTTCAGAAGTCGATGTAAACTCGTATCCTCCCATCTTTCTTAGCGACAGGTACTATGTTGGCAGCCCATTTGGGTTAGAGGACGACTCGGATAAATTTAGCTTTGTGTAATTTGTCAACTTCCTCTTTAACTTGAAGAGCTATTTGTGGTGCATCCTTCGGAGTTTCTATTTGACGAGCTTTGCATTGGGTTCTAAGACAAGGCGATGTTCTACTAAACTCAGGTCTAAACCAGGCATATCTTCATAGGACCATGCAAAGGAGTCGAGGTGCTCTTGTAGGACTTATGCAATTTATTACCGTTCCTTAGAGTTGAGCGTCGCACTAAGTAGGAGCTTCTTGGGTTTCTCTTCGCATCAAGTTGATTTCCTCTATAGGTTCTGTGGCAGCTTGGGTTTGCTCGTCGAAGTGCTTGATAACCCGTTGGAAGTCCTGCGCCTGCTCGACAACTGGTATTCCTTCTTCATCCTCCTTGGTAAGCTCATATACTGTGAAATTACTATACTGGGGATTTGATTTTGCGAAAGGTAACCCTTCATGGGTATAATTTATGACTGAGAGATCTTTTGTGAGGTGAAGGTCAAGGCTATTGATCCTTCTCTCAGAGTCGCGAAATATCTCGTCTGGTATGATCACTGGCTTGTTGTTTAGCCTGAATGCCTTGCGTCCTCATACGGGAGATAGGATAGTAGTCTTAGGAGAAAAGTCTCTTTGTTGTTCGCAAAATTGATTCGAAATGACGGGTTCCCTTCCTTTTCTGAGGTTTTCTGATCTTTTGGGATTTTGTACTTCTAGATTTTTAGGGTTTTTTGCTTTTTCTATTTTTTTAATTTTTGACAGTAAATATGGTACAGGGTCGATCGCCTTAAGAGGCATCAGGAGAGTTGCTTCCAATAGCTGAGGGAGCGAGACGACTGCTGGAGTCGTTCGAGGGATTCTTCGAAAAATGTGGACTTGTTCTGAATTTGGCATTTTTTTTTTGAGCCCTCATCTAATGAGATCTTTTGAATAAGTAATGCGGGTGACAATGGTATCGACGTTCGGATTCCCTCTATCACGTTGAATGCCTCTTCTTGGAAGAAGCTCTGGAGATCGTAATCAATCGAACAATCATCCTCTGAGGTATAATATGGTTGCTCTTCCTGCCAAGAGGGATCTCCTAAGGGGTCCTCAGGGGCAGTGAGTTCTTTTCCTTGAACTTCATAGTATGCTAGGATGAGCACGCATGCTCGGCAACGAGGTTGATAATAGTGAGAAATATAGGGGGATCCCTAAGGGCATTCCCATCCTTCTGAGTTAGAGTCGAGGCTGACAACGAACTCATCCTCTTGATCCGTGCTTGAAGTCCTAGGTTAGCTTGCTCGCTAACTCGAAAAGGTGGAGGTCTATCCGAGTCCTCGTCATCACTTGGTGGAGGTTGCCACTCTTCCTCGAGAGATTTCTAAAATATTTGGAGTTGTGGCACATTTGGAGATGGAGGATTGTCTAGTTTAAGTTCCTCTTCAAACTCTTTGAGGGCGGCATGCGTAACTCCTCCTAGGTCAACCAAATGACTATTGGGATTCTCTTCTTCTTGTGTTAGTAGCCGAGTTGATAGGTCGTTACCTATTTCAGTTGTCACGAGATCAGAATCGTTCGTTCCTGCTATTATGGAATGTTGGATCCAGTTAGCGAAGCGTTCTAATATACTACTGCATGCCCTACAGTGGAGTTGGTATGGGTGAGTGATACAAGGGGAATCTCACGGGCATTCCTATCCTTCAAGGCTAAGGCCGAGGCAGATGCTATACGAGTCAAGATTTTCTTGTGGGGTGTCCTCTTCTTCCCATGTTGAGTGTAAGTGCTCTTCATCCTCTTACAAGGCAGCTATGTGAAAGTCTTCATCGTCAGTAGATTCCCAATCTTCTAATCGTGGATCGGGTTCTGGAGGTTCTTCCTTTCTCTCTTCTGTAAACTCCTTAGTGTCAAACAAGGGTTTGACTCCCTCGAGTGGTTTATCGATATCATCATTTAGATTCGTTAAATCATTGAATGCTTTAGCCATTCGTTTGATTTCTGCTTCTTGATATTTAGTGAAGGACACTTCCTTCTGCCTTAATACATCTGCTTTCTCGGTGGTCCCATAGATGAAGTGATCATATAAAGACCATTCCAGGGAAGTAGGGAACAAGTCGGCTTATGAGTCGTTTGATTGATAATCTAACCCTATGTGTTTACGTATTTTTGTTGGGATGACGGGTCTAACACAACCTTGCTTATTTTAAAGTCCGTGTGGGTGGCGTACTCAAGGCGTCGTATGACCCCACCCTTTTGTCACGGTTGGGTTGATATCGTAGACTTTGGCAATGTCTGGGTCAACCTCTCTTCTCATTAATTTTTGTTATCGTGTCAGGGGAAAGCTAGGAAGGGTAGGGGACAGACTTCCGTAACAGTTGTCTTGTCAGGGATTCGAGTCCTTTGAATATGACCCGTGTTCAACATAAAATCATGGGCGATTGGTATACTTGCCACATAGTCAGTGTCCATCTCTTGGAGAGGCACATCAGCATATATCTGAACAATGGAGTGCTCATATGGGAATTTAATGCCTTGGTGATATATGGATGCGACGGCCTCATTGACTCCAACCATTTTCTTCCTAAGATAAGATTATACGTACTAATAGAATCAGAAACATGGAAGGTGACGTCTTTTGTTATAGGTCCAAGGCGAACCTGGAGGATAGTTCCTTTGACAAAACGACGTGAGCCATCGTAAGCTATGAGTGATAGTGAGGGTCCTGACATCCCGCTTCGTATTCGAGTATCTTTAACATTGTGAGAGGGAAAATATTGAGTCCCGCTCCCGTATCGACCAACGCATGGGGTACGGAGAATTTTCTAATTATGACCATAAGATATATGGGAACTACGCCTCCGTAGAGTGACTCTTTAGGCATGTCTGCATCCGTGAAAGTGAGTGTCGAGGGTTGCACCATTACTGAGGTAATTTGATGTAGCTCATCCAGTATTGTATCCTCGACCACTTGTGTGTCTTCAAGTGTCCTTATCAACAACCGGTGATGATTAGGCAATTTCTTGATGAGTTCCAATATGGATTTCTGGGTCGGGATCTTTTGAAGATGTCGCGAAGGTCGTATTCTTGCCACGGCTCGAGTGAGATTCCCTTGCCTGGCCGATGAGCCTTGGGTACGAGTGGTTGGAGCGGTTGAGGTACATGAATTGGTGGAGGGATAATGTGAGGCGGGGGTGGTAAGTTAACTTCTCTTTCTCTCACGTTCCCCTCTGGCGGTTGTACGTTTGTGAAATCCTTATTTCGAGGGAAAGGTGGAGGTAGATAGTTAGTTCCTGACTTAAGAATAGGGCATGTCGGTTGTTGACCGAAGCTGGTGTTGTTCTATGTGGAGGTGCACTGAAGTGAGTGAAATTCGAGGTCGGAGCGCGTACTTGGACTGTGCCGCTCTAAGGTGGGAGGTACTATGTGTAATCCTCTTCTTCTAGGAAAGTCGAGACCAGGGTATCGCATGGGTTGAGATGTTCTTCTCACTCACTTTCTTCTATGTTCAGTGAACATTTAGTCCTTATTTCGTTTTCTAGGTTTGGGGTCTTTCGAGTGACACTTTCTACCCACGCGGCAATTTGGGCTACGGTTTGGAGAACGTGATCTCCATACTCAGGTTCAAAACTGGACGAAGGGAGCGACAATGACGTTGGTTTAGGATATGGAGGGGTGGAAGGTTCTGGTGAGGGATTATGGAGGAATGATCTCCTGACCTTAAAGGAGTAGACTCGTATCTGAGTGAAGTTTGGGTAAGGAGGTGGGCTCAGCAGGCGTCACAGTGATCAAGGACGAGGGGTGCAGGGGTGAAGGATCTCTCGTAGGTATGAAAAAAGTGTTGGAGGGCTAGATATGAGTGATTAAGGTGGAAGGCTGGAAGGAGGATTGACTGGGGAGACCCATGGTGGTGACCTGGGCCAGTGTTCCTGGGTTTTGATTGGGCATAGGGTTATTAATGATTCCTAAGTTTTGTTGGGGTTAGGATTCCTAAGCGCCTCCCAATCGATTTGGTTTCGATCATTCATGTCATAGATCACATCTAGGACCTTGATCCTTT